>CM076576.1:676059530-676406286 GCA_034641835.2 Pinus albicaulis
TAGAAAGATGATAGAAGCGAAAGAACAAGAAAAAGGAAGATGAAGAAATAGACAAAAGGAAGGACACAAAGCAAGGTAAAAATAATGATATCATGTGTCCAATTTATGATGCAAATGGGATGAATCCATGAAACACATCATTCAACAATTTAACAATCCTTTTCACATGGAAAAGAAATGGTCTTAATTGAGTGTTTATATAAAAGGCTAGATTAACCTCATATTTTGGAATTTTATGTAGCTAAGTCAAACGATATTGATGTAAACCAAAAAGGAAAGTATTCCCCATTTAAAAGTTTGTTGTGTTGTAAGAACAACTTTGTAGTGCAAGGATTGTGGTAGTCCAAAACCACTTGTCATGACAAAGAATTGTTTGTGGTACTCTGAACCCATTGATGTTTATGGTTCATGACCATCGAAAAATTATTGGTGCAATGTTTGGGATAAATTGAAACCACCTAAAGATTGTAAAGGTTAAATGTACGTTGATGTAAAACATTTGGAATCTAATGGGTGAGAGTCATCCACAAAACCAAGGATATGTTTACATATAAGTCAAAAGGCATTAAAAGCAAAGAAGTTGTGTATGAAAGACAAAATCCTACTCTCATGTATAATAAATTAATATGGTAGATTTGTAATGATGTAAAGTAATTCTATAATTCTTACTATGATTCTATGTAAGAGTTATATTTGAGGAAAATTGAGAGAAGTTAGGGATAAAGATTTTTTGAGAGAGTTATGAAGATATGGTGGAGATGGTTGAATTAATCATCCAATTATGACATGTTTGTTATGTCACCTAAAGTTATATAAAGGGATCAATTATAAAATAAGAGTGGAGAATATAATGTTTATTTAATATAATTTTGAAAAAATAAAAAGAGGAAAAATGGAAAAAGTTAGGGATAAAGATCTTTGGAAAGATTCATAGAAATATCATGGAGATATTAATGGAGATTTTTGAATTAAATATCCAATTTTGAAATAGTGATGATGATCACCTAAAATTATATAAAGGGATAAATTTTAAAATAAAAAAACAATATTTATTTAATATAATTTCCTCTTTGCAAATTTTTGTAGTCGAAATTATGAATGTAACTTGGTTTGCAATTCAAGTGATATGTTTGTGCTCAGTTTGGAATTGACACGTGGCCCTCTTAAAATACAAAAAAAAATATTCTTCACCTATAACCAACATAGATCAACACACATTAAAATGGCTTTTTCTATTATTAATTCATAAAAACATTGGATATTTATTACATACAAAATTAAGATATCTTATTTTAACACACACACACGCACACACACACACATATATATATAAGAAATTTTACCATTTGTGATTTTTGTGGTTTAGGTTTTGACAACCCATGGTATTTGAAACTTCATATATATCCATATAAAAAAAAGTTTAAAAAAATATTTTAATGTTGTATATAATAAAATATCTTGTGGTTTATGAATAAAATATTTTAAAATGAATTAATATTAAAGTATACTTAAAAATATCTGGCAGACTTAAGAAATTGCATTAGTTATTTTTCCCAAGAAGAGAGGCATTGGACATTGGCAAGCTGATGATATTTATAATCATGGTTTCAAAAGACAAAAGTGGCCCAAACCTCCCCCGAAATATCTACTTGTTCATTTTTTTTATAGATCTTTGAAGTTGTCCTCTGAATTATATACACCTGATTGGTGAATGCAAGGGTTTAAAAAAAAAAAACTCATTTTGTCTTCACAATTTTCCTGGTCATCACAAAACTTGTATTCCTCCCCCGTGTCTTTATTAAAAAATAATTTGATTAATTGAAAAGAGTTGCTTTTAATTAAGAAAAAACTTTGATTGATTGAAGAGTTGTCTTTCATTTTAAGTTAATTTAATAGTAATATGTCCAGTATTAACAATTTAACTTTATATTTTATAAATAAAACCATTTAAAAAAAAATGAATTTTAATTTATTTTAGTGTGTGTGTGTGACAATCTTCTAAATTCATTGTTCACTTAAAATAAATTCTTATGTGTTTCACACATTGACTTGTTTTTTATTTTTAATCAAACTTCTCCTATGTTTGAGTGCACCAAAGCAAACTTCATAGTTCTTAAATTATTTTTGGATGTCACTTTTATTCTCAAGGGACTCTTTATTTTTGTTAGGACAACAACTATATCCAACTTTGAACACCCAACTTCATATTAAATTCTCATTATTAAAATGGAAAGTATGTATATAATTTAAACTCTACCTCGTTTAAAATAATATCTTCCACTATTATAGAGAAGCCCAATAGAGTTCATTATAAGGGGCCAAATATTATAATAATGTAAGAGATCATTCCTTTGAGATATAACAATATATAAATTTACCATCAAAATATAGCCATAAATAAATTTACCCAAAAAAATTATTGGTCAAGATACCAATAATATTAGGAAAACCAATATTTAGAACAACATTTGTCTAGTTTGTCCCTTATATGAGTTAAAACCCCTTTGAACTTGTCATAACAAATTTTAATGCATTTAGAAGGGCTCAATCACTGAGTTCATTTCCAGCGGCTATTAGCCGACTAGAAAAAGGAAAAACTACATCCATTCACGATTACTAGGGAATTTTTTATTTGTGAGCATTTGATGTCTCGAACTCTCATAAACAAACCAAACCTACAAAATATAATCATAGAAATAAATCAAAGAGAAATCTAAATCTAAATTCAATGCATAGAAATCTAAGCACAGAATCGAAATCAGAAATACTCATAACAAATTAAAATGGAATCCACCAACTGATCCAAATTTTATATGTAGCGCATTGAGCTACAAATCTGATATTCAAGAATTGGTGAGATGTCTACCAATAAGGATTAACCTACCAATCAGTTTTAAATTGTATAGGTTACTATTGAGTTGAGCCCTACCAATAAGGATTAAATTGTGGAAGTTAATATTGAGTCTAGGTTACTCTTAGTAATGGCTTATACCCGGAGCAATGGGGTGGCCAGCTTAGCTTGCTTGCAATCCAGCATTTTGATGGGAGCCCATGTGCATGCAATGGTTTTTGTGCAATCCAGGAGCAATGGAGAGAGAAATGAAATAGTGAATTCAAACCCAAGGAGCAATTAAACAGTGAATTGAAATGCACTGAGAAATGAAAAGGTGAATTCAAATGCAGAGAGCAATGAAATAGTGAATTCAAACGTAGTGATGAGAGTGGATTATTTTTAATATTTTTTATCATATTGTGGAATTTGACAATTGTTGAGAGTGTAAACACTTGGTATTTCAATATTTTGAAATTGTTAAAGCTCTTTTAATTCCATCCTTCAGATTGTATATAAGAAGGAGAATATTCCCACCATCATTCATAATTTTTTATTTTATTAAAACACAAAATTCATGCATTGCTATTCCAATATAAACACAAAATTCATGCATTGTTATTCCAATATAGAACACCACTGTTAACTTAATAAAAAATATATTCGATCACCTACAAACTAAATATAATTAAGTATTGATAAACATATTACATTCAAGCACACTGAATTTCTTGAGAGCATTCTCAAGCAGACAATAATAACATGAAATTCTAGAAATAGACAGAGGAGGTTGAGGTACAAATTTAGAAGAGGAATAGCCAATGGACTGAAACCCCATGCCTCCTCTTAGATGATTATGGGGCCTGCGCTGAAATTAATAAGTGGTGGATGGAAGATGTTGACAAAGAACAACTGAAAGGTTGAAATGTTTATTTTAAATAAAAGGGGAATGTAGTTGCTGAAATCAATAGAGACGGTGGGGCACAAATCCAGAGGAAAAACAGCTGGCAACTTAAAATTTGGTTGAATATCTAACACGAATGGTGCGATTAAAGGAAGGCTTGTTTTATTTATTTTAAAAATATGGTATTAAATCTCCACAATTGCTCAACTCATTGCCAGTAAATAAGCTTTGGCCCTGATCTTATAGATTCTAGCATGAACAGGTCTTCCTCTAAACAATGTCAACATATCTTCACAGATCTTGCACTGTCATGACGGTAATTCTTGCATCTTAGAGAAAAATAATTATGGAAGATCAACAAGTCGACTCCACGTCACTCCACGGTGTCTTACTCCTCAGCAACCAGTCACAGTGCAGAGCCATCACAACTCCTCACATTGCGATCTACAGCAGGCACAAAAAACCTCACTAATCTTCCTCTCCGACCTGTACTCCACAAATTTGGTTGGCGCACACTCCAACTCGAAAAAAATAATGCTATGCCTCTAAAACAAAAGACTCAATGACAGTGTCCAACAACGGAACCAAACAACTCTAAGTAGTGTCTAAAGGAGGTCCACGAGCCCTCCAACCACTCTACAGCCCTTCAGCTTCAACACTCTACAATATTCAACCTGAATCCAGATCTTCACGCACAACACACAGCTACAATCGACTTTCCACCGTCGGCTTTCACTAGGTCCGTGGCTCTAAACAAATCTACCCACTTTGAAGAAACTTCTTTCGAAGCACTTCGCAAGTGTCTGCAAGGTGCGACAATTCTCTTTGTTATGTGTATTCTCCCTGCAGAAATCACAGAGGATGTCACAAGGGCCGAAGTGTATTTCTACAACATCGGGTATGGACTCGATCTCTAACACTTAGTCATGCGACGGAGCATCACATCTCTAAAACTAGGCATCACAGCTTTCCAATCTGAGAGCACTCAACTCAAAAACTTATAAAAAAATCACTGGTAAAAGTGAATCTTGCCTTTAATCTGTTACTCTCTCAAATAATTAGTTGAGCAGTGATAATGACGTTGAAAGGAAAAGTGATTTCCACGTGTCAAAATAAAATTGGTTAGAAGGGCAGAAACAAAACTCTCTGATTGGGTGGGTTGAACAGCGTTTTCCCACCCAGTCTCACAAAGAGAACACCTTCGGTGTAATTAATGAAGGGTGTGATATGAGACATTCTATTAGTATAAGAATAATTTCAAAAAGATTTGAATAGTACACAAAACATGAGGTACTATATAAATCCTACATGATGTACTATATAAATCCTACATTAGGACGAAACACCCAATAGGTGGAACCTAATAAAAACCTATGTAGTGGAAAAATGGGAATGATGAATATTCGACTCAATTCCGAAAAAAAATAATTAATTGAAAATCTAAGAATCTAATCTATAGAAGCACAATACAAAAAAAATGAAAATAAACAACAAATCTTATGAATAAGCTTGCATGTAGTTTGTATAGATGAAGTCCAACAATTTTTCAAGAATAGTAGGTTTTTGAGGTATTTCTCATTTAAACAAATGCACCTTGATTCCATCGATTTTCTTACTTCATATCGTTATTCTAAAGATCCTTGCCGATTATTCATTCTCAATTTGTTTATCAAATGGATCATATAAGGGTTTATTTACATAGAATTATGATACTCTTTGGAGCAAATTTTCACCAATTTGCTATTTTATAATCATTAAAAAATATATTCATTTTTAACATAAATATAATAATCTATAATATTCATCAAAATTTTACAAGTCTTAATGATAAATATATGTTTTTTATTAAATATTTACCTATATGCATATTTTTTCAAAGCAACATAGTCACTATTATAATCTAAGGATTAGTGAGCATTTATAAGTAGCATATCGATAAAGCTATATATATACACACGCACACACACACACACATCGGTGAGAGAAAGGAGAGATAATACAAGTAGTGGAAGACAAACAAATAAGTTTATTTACTAATATATCACATCAATTACAATAATCTCGCTCTCTCTCTGTCTGTCTCTCTCTGTGTTACAGGATAAGCTATTTATATATGATATTCAATTACTACGTTGGTTGGTCAATCTCACTACATGGTCAACTGACTTGCATTTCGATTTGGTGAGTCGACCAAACTAGATGGTTGAAGGAGTTACAATCTAACTTGGAATATCAACCAATTTCAGTTGCGCAGTCTAGATGATTGAGTCATTTATCCCTTCCAACATCTCCTCCCACCTTAACTTCTTATGGGGCTTTATTATACTTTGCTCTAATGTGTTTTGTATTTATACATTTTTATTTGTTTTTCTTTCTTCTTGAGAAAATAAATAAGTAGAAAAGCCCCATTTCATATGATCAAATTTAAAAATTGAATTTTATTCATTAATTTAGATGAATTATTCATGTATTATCATTACACAGTTAAGATGGTTATTATATCTTTAAACAATTCGTAAAAAATTAATAAAGACTTTAAATTTATCAGTTCTGCACACTTATTAGTTTATAAATTGTATGACCATAAGCTCAAATAATCATTGAAAATGGATAAGAATAAATTTATGAGATTTTTAATGTTTTTCA
Organism: Pinus albicaulis; assembly: GCA_034641835.2. Taxonomy (NCBI): domain Eukaryota; kingdom Viridiplantae; phylum Streptophyta; class Pinopsida; order Pinales; family Pinaceae; genus Pinus; species Pinus albicaulis. Next base: position 676,065,911 of record CM076576.1, read on the forward strand.
AATTTTTGAATTTTTTTGTCAAGATCTAATTTCTTACATTCTTAAACATTCCATGGTAAAGGTATGTTTCCCTTTTCTTGAATGATTATAGTCAAATCGAATGACATTTTTTGTTTTCATATATATTTTTGAACATTGACAAAGCCATTGTAATATTGTCTATAAATAAATTGTATCACTGCTCTGATGTGTGATGTAGTAGAAATAATCTTGTCATTGCCTTGAAAATTCTAAATATAAAATGTGTAGGGTTTTAACATGTTCTTATATGATTTTTAGTTGTGTAACTCAGGTTACCAATAATACAACAAACAAAACAATAACCCATCAACCTTAAGTCTTAACCAATAATCCACTGATCCCTAACCCATTAAGTCACTAAGACCTAAACCATTAATAACCAATCCTTTACCCTTAACCAATAACTCACTAACTTGTTAACTCACTAACTCTTTAACCCCTAATCTATGTTTCTACTAACCTAGTAAGTCCAATCTCCTAACCCACTAATACACTTATACACTAATCCTTCACGCCTATAACTCCTAATTATAAACCAGTAACCACTTGCATCTTACCCACTAACCATTATCTATCAACAAAATAATATGCTAATTATCAATATAACAACCACTCTCCCAAACACCCCTGAGTATCAACATAACAACCTCTCTCCTACTATAAATAAGTTTAGTTCAGATGCTGAGGAAGAATATTTGTTATTCTTTTTAGTGATAATAATTTCTTACCAATAATATGTTGAAAAACAAAATAAAACAAAACTTACACTTATTAATAACTCGCCTTTACATCTCAAATCAACTTATGCCATTTATACTCAAAATCATTTTTATTTTAATACATCAAAATTATTAATTAACAAAGCATTCCAATATATATATATATATATATATATATATATAAACACGGTTTCAATCTTCACTAGAATCCACACCAAATGTGCCCTTATGTATGACTCTATATTATTATTGTTTATGATCAATAACCTTTGACAATTCACATGGTATGCATGTCACGGGACAAGGTAAAGGATCTACATACTAGAAATTGCACCGGGAGGTGCAAGGGAACGCCGAAAGGAGGAGGTGTGAATTATGAGAAACATAGCTTTGATAGTTTCTTGAGCAAACATTACTTGAGCTCGCATTAGTGAGGAGGCTCATTGACCTATTTGAGTAGAAGGAGACAGAAATGGTTGTCAATCCTTGTCAAATCTCGAGAAATCGAATTGATATTGGTTGCCAAAAACTGAAGCTCGTGTTGAATAAAGTCACTCAAGTTTGAGGCATCATAAACCAAACCCACACGTTAACATCTTCCCTCATCCGTGGAATTACCATTGTCATGATGATATGCCTCTATTTCATTTTTTATCATTATTGTATATTAACTTTGGATGAAGACTCTTATGACCTTGCAACAAATTTAGTACTATTGCTAATTCGTCATTCCCTTGGAGATGATCAAAAGGACAATTTCAATGTATATCGGTATATTGTTATTTGGGATCTGGTATATTGTTACTTGGGCTTGGGAGAGAATGTCAAGCACATTAGTGTGACCGATTCTACTTACACTATGAGAGCTACAATCTAGCACAAAAAATTAAGCAATGCCATGATTGAAATGCCGCAAAAATCCACACTTTTGGAATAGACAAGCCACTCAACAACCTTATCCACGTTGCAGTAAATAGATTTGGGTAGTGAAAACTCTCCAATCTTACCAAGAAGTTGTAGTTCAATTAAGCACATTAAACCTAGTTGGCTTTACATTTCCGATTCTAAAGGCTCTAGCTCCAATTGACTTCACTATTTTGGTAAAACAAAATAGTTAAAACAATCCAGTGCCAATTGTTGTCTCGCAAGTAAACCACTAAGTTTTTAACACACACAAAAACACACAAAAGGGAATAAAACTAAATAGGGATAGGGAGACAACAATATGCATGGCTTATTCCAAGTCTAAAGGTAGGGTTTCTTTTTGAATGGATGACCAAATTGAAATGAACGCGTTTATTATTATTATTTACACCGAAGGTGTTATCTATTGTGGAGCTTTTCGTAGCGACACTGTAGAGATTCGTCGTAGAACGACAAAACTGACCAAATCTCTACAGTGTCAGCTAGCTATCTTTGTCTCCGTTGATTTTTCCAGCTGCTTGAGACTGAATTTCTCTGAACCTCACTGTGAAAATGAGGTGAACCCCAGAACTGTGAAATAAATCCCCACAATCCCTCGGCATAGCCTTGGCGCAATTTGAGAGAAGAGAAATCTTAATTTCGCTGGTAATTTAGCCATGGGAAGAGTAATCTTAATTTTCCCTTGTAAGGTTGATTTGGGATTCACACGCTCTATATCTCTTGAAGCAATGGCTGGCGTTAGTAAACTCGTTCGCCTCCATACCTATTTGCTTCATTTGAAAATATAAGTCCAGGGCTCTTCGACAATCCCTATGCTTGGTATAAGCTACAATCATGGCAGTCCACGACACCACATTTCTCTCGGACATTTGGTTGAAAACACTGCATGCATTCAAGGGGCTCCCGCACTTGACATACATGTTTACAAGTTTGTTATCGAAATAGATGTCATGAGATTTGAATCCAGTTAGAACGATGTGAGCATGGACCACTTTCGCTTCTGGCAGGGATTTCTTATCAGCGCAGACCTGCAACAAAGAAGCATAAGCCGAGGAGCTTAGAGGAATGATGGCTTGAAATTCCATGAGGCGAAGAATCTGAAGGGCTTCTCTGAGTCGGTTGAGTTTACACAGTGTTACAATGTCTTCAATGGCGTCCATCTGTGGATCTGTGTCGTGGGGGATAAATGCTCTAAGAGCGCTAATTGCAGACTTGTGGGTTAATTTGTTCTTACAATTCTTTATCGGTTGTAGAAATGTCATCGCCACCTCGTTTCTCCTTCGTGATTACTCTGAATGCTTTCATAAGCGCAACACCATTTTAGTGTAAAATCCCCACCATAATTCAGAGTTTGGGCAGACATAAATGTACGTCGAATACGTCTTCATCTGCATTTCACCTTGAAAATGCAATCATCCGCATATCGCCATGAGAGAGCGAGTTTTGTGTCTATGGCTGTTAAAAACATGTGTACTTATGTCGATATGGGGTCAGAGCATATTCATAGATACACAAAGAAAGAGATTTATATCTCTGTAATTTTTTTTAATGAGAGGCATGATGATTCTATATTACAGGGATTTATTGGGTGTTTTATGAATGCAGAGAATTAGCCAGATGATGTGCCAAGGCGGATGGCGCAGCACCTCTACGAAGAATGGCAATGGGTTTGGCGCTACGATGTTGTCACAGCAAGAACCAGCAGGCAAAACTCAACTGCAGATAAAAGCGCAGGAAGAAGAATTCTATAAGAGCGAGCACTAGAGTTTATGAATTTATCTGGTTGTTTCTCAGCAGCGACTTGCTGGACAAATGCAATTATAGTGGACATTGCACAATATAGTTGTTTTGAGACCAGACAAATCAATACTGTTAGAAAAGGGTGATCAAAGTCGGGAAAACAATCTAAGGGGAAAATGTAGGAAGTCGCACATCGGGCACAAAGGAAGTGCCAGTGGTATAGTTAAATTCAATTTCATTCCATAGTTAAATTGCATGTAATAAATTTGATTTCATAGACATATAGTTTCAATTATTGGACTGCAACTCACTGGGCTCGATCGATGCTGGACAGGATTGTCTGTCATTCATTTGTGCCCCGGATTTGTCACAGTGCCGCTTGGTTGGAGGTCTGACCGCGGTTTCAATGAAGTTCAATCGAAGTTTAGGTTGGAGGTCTGCGCGCGGTTTCAATGAATTCGAATAACCTCCACCCACTCCCTTCCTCCATTAACTCGGATGCATTGTGGGAGCGGCCAGATGTGACGGAGGATCTGAACAGAATCAGAATCTGGTAGTGAGCTTCTGACGGTTGCAAGCCGAAGGCGAATTCAGATGTAATTCACGGGCCTTCCAAATCCGACGGCGGAGACCACATCCCCTTGCTCCATCCGATCCAATGGATATCGCACAGGCTAACTGCACGAACAATAATGTGCGATGGCACGCAATGAAAGCGGTTTTGCAAATTTGCTCCGGGGAACGTGTCAGCTGCTTTATGGAATCGCTCTCGATTCTTCAATACCACTTACCACTTCAAAGGCGGTGTGATCAACTGTCGGTTTCACCCAACCCGTCATTACTATTCATTCTTGCATGGTTCTATCTTCCTTGACGCACCAGGTTCCGTTCAACTCACTTCTGTGTACAACACTAACTTGTTGGACTCATTCACATTTAGTGACTTTCCCATATCATTATTTAAAAAATATTCTTATTATGATTTCAAAAATATTTAAAACCCGTATATCGAGATTGACATAATTCTCGACATGCATGGTGCCCAACAACGCTCTTTCATATCTTTAAATAGCTTGCTTTCCAAGCTCCTACATGCAACTCACAACTTTTGAAGGCGAGAAGACCGTTATCCTATGTTTAAACTGTCCATATTCTTGGAATACCTCATGCAAGTTTTTTATATCAAATGATTTCAAAAAGTCAACACACGGAATTTGACTTAATCTTTTAATTAGCTTTAAATCTTTTCACTTGATTTCATTTTACAGCTTTTAAAAATATTGAAAATATTCTTTTTCTATTAAATATAAATATATTTAAATATAGAATTTTACATAATGATTTTAAAATAAAAATTATTATTCTATTGGATTTTATAATATTATGGCTTATAATAATTGATTTAATATTAGATTTTAATATGGTTATGTTTAAATAGCTCATAAACCTATTATTATGTATAAAAATATTGATACTTATATTAATATATATGTTAATAAAGACATATTAATCATTAAGATATTGGTGAAGGATGAATAAATATTATTAGTAATAACCCTTCACTATTAATTATTACTAAATAAATAAATTTTATTTCTATTTTCAATAAGATCCCGGTGGCATGATTCTCGTCTGTCAAAGAATCAATAAAACAATGCAGAGATGCACTTCTTCTTTTGTTTTAATTCTTAATTACATAATTTTTTTAACAAATATTTATTTAATTTTTAATAAAACGTAATATATCACTATACTTAGATTATCATAATTTTTAAATATGATTATTATATTATTGATTTTGATTTTGATTTTATTTTTATTCGTTTATTTTTATATTTTTCATTTTATTCGTTTTTATTTTTATTTTTATCTATTTATTTATTTATTTTTATTTATTTATTTATTTATTTATTTTATTTATATTTATATTTTATATGTTTTATATTTTTATTTCTAATTTATTAAATTTTTTTTTATTTATATTTTTTTATATATATATATTTTTTATTCTTTTTTTTTTTTTTTGAAGCTTAAATAAAATTACTTATAAAATAAGGTAATGATGTTATGAGTTTTGAATCAACTAACATATAATTATTAAAAATAAAATAATTCTTTATATATTTAAACTACAAATAGTATTTCATTATTCTTAACATTTAATTTATTCGAAAATGTCAATTGTTAATATCAATCAAAACATGCATGACCAGGCCAAACTCTTTCATAGGCACAAGAGTTAATACAAAGTCTACTCCTTCGGTGTACCTTTGCACCCTTAGAGGCAAATGCTAGTTTTACTACATTTTGAATCAAAGACATAACGTGTGCACAAAGCATTTACACAAATCAAAAGTGACATAGGGAACCTGAAGGTGCAATTGGAGGGCTCGATCACCATCCAATCAAGGTTTACAAGTGAAAATCCTACATTTTAAGGCTTTGTGCACAGGACCTAGGTAGGCCTGTTGTTGGGTAGAAAGTCATTTTTTCTTAACGCTGAATTGTCACGTTCCATAGTTGTCCATCAACTGGTGTCTCCAAAACCAGTGCCAGAAGCCCTGAGTCGGGATCATAACTGAAGTCACAAGTCGAAGATTCAATTGAGCATTTCCGTGGTCTGATTGATGAGTACGCTCCAAACCGTCCACAGCCATGGACAGTCAACTTCACTGTTGCTGTTTTTATTTTGTCACTTTCAGAAGGGCTTGTTGACATTCCAAGAATCTCGGTTGCCTCAGAAAACTGGGAATCTTGGTGATTTCGGTATTGCAAATTATGGATAGCACCTCCAGCATTGAACATATAAAAAAGACCCAACGGAGCAAAGGAAACCCCTGTTCCTAAACCCTGCAAAAGAAAGAAGAGCGTGATTCAATAAATTGTAAGTTGTAAACCAATATATTCAATATTGAGTACATCATTACTATGCAAACTATGCAGGATGCTAACTTTTGTTGGTGAGACTGTGTAAATTTCTTTCTCTAGAACTTTGAGTGTGACTGGTAAAAGTGCATGTTTTAGAAGACGCACAAGTTCACCTGCAAGCCAAATGATCTCAGAAAATAATTGGAGAAGTATACTGTAGGATTGTTATAGAAACAAACGCAGATGCAGGCAATTTGAGAAGCTATTTATACCAGAATGAGAAAATATTGCAGAATCACCATCCCAATCGTCTTCTGCAGCCTCTGCCAACAAATGTACATCTTGAGCTCGAACACTTCCAGTTAATGTACCTGGGTTTTTGTCATGAAATACATTTTTCTTGTCTATATTGCTCCAAGCATCTCCCTGGCAATTGAATACCCCTAAAACTCCTGTGTATTTGTTCATGTTCCAAATTTTCAGCAAACTGCAACCAACATGTTTGTTATCGTCTGTAATACAACATTGGCTTGCATGCGAGCAAAGAACCTTAAAAAGCAGTGAGTAGACATACATAAGCATGAAAAACAATTCACTATAGATTTGAGAATATCATCAAACTCCAACAACATTGATCTATTCTCTGTACATGGCCTCCACATGGGTTTTGCGTTGAGTACTCAAACGTCCGAAAGCTACCTGATGCGATGAATTGAATGAAATATGGGGTGACAAGTTTTTGTATAATAATGATATTAAACCCTTAAAAAATGAGAATTTAACAAAGCTGAAATGTGAGGCATGAATAAACACCAATAGTTGGTTGATTTGGACAGACCCTTTCGAATTTTTGAGCAGAAACATGACTATGATATGTGTTCTCCATTTAGCATGCAATCATCCAAGTGGAGCTCAAAGCCCGCGAACTTAAGAGGTGGCGTCCACTGCTTGTGTTGTACAACCCATTGGAATTCGCAAATATGGCACCTCATTTGCTGTTGGTTGCCCTGCGCCTTCGCCGTTCTTTCATGGCGTCAAGCTCAGCACCACACTACCTGTAGATTTTGCCGGATCGCACCAGGTTTCCATGACCGCAATGCTGCCTTCTAAAGCCAAGTTCTACCTATAGATTTTGCCGGATCGCACCGGGTTTCCATGACCGCAATGCTGCCTCCTAAAGCCAAGTAAGTACTTCAATTTCTTAAACCCTAAGCTGGTAATATTGAATGGGTTGCATTTTTCATACATCCGATTGTGGATTATTGATGGTTTGTTCGACTTCAATGTCGAGAATGTGTTACAATTTTGCTTAACTTATTGCAGGATTTGCTTATTAGTCTTCTGCATATCTGGCCTTAAGCGGTCGCTTTGGAGGCGTTTCCATTTAAACCTTTGGGCTGCACAGGGCTGGAAATGCAGCTTCTTGAACCCTCCTTCTCCTCTCATCCACGCCCCTTCATCCTATAAATCCAATCTGACCTCACCATAGCCGGCATTAATCCACATAATATTTGGGGAAATTGTAAGTTATTGTTATTCTTCTGCTTTGCTCTGGTTTCATTCTGTATTGTGTCTAGAGGGTTAACAATAGATTAATGGCGGATATTGCTTTGATCATGGCACAATATTACATCAGCATCAGCAATAGCGGCTCTGATACAAGAAGAGTGAATGTTAATACGAAAGAAGGAAAAGGGCATCCACGCTCTCAAGTAACGGAAGGAATTCTCACGCAGATCAGACGATTCAAGGTAAGAAGCGATGCTGTGCAAGGAGTAGCTGGCCCTCTGAGCACGGCGCTTCTGGAAGGATTCATCTCTGCTTAAAATTGATGGGGCAAACACACCTTCTTTGAATGTACAGTCAAACACGTGGCAAGACTTTAACTCACCCGCATCCAATACTTTGCTACCAAATGTGAAGATTTAACTGGCTCCATGCGCGATGAAAAGCGTTTCTCATTGGCTGGGGTGAACAGTGTTTGCTCACCCCAAGCCCGCAATGGAAAACACCTCCGGCGTAATTATCCAACTTTTCAATCACATTAGCCAACTCATTGTGTTTCCTTCATGATCAACTATATTAAGTATATAATATAAAAGTTTCTATCTATTTTTTGTACAACACTATATATTTATACGAAACCTAACCTTTAAATTGTATTTGTACATAAGTCCTCTCTCATTTCAATTAACTCATATCATTATATTAAATATTTTTTTAATAACCAAGAGTAAATTATATTTATATAAAACATTATGGCCAAAACACACATAAGAGGTGTAAATTATATTTATATAAAACATTATGGCCAAAACACATATAAGAGGTACATAGATAGGAAATTCACTATTGACCAAGGTGGTTCAAACATCGAAATTGACTTACATTCATTTCATACAAAACACAAAAATGGTTCCATGTCTATACATTATCTTCAGATAAAAAAAAATGTTGATACTAATAGAATTCTTAAGCAAAGATAGAGTTCCTCGTAAGAGTGGACTAGAATGCTAAGAGGTATTTTTGTAGTTGTTGGATATTGTTCCTTCATAAAAGAGGAAGAGGAAGTATCCATGCCAAATCCATAGAGAATATTACCAACACTCAAAGAAGGTGGAGAAGAGAGTTGACAAATTTCACATGTGTGTTAAGAAATTTTTCATTGGAATCGACTCGTTGTTTCATATGGAGGAGGACGCTCGTTAGAAACTCCATCCTAGAGCCTCAATTACCCTAAAACACTATCAAATGTTTCGATAGTGCCTCCAATTCCTTCACAAATCCTTGGTTATTAAGTCATACTAATGAAGGGAACTATGGGTTGCTCACACTTCCCCGTAATCCATGTTGGTACTTTCCATAGTGTTGAATAGTTGAGCACCTAGGAATGCCTCATTTGGAACCTACAATGAGAAGTGGATCTTCCCTACAATGCCTTTATGCAAATACAACTCCAATTAGATACCAACTGCACCTGTATTCAGGTTCTCCAACACAGGATTGACCATGAATAGAGTCATATTTATCACACAAGCACTACATGGATAAAGACAAAATGGATTATTTCCCTAGGTGGTGAGAACAAAATCCATAATGGGGAGAGGTGATAGCTCAATATCCTTGTTTCCCACTAAATGTGATGTTATAATCATCGATGCTCCCTCATTATTCATTGTTGACATGAAACTTGAGAAGAATTTAAGGTCACGGAATGGGTCCTTGAAAAGTAATCCATTAATTAAATACACCTCTTATTTTTCCTAGATTGATAGCCAAGTTGGCTTGTAGGTCAGCCAATTTATTGTTTTGTCTTTTCTCATGGAACCATTCTACCATGCATTCTATGATTTCCACTGTAGCGGGAATTACATTGAATATAGCTTCAAGCCTTAGGTATTTATCCCTTGATCCATTGTATATGTGGCTCAAAATGACTAAAAAGTCTCCAAAGATGAGGATATGACTTGGATTGTAGGATCTAGATATGATAATTCCTTGTAAAAGTGCATAAACAATTAAACTTTTTATCTATTTATATTAATGAATTTGGGTTTTTTACATTGATAATAAAATTTAATTTCATTGATATTGAAATTAAAGAGGTACATATATAGGAGATTCATGTATGACCAAGGTGGTTCAAACATTGAAATTCACTTACATGCATCCCATACAAAACCCAAAAATGGCCCCATGTCTATACAGTATCTTTAGATACAAAAAAATGTTGATACTAATAGAATTATTAAGCAAAGATAGAGTTACTGATAAGAGTGGACTAGAATGCTAAGAGGTACTTCCGTAGTTGTTGGAGAGTGATCCTTCATAAAAGAGGAAGAGGGAGTATATATTCCAAATCCAGAGAGAATCTTACCAACACTCAAAGAAGGTTGAGAAGAGAGTTGACAAAATTCACATGTGTGTTAAGAAATTGTTCAATGGAATCGACTCGTTGTTTCATATGGAGGAGGGCACTCATTAGAAACTCCATCCTAGAGCCTCAATTACCATCAAACACTATCGAATTTTTTGATAGTGCCTCCATTTCCTTCACAAATCCTTGGTTATTAAGTCATTCTAATGACAGGAACTATGGGTTTCTCACACTTCCCCATAGTCTGTGTTGGTACCTTCCATAGTGTTGAATAGTTGATCACCTGATAATGCCTCCTTTGGAACCTACAATGAGAAGTGAATCTTCCCTACAATGCCTTTATGCAAATACAACTCCAATTGGATACCAACTGCACCTGGATTCAGTCACTCCAACATAGGATTAACCATGAATATAGTCATATTTATCACACAATCAATACATGGATGAAGAAAAAATGGATAATTTATTTCCCTGGGTGGTGAGAACAAAAACCATAACGAGAAGAGGTGATAACTCAATATCCTTGTTGCCCACTAAATGTGATATTAAAATCATCGATTCTCCCTCATGATTCATTGTTGACATGAAACTTGCGGAGAATTTAAGGTCATTGAATGGGTTGGTTCACAAGTAATCCATTAATTAAATACACCTCTTATTTTTCCTAGATTGACGGCCAAGTTGGCTTGTAGGTCAGCCAATTTATTGTTTTGTCTTTTCAGATGGAACCATTATACCTTGCATTTCATGATTTCCATTGGAGCAGGAATTATGTTGAATATAGCTTCAAGCCTTAGGCCTTTAGCCCTTGATCTGTTGTATATGTGTCTCAAAATGACTAAAAAGTCTCCAAATATGAGGAGATGACTTGGATTGTAGGATCAAGATATAATAATTCCTTGTAATAGTGCATAGACAATTAAAATTTCTATTTATTTATATTAATGAATTTGGGTTTTTTACATCGAAAGTTAATTTCATTGATATTGAATATTAGCAATTAATTTTTATTTATCTATTTATATTAATAAACTTAGTTATTTACATCGATAGTAAAATTTAATTTAGTTGACATTATAGAGTTGCTTTAACTTGATTTTTATCCATTTTTTTCATTGTGGTTAACAAACTATGGGTTTATGACGAACTAATAGTATAAAAAGAACTATCAATTATTCATTAGTATAAAGGAATCTAATATTTTATAGTTAATAGTGAAAGAAGTAACATAAATGTTAAGACAAAGGTGCAATTTTAGATTGCATAAGAATCATTTGCATATATAGTAGAATCATTGTTGTTGGAAAACATTACAATCGTATTAAGATTCATAATTAAAAATAGGAGAATGAAATGGAACCAAAGGGAAAGCCAAATTTCATAATAACTCAATCATGTTGGTGTTAGACCGAGATAACCTTAGTACATTAGAGAGAGAGAAATAATACTAAGACCTATATAAGCCCCATGTTAACCCTAAAACTCCTTAGAAATTGAGTTACTACATTTCTATTAATATATTGTTATGGAGGCTAGAACCTCTCATGGTCTCATTTTATTATAAATGTACCCCTTGCCTCTCATATGTATACTAAGGAGACACAGTCTTAGAATCATCAAATATTGTTTTGTACATTGTAATCATTATAAAATAATGTTTGCCCCTTGAACATGACTATAATTATTGATTTCTTATAATTTTTAAGGAGCAAGGCTCAAAACGTTTGGTTGCAAAGCTCATGATCCTAGGGTTTTGTTGCTTCAAACAAGTCATCGCCAAATTTTTGCTATAATTTTTTTATGGGAGGTTTTAGATGGTGAAACTTAGAGAATATTGAGGTGAAATCTTGGATAATATTGGTTCAAATTTCAAATATTGGTTTGCTATAATTTCAGAGATATTATCCAAGGAATTTAGAGTTCCTAAATAGCTCTGAAATCAATCTCTAACAGGTCAGTTCAAAATTTTTGCTATATTTTTTTTAGCAAGGTTTCAAACCATGAAACTAGTGAAATATCAGCGAATATATGATTCAAATTTAAGGTATTGATTCACTATAATTCTACATATATCCTCTAAGGAATTCTAGGTTTCTAATTGTTCCTGAAATTAATTTCAAACAGGTTCATTTGGAATTTCCAAATATATTTTTTTCTAGGAGATTTCAGAAAGGGAAACTTGGAGCATATTAAGGAGAAATATTAGGGAACATATGAATAAAATTTTAGAATTTGGTTCTCTACATTTTCTGAGTTGTACCCTGTGGAAGTTAGCCTTTGTGATCAATCCATAAATAAATTTTAAACAGATCAGCTTGGTATTTTCGTTGTATCTTCTTTTCTAATACTTTTCAAACTAAGAAACATGGTTTGAAAATGAATCTCATATGGGGAGTATGTTATCACAATTGGAGAGCACAAATATTGAATCACAGAACCATAATCATGAATTTTCAATCCAAGATCCACATCATCAAGGCTTCAAGTCAGCATCAAGGAAGCATTATATTCCAAAGATCGATATGAGGAAGTTTGATGGTAATGATCTTGTAACATGGATATTTTAGATTGAGAAATGATTTTGATCTACTCTAAGTGGCATCCTTGCTAAAGCTAAATATTATATCCATGTTTTTAGAACAAGACCAACATGTATCATATCATTGGCTTTGTGAAAGGAAAAAGGATTATGTTATCTCTTGGTCCATTTTTACATTACAGGGATATTAATGGAAATACATTCTTAAGTCAATTATTAGATTTTCAACAAAAAACTATGGTTATAGAGCACATTCAACAATTCAAAAAATCGAGTCTCGGCATAAAGAATATTTCAGAGGATAATTTTCTAAACCTATTTATGAGAACTTTAAATGAAAACATATAACATGAGGCGCATCTCTTTGAACCTAAATCTTTAGAGCATGGTTTCAGTCTAGCAAGGAAATTTGAAATTAAAAATATGGCCACTAGAAAAAAGGTTACAAATAATTGTAGAGAAAATCATGCCCCCTCTCTTAAACCAATAAGGTTGGATCCTCAACAAATGCAGGAAAAAATAGCAAAGGGACTATGTTTCAATGGTGACAACAAGTATATTAATGGGCATAAATGGAGTGAGAAGAAATTATTCTATATAAATTGTGAAGATGAACAAGATCAAGAAGTGGAAACTTCACAAGGTCTGAGAGCTAGAAAAGACTAGTCCAACAATATCTTGCCATGCATTTTTCGACATCGGTATTACACAAACCCTCGATATAGAAGGTAATATAAATAAGAAAAAGGTAACAATATTGAATGATTCATGAAGTACCCATAACCTCATCAATTATAAAATAGAAATACTTCTTAATTTCTTTGTATATCCAACACCATAATTTTAAGTAATAATTGCAAATGGAGGTACCATAAATTGTTCAGGGAAGTTCCATAATTTAGAAATTTATCTTTTGGATCCATCACATAAAAGTATTATTTATCGATGTATTTAAAACCAACCAATGTGGTTCATCGTCACGATGAAAAGATGAAGAAAATCATATCCAACATGGGTATAAAAAGGGAGGAAGGAGTCTAATAGGTCAAAAGTCAAAGAAATTAATTGTTAGACAAAAAAAAAAACAACAAACCAAAACAAAATACAAGAAATAAGGGCCAAATAATGATTACATAATAATAAAAATAAAAATATGTAAATAACTATAAAAATTATAAATGTATAAGTATTTAAATAATTATTATAATTATATAAATATATAAATAGTAAATCTATAATAATAATAAATAGATAATAATAATAATTATAGGGACTATAAAAGGAGAGAGAGATATAAATATTATTAATAATAAAAATAATAATAAATAGATATTTAAATATTTAAATAATTATTATAATTATAGGGAGAAAATATATCATATTAAATATATATATATATATATATATATATATATATATATATATATATATATATATATATATATATATATATATATATATATATATATAAACTACGGAAAGTGTCAAAATAGACCCGGACTAGCTATCTAATACTAAAAAGTATAAGAATAATGACTCTCTTGATGAGCACAGATTGAGAAGAGTGGGCCATTATGAACCCTAGAGTTTATGCCTGCGACAGTCTACTCCACGTCGTCGTCAAGGATCTAAGCAACAATGCGGACCACGATGCCCAGAGTCCAGGTTCACCCCGCCACCACTCAGGCCCAATGATGAGTGCAGCCTCGCCGATGACCAAAGGAAGAAGGCTCGTGCTGAGCTCAGAAATTAATGCACACTCTCTGCTGCAGATATGGAAGAGAAGGCACCTTATGCGCAGGCCAGCGACGGCCAGGAAGATTGGATGGGGACGGCTCCCTACCCAGTCGAAAACTTGAAGAATGCTCTGAATCTATGTGCAGTAGCCGCCATCGCTCAAGGAAACAAGGGTACTAGCCTGCCCATGCATTCCATCTGCGCACAGCTCCAGTGCGCGAACCCTGATCTAAACATCCAGTTCGGCCTTTGCACCAGGGGCAATGGAAAATGACAAAAGAAAGTCTTGGACTGCATCAAGGTAAACATGATAGCGAATCTGGCCTCTAGGATGCGCTTTGGCTGCCAGAGTGCCCCTGATCTCTCACTCCCTCTTTTTCAAATACAAATCTCGCTTCCTTCAGGAAAAACCATGCTCCATTGGGTGCGCTCAACGGATCTGGTCCAGAACCTCTCGCATGCCCTTGAACACAGACTGAGAATCCCCTCAGCTTTTCATAGATTTATACACGGAGGTAAACAACTAAAGGACCCTCTTCCCCTTTCATTTTATAATATTGAAAGAGATACTTCTATAGTTTTAACCCTTCGTCTGCGAGAAGGAGTAGTCACGCAGCCATATTCTGCTCCAGCTTTCTCTTACAAGGATGTTGTCCATGCTCATCCCCCAAGAAATTTGCTCAACCCTCTGAGGCTCCCAGCCTTTTTTGGTTGATAAACTGGTGGAAGCCCCCTCTATATAATTTCCCATCCAACTCTTGAAGATCAGCTTCAAAAGTATGAAAAATCAGGAATTATATGCCACTTTAATGGTATGTGGCCTCACACAGCATATCTCTGCTAATGGATTCATTCAACGTGGACTAACAACAGCAAGGTTTTCTTTTGCTCAAAGGTTTTCTTCATAGTTGTGTTTGCTTTCATCGAAGATTATCAAAAATCCTTAACTGGGGGTCCATGGTTTTGGGGAAAGGCAGGACTATTCCTCACCCCCTAGTTTCCAGACTTTGATCCCTCTATGGCAGTTATCACCAAGCTCCCTATTTGGGTCAGGCCTCCAAACTTACCAGCGCACTTATGGCATTACTCTATTTTTCAGGGAATTGGAAATACCCTAGGCTGCTTTCTGGAAATGGATCCCTCTAGGGGGTAGAAAGGATATACACCTATGGCAGAATTTGTGTTGAAATAGACATTAGTAAAGGTCTGCCCGATCTAATCAATGTCAAATTTGGTGATCTCATGTGAACACAATCCTTGGACTATGAGAACACCGCCTTCCGATGCTGCCACTGCCATCAAACAAGGTACCTTCAGAACACATGCACCACATTCCTCGCCCAAAAGAAGAAAGGAAATTGAAAATCTAAATCTAAAAGTTGGAAAACATGTGATCTGCCACCCATGGATGACATTGAGTCCTTCAGGTCATATGAGGAGGAGACTAAAGAAGAATTTGAGGCTACAAAGAAGACAAAGGATTCGCCCTCGGCCGGCCCTGAGGGACCCATTATTTCTTCGAATACACATGAACACACTCATGAATCCTCCTCATCCGATTCGGATAAGGAGACTCTCCCTATAGTCAACAACAGTCTTCATGTGGTTCTTGCCCACCCGTCCCAAGATGGATGGGTGAAAGTTAACAAAATGAAAGGAAGAAAATTTCATATTGAGAACTCAACCCATTACGAGTAGACTCCAATGACTATCTCCTTATGTTTCCTTGTTTCTCCTCTAGATCCTTTTTTCTTATTTCTTGGTTACTTACAAGACCGAGGTTGATTGTTCATCATTTTTGGATCCCCTAATTTTTGGCTTCTCTCGATTTTAGCTTCTCTTTGTACCATATGATTTCTTAATAGAATTAGTATAATTTACCAAAATATATATATATATATATATTAATAAAAAATAGTCATATATTATTCAACTTTTTTCTCTTCCAAAGGAATATTGGGATTAAGAATTCCTTGAAGGCATTGGAAATGCTATTGGTAGCTTTGTCAATGTTTTTGAGGTAGTGAAGCGAGAGATATGCACATCCTATGCAAGGATCTATGTCTATATGAATATTTTGTAGCCTCTTCCAACTTCAATAGACATTTATTATCAAGATAATCTTTGGAAACAGACACTAGATTATGAAAATATCTCTTTTAAATGCAAGCAATGTCATGAATATGGGCATATTTTTAGAGATTTTCCTTTTATTTCAAAGGATTTAGTATCAAATAAATCAACTTAAATAGAGAAACGAGGTTCTTGAAAATCATCCCTAAGTACAAGGAATTTAAGACCTCTGAAAGCCACAAATTTTGGTCATAACCCCATATCTCACCTCCAAATGAGACCTTAATGTAAGAAGTTAATCAATCAATCCCACAATTAGTTATTGAAGGTATTTCCGATTCTTTTCCACCACCAACAGAGCCCAAGAAAAATAATACAAAACATAATCTGCAAAATTCTCTACCAAAGGAGCAAATTGGCTTAGTAATGGAAGAGGATGAGACTGAATACCTCTTAGAAGACATGGATCTAGATGTTCCACACATGATTTCTCTAGAAAAGGCTTGCCTCAACAAATACTTGTAATCGATGCCAAACCATCAATAAAATAACGCTCGATCTAGTTTAAGTTCTTCAAATCCCTATTCGGGAGTTCATATACAATTTTTCAAAGATCCCGCCAAGATGGTTAAGGATGATAGGGAAAAGGGACACAAGAGAGTTAATGTCTTTGTCTAAGAAGATGGAGAAAATTTAGTCAACTCAAGGAAATTCATGCCAATATTGGAGGAATTCCATCCCTCTAAACCCAAATAACCTAAATTTTTCATCCTGAATCTTCATAGAATAATTATATTCTTTGTTGTAATTATTGTTATTATCGAGCATATTGTAACCTAGAGGATGGACCTCCACGCGCTCCTACCCTACCAAGTTGAAGCGGGTTAGAGTTTATCATTTAAGGGTTAGGGTTACGACCACAACAACTCCTTCAAACATCTGCATTTTCCTGCTAATAGCCAATGCTTCTCTGTAACTGCCATTTTCTCTCCCTTTCGGTTCTGACGTTCACAGGTCGGCATCGATCATGGACAGTTTTTTTTTACTATGCCAGCTATGGACGACAAACTTTTTTATTATTCATCGGACCCCCTCAATGGAGTCGAGATCTGGGGATCCCCTCACTACCCCATGCCACCTAGTGCCCCGTTGAACATTCCTGAGGCAGCCTCTGACGGCCCCTATTTCCCTCTGCCTCTCGCCCATCCTTTTCTTAGCCCTCCTCCTGCTGACCTTCCCCTTTTTTCTGACTCCCCTCCATTTTCTCTTGCAGATCTGTCGAATATACCCCTGAGCTCGTCGTCGTCGAAACACGCTGCCGTATTTTCTCCAGCTACTCTTCATTTCCTCAAGACCTATCTCCAAGGTACTTCCATTTCGCCCCCTCATGGCCCTCCTAGCACTCAGCCACCTGAAGATATTGCACCACCTCTACACTTTCCCTCTTGGGCTCCATTGCCAAGAAAGGGCCTCACATCTTCAGGTTGCTTCTCAACTCCCCCTATTGTCTCTCCCGCGAATGATTCAAACCTTGTCGCCTTAGACCAAGAGACTGATCCTCAACTCGACTAGAGGGGATCCATCTCGGCTCATAGGGGAATTCAGTACTCGAAGTGCATAAAGAAAGGTAACAGGAACTTCGACCTCAACCTTGGTGAAGGGCTCCATTTGGGAGAGGTAATGGACACGGCAGATCAAGTCCTGGTTGGCCATGTTTGGGGGCAGCGATACAACCTTAATCAATTGCGCACATGGATGAACGAGATTTGGGGTCCTATCATGGAGGAACTTCCATGGGTAGTCATTCTCCCTCGGGGACGGTTTGCACTTTGCTTTCATCGTTTAGAACAGGTTTCTTGGGTGCTCTCAAAGATATGGAACATTGAACAGGCTCCAGTCATGTTCAAACGGTGGAGCCCCCTATTCGATCAGGAAAGAGAACAACTTGGTGAAGGGTAGATCTAGGTTAGGTTTCCGGGTCTCCCGCTCCACCTCTGGTCAGAGGGCATCATTCAGCATATAGGTAACACACTAGGCACTTATCTGGATCATGACAAATCCTATTTAATCTCGGGAATTATGACGATGGCCAGGATCTTGGTTCACCTGGACACCCGTGAAGGATTGGAAGAGGCCATCACACTTCGATGGAGGCAATTTCTCAGCATCCAGACCCTGGATTATGAAGGAGTACCTTATCGATGTCGGAGATGTCATGAGGTTGGTCACCTCTATAAGGATTGCCCCCTTCTCAAAGGAACATCTGATGTTGGAAAACTGGATCATATGCAAGCTAGGAGACATTGATCAATCCTCCTCCTATGAACACTTCGGCGGACCGTCGCAAAGGAAAGAAAGTTTCTCAGGGGCCCAAGCCTGCCTCTACACCTCCTGGTCCACCTTCCCCCCAAATGACAAGGGCTCGAGTAGCAGTGGCCAAACTTGCTTCGGGTAATCCTCATTCCTCTTTCCCTGTTTCTTAATTTTTCACAACTGCATTTGTTTCATCGACTGCACAGTGCACTTCATTCCGCTCATCAGTTGCCCAACCCGTCCCGGCTGTTACATATCCTACCTCCCCCCCGCCCTCCATTGCTAACCTCCCCTCCAAAATTCCTGGTTCACCTCCTTCTCAACCCCCCTCTGCATCCTCATTAGACTCACGGAGCTCTCACCCCTTCCTCCTCTGATCTCTCACACAACCCCCTTCCTCTGTACCTGGAGGTTTAAGGCTTTTGGACCCAATTCGATCCAAAGTTGGTAGGGGAAGACATTCTAACATATCCAAGGCAATCATTCAGACTGGGCTGGAGGTGGTGGATGGAAAACAAAACACTCTTGAAGGGGTCCCTAGAGCACAGATGACCCAGCCATAGGTTACCTCATGAAAATTATATCCTTCAACTATCGTGGGCTGGCCAGCCCCGCCAAAAAGGTGCCCTACGAAGATTATTGACAGACACACCATTAGACATCATGTTTCTCCAAGAAACCCTTGACTCTTCTGAACATGTGATTTCTGCTCTTAGAACCACATTCCCATGTTGGAACTTTGAGGCAATGGATGCTCGTGGCCGCTTTGGAGGAATTGTACTTGGCAAAAATCCTTGATCCATTAAGGAACTCAATCAATGGCGTGGGGAAGGATTTCTGGGTGCAGATATTTTCTCCTCTGACCTTGGGTTAGAATACCGTCTAATAAATATTTATGGACCCTAGAGCTCTCATCTACCCTTCTAGCAACACCTCTTTAATACATCCCTCCTTTCTGCCCACAATCTTATTCTCAGTGGTGACCTTATCTTCTCCTTGGGTCTTGCTGAATCCTGGGGTCCCCTTGCACATCCCGATCCTTTGGCTGCCGATATTATACAGCTCATTGAGACCCATCACCTGGTCGACATCCCTATGCCTCAGATCCAACCCACTTGGAGCAATCGCAGGGTTGGAGAGGCCTCTGTTGCATGCAGACTAGACCTTTTTCTCATTCATGAATCCTTAACCACCTCTGGATTATCATATCAACAATGGGTGGTATCTGGGGGTATGTCTGACCACTTCCCCATCTATATGAAACTTGCTCCAGGTCGTGGGAAGCCCTGTAGCCCATTCAAGTTCAATGCCACTTGGCTCTCCCACCCGGATTACACTGAATTAGTCACCAAATTTTGGACTTCCCACCCCCCCCCCCCAATCTTGGTTCCTCACCCTCCGTGACATTTGTTGCTATGATGTCAGCTATCAAGAAGCTGACCAAGACATGGGCTTGGGATAGGAGGAAAAAGGATGAGGAAACTCTTTGCACAATTGAATCTGAAATTGCTGAGATAGAATCTACCTTGATGGATGGGCAAGCCACAATAGCTACCAGGACACATCTCACTCAGCTTGCTGCTGAAAGAACTAGGATCCTCAAGGAATGAGAGGAAACCTGGTGCCTTCGAAGTAGAACTATATGGCTAAAATATAGCAATGAAAACTCCAAATTCTTCCATCAGTTTGCAAACGGACGCAAAGTTATTAATACCATCTGGTCACTAGAGGACGAAAATGGAAATCAGGCCCAGAATTTCCATAAGTTGGCTCACATGGGGGTGGAACACTTTCGCAACCTCTATAAGGCTCCTACCAACACTGATTTGGCTGAAATCATAAGAGTGGCTAGATTATTTCCCAGATTGTGGAACTGGATGATGAAGAACAATTGACACGACCTGTCACCATTCAAGAACTCCAAGAAACCTTGAAATGGTTCCAGAAAGACAAGAGTCCTGGGCCTGATGGTTGGCCCATTGAATTCTACTTGGCTTTCTTTGAGATCATGGGACAAGACATCCTAAAACTTGTTGAATAATGTCGCACAACGAGGAAATTATACGACGCCTTTAACTCCACCTTTATTGCCCTCATACCCAAATCTGACGATCCTAAGCTTTTCTATGATTATCGACCTATATCCATCTACAACTGCATTTACAAGATCATAGCCAAAATAATTTCAAACTGCATCAAGCCCATCCTCTCTGAACACATGTCTCCTGAACAATTTGCATTCCTCCATCACTGCAAGATTCACGAAGCAATCGGCACTGCTCAGGAAGTGCTCCACTCCATCAAACACAAGCAGCTCAAAAGCATCATTCTTAAACTAGACCTTGCTAAGGCCTTTGATCAATCCAAATGGCTCTACATTCGCATGATTCTCACCCACCTGGGCTTCCCCTATAGCTTCATCAAATGGATCATGTGCTGCATCACCAATGTATCTTTCAGTGTTCTCATCAAAGGATCTGCATCTCCTTTCTTCCACTCTGAACGAGGACTTCGACAGGGATACCCACTATCCCCACTCTTCTTTCTTCTCATAATGGAAGCTTTGAGTCAGCTAATCATGGATGAAAAGAATCATGGCCACTTTCACGGAATCAAAATTGAAAAAGGATGCACACTCTCCCATCTTCTTTTTGTTGATGACGTTATCATTCTACTCAATGGATCCATTGGTGACACTCTATCTTTCTCAGCAGCTCTTGCTAAATTCAGCATTGCAACCGGCATGGTCTGTAATGCACTAAAATCGACCATATCTATATTTGGATGCACTCCACAGGAAAGGAGACTTTCTTTGAATTGATTTCCCTTCACTCCTCTGGATCCTCTTGATGGCCTCAGGTATCTCAGGTTTAGACTAAAACCCTCAGATTACCGCATTGCACATTGGACATGGCTTATTTCCAAATTGGAAAAGAGAATTTTTATATGGCACAACAGATGGTTATCTCGGGCAGGCCGCCTCACCTTAATAAAATCAGTCCTGGAAGCTACTCCAATTTACTGGATGTCTCTTGCTTGGATACCTCGAGCCATCATTGACAGAATACGACATTTATGTAGCAGGTTTTTATGGAATGGAAATCGGGAAGGTCATACATTTTCATGGATTAAATGGGACCACATTTCCCTTCCCAAAAAATTGGGAGGATGGGGCATCAAGAACCTGAACATTTTTGCTAAGGCACTCCCAGAAAAAATGGGATGGACGATTATGACCTCCAAGAATATTTGGATGCAGGTGGTCTACATGAAATACATTCGGCTCTTGAATATCATTGATTGCATCAGACAACCCTATTTGATCCACCGGAACATTTCATCTATATGGAAGGTTGTCCTTGCCTCACTCCCGCACATTCAAAATGGTCTGACTTGGAGAATCAGATCTGGAAATATGGAGCGCATTGGTATTGATCCCTAGTCAGGATGTGGTAATACGCACACCCTTCCCCGAGAGATCATTAACCATGTATCTAATCGAGGCATCCACTTCATTGCACAAATTGCTGACCATTTGTCCTCGACTTTTTATCTACAAGGTTGGAAAACTGCCAATCAACTTGGAATCCCTGGGCCGATGCACCAAACTTGGCAGTCATACACAGCCACTCTATCTGAAGGCCATATCCATATATGTACAAGGGATGATGAATTAATATGGGCCCCCTCTAAATTTGGGCTTTACTCTCCCAAAGAAGGCTACTTACTCATATATTCGAATCACTTCCCACAGATGCAAACTTGGTGGTGGAAGTGCATCTGGAAACTCAAGGCACCACTGCGCACCAAACTCTTCATGTGGTGCATACTTAATTACATTGCACCCACAATGGAAAACCTGCACAAAATAACCATTCATGGACCCTCTTGGTGTTCACTCTACCGGATAGACTCTGAATCTATATATCATCTCTTCCTTAGTTGCCACTCCTCTTGGGCATTATGGACTTCTATTCTATCTGATATGGGCATCAATTCGCAGTGGCATGGACAGAATCTAGTGGAGGCTTGGCAAAACTGGTGGCAAACATATTCTCCGCATAAGGCTAGGAATATTCCCCTCATTTGTTGGAGAATTTGGCTGGCCAGGAATGGCTCCATATTCCAGGATCTCCCTCCCAGTTGGCACTCGATTACATCATGCACTTTATCCTCCTACAATAGCATCCCCGATGAAGACCCCCCGCATCCCCCTAGAACCATCACACTCAGAGTCATTAACTTTGATTTCCCCTAGGAATACTTCAACGGTTTGGCCCAACCCATGGGTTTTTACGGCGGTGCCCTTCTTCATATCACCCCACAACAATTTTACAAAATCAAGATGGGTCTCGGACCAAGCACGAACAACTTTGTTGAGCTCATCACACTTCTTCATCTCCTTCAGTTTGCATTAGAGCATGATGTCCACCACTTACAAATATTTGCAGACTCTAAAATCATCATCAATTGGTTCAATAAATCTGCTTCATGTCACGTGCACATGCTTTGGATTATCTTGGAAGATCTTTGGCATCTGAAAGCTCAATTCTTATCCATTTCCTGTTCTCATATTTACAGGGAACACAAAATCATTTCCAACAAACTATCCAAGGTGGCAGCAGTCCAACATAAGGGGCTCTGGCATATAGAAGAACAGAAGGATTTACAACACTACAACTATTATCATCGTCCCTTCATCGACCAGCCAGACATTTGATGGATGACAGCTCAATTTTTTGACATATTTTGATCATTATATGATCAAACTTAAATTATTGTATTTACTGTATTTATTTTGACAGCCATATGTGTACACCCCTTAGGGGATTTTCGCAGAACTATATGATGTGACCATAGTCACAAAATGCATATGCAATGCATCTACAACATGTAATTTTCACATATTAATGAAAATTATGATTTTTCCTTGGGAAAAAAAATTATTGTTATTGTCGGTATCTAATAATTTAATACTAATTAGTGTATTTCTTAGTATCTTTGGTTGATATGCCAAGATTTTTAGTCCTTATATGATAAATGATAATTTTTGGACTTCAAAAATCTAGGCTACATGTAATTGTTCACTTATTAATGAAAGTCTCTTCTAATTCATGCAAAAAAATGCATACCTCGAGGGAAACTAACCAAGATCATCCTCCCATTTTAAGGATGGTGCCCAAGGTAAACCCTAGGTTCTTCAAAGCATAATTTCATGTCAACAACTCATTAATACATCATATATATCTCATCAACAATCAAATCATTGAGAGAAAACATGTCACAAAGTGGGAATTGAATTTAGATGGGAAGGGTAAAAGCTTTTCCTTGCCAGCACTTAAATTATACACAATTAAGAAGAAATATGAAGAAATTTATTTACCGAAGGGATCATACCAAAAACCTATTTGCACACTTCAATAATTTAAAGAATGATAATAACACACAACATAAAAAACGAAAATAACTTATCAATAAAGAAAAATGTATTGATACAATTGAGTTAATGAAGTTGTTAAAGTTTAAAATCAAAACCATGAAGAAAGGAACCTATACATAATTAATCAAAAAAAAAATATTAGAATGGTGTTTACGCTATCTATCAATAAATAGTTGGATGTGAAAGAAGTTATATGTTCCATCACTGAAATCAAGGAACAAGATATTGTTAAAATTAATTACCTAAGAAACATAAAATATTATCGAGAGGAACATTAAACCAGCAACAAACACAAACCATAAACATTAACACCATGTTTACCTTGGGAAAACCCCAACTCTAGGGAAAAACCAAGCTAATGGAATTCCATTTGGACAAATCCCTAGTCAATCCAACCAAGTGAGTCTTCATCACTTACATACCTTGGCCCATCATAATAGAGTTCCTCCTAGCCTTGTAAAGGCTCCGTTACATAAATCTCATGTGCATAAAACCACGGGCAACCAAAAAACGTTGGGACTAAAACAACTATTGTTGACCCGATCAACTTTGATTCTTTCCTTGAGTCAAGTTTATGTAACAATCCCCCCTTAAACCTTGACTTAGGGCTTACCATGACCAAATTTGGCCATATCATCCAAGTGAGTCAGCCCTGCTCACTTTAGCCCTTACGCCCCTCGAATTTTATACCCAAGGTATCCTCATGCCCCATATCACCTATTTATAACACCAAACTTTACTAGCAATTTCCCAAGGGTATGCATGCCTTACTAGGTCTTACAACGGTATTATAATGATTATTTTTTGTATTGTTTATGCTCCTGCATTTATGTGTCCATCCTCTCGCCTTGACACCCTCCTAGCCTCATGCTCTCCTCTCTATAGATGACTTCCATGGATGCATCTCACCAAGAAACCATTATTTCAGTGAAGTATTTCATTAAACACTTTGTATGCAACCACTGCCCATGGTTTCTTTCTTTATGCACCTACATCTTCCACTGTCATTGCATGTAGCTAAGCCTTCAGTCTCTAGAAACACAAACCTCCACCTCTATTCTATATTATACATCAAAAACACTAACCTCCAGAGAACATCGCAAAATCAACCTCTCGAATGCCCTGAACAAAGCCATGTTTTCCCATTCCCATCAAAATCATTCATTTGATGTTATGCAATTGATCATATGTGAGATCCACATCATATATACACCTGCCATACATTTCCAATCAAACCATTCGTAAAGGTATTTGCCCCACTATCATCCTTCCTCTCATGATCTTCGTGAATGCCTTTTGGAGTAGGTTACGGTATCCTATTAGTACTGCTCTGAAAAAAAAATTAAAAAAATAAATAAATAAATAAAAATAAAAATAATAAAATAAAATAAAAACTAAAAATAAATAAATAAATTCATACTCACAAAAATGAGCTCATGGTACAAATTTCTTGTCTATCATTTGAACCCTCCAATAAATTAAAACGTCACAGTCTAATGGTGCCTTTTCCACCAATATATGGCCATATCACTAGTCATACGTAGACGTCCTTTTATTATATAACATATCAATTCATTATTTCATGCGATCAATCCAATATTCCCCAATCATGTTGGTCATTGATTTACCATGAGAGAGTCCTATGATAAACCGCTTTCCATTTTCTAACTACACTACCATGGAAGGGTCATTACACTTCCATTACATTTCTCTTGGGATCATATAATCCCCCCTCATAAAACTTAGTGCTTCTTTCCATGCTCTGTAAACACAACTTGTGAACTTAGTGCATCCTTCCATGCTCTAAAAACACAACTCGCAACCCAAAAAATCGACTATTTATCGTGTGCTTCATCTCTGCCAAGAATCTCTCTACCTCATACCTTTTGCATGTGGCCTTCATAGTTTGGTTCACAACCCCTCACATTGGAAATTATCTTTGGATTTTGGCCACATAGTTCCCTTGTGTGTAACCTTATAATCCACCATTAATTTGATAATTTTCCCTTTGTGCACCTACAAAGCAACAAATTTTTCATGTTGGTGTCCCATTCGTGGTGAATATACACTAGTCCCTCGACAACCTCAGCGTGGTAGGTCCTTGCGACACCTCATCTTCATTCTCTAGATTCATATCGTCCATGTTGATTTCTTAATCTACGGTTATATCTGTGACATACTCTATTTCGATCTCTCCATCCACCAGACCAAACAAACCCTTGGAAACAGAGGCGTCCCCCTAAAGCCAACACTTGGCTTTGATAATAAATTTTAAAATTAATTTTTGAAGAGACATTAAATATTTACCGAGAGAAACATTATCCGAACAACAAACACAAACCATAAACATTAACACCATGTTTACCCTGTGAAAACCTCAACTCCAAGGAAAAAACCAACTTCCAGAGCTCCATTAGATCTTTGACCAAATCCCTAGCCAAGTAGGCCAAGTGAGCCTTCACCGCTCACATCCCCGACCCATTACAATAGAGCTCCTCCCATCCTTTTAAAGGCTCCATTACATCAATTCCATGGGAACCAAACCATGGGCCCAAAACCACTATTGTTGACCTAGTCAACTTTGACTCTTTCCTTGATTCAAGTTTACTTAAAGTAGATGAAACAATGACTTAGCGTCGTCCTAATCATATAATTCATTGTATTTCTCAACAAATTGACCAACAATAAAATTAATATGAATATAAACAACATTTTCCACATATTAAAAATAATCACAATTTTGAAACATAGTGGGGATCAAATCACTAGCCAAACATAGTAGGAGAAGTATTATCAATAAAATCCTATGAATAAAAGGTCCCAATGAATATTGATCTAGGATGGATCTATCCATAAACAATGTGGTAATATTGTTTACAACCCCAAAAAAATTATTCTTAGATTTCTTCAACTGTTTCAAAGTTGAAACTTTTCAAAGAAGAGTGAAACCTAATAAACACATAAACACATTAATTACGTCGATAGGCGTGTCTATTATGGAATAGAGATTCCACAATTTTAATCTAATTAACAATTAACAATCATTTTTAGGTGGATGGTAGGGATTTAACCTTCACATAAGTCATAAATTAAAGATTGAGATTTATCTCCAAAATAGTTATGTCATTTCTATCATTTTAATTAAATTGATTAATTAAAAAAATGTCACATGAACGTGAGATATGGATTTTTGGGGGATGTGGTATTATTAAGCCACAGTATCGGCCCATGGTATTGTACTAAGGCCTATTTACATATTAAGAATCCCCATTATAAAGTGGGGGTGAATCTCCATGGTTGAAAATATTGTTACATATTTTTTTAAATATACATATATGTCTAACTCATATACTAATTATTTTTATAATTAATAATAATAATAATAATAATTTAAAATAAAGTTATAATTTAGTTGATTTTTATGATTTGTTTTTATCTTGACAATGTGAGATGTATCATTATATAAGTTTTTTGATGTGTATTAACATTTATCGACTATTTAATTCATATGGTTGCGCTACTAGTAAGTATAAAATATAATTAATAAAACATTGTTCAATAATATGACATGATGCAAAGGTGTTGCCAAATTAAAAGGCATCATTGATCATGGGAAACACTTAAATTCAAATGCAAACAACCCAACCATTAATAGAAAGATAAAAACCATCTCACATGAATACGACATCTACCCTTGAAACTCAAAAGGGAAAACTAGCATTCAAGTTGTTGTTAAGTCTTATTTCAACAATCTCAAGTTAGAATGAAACTTGTGGCTCTTTGTGCCTCCTCCTTTTAGACAACCAGGTAAAAAATCCCTTTGAGAGCCATGTTACGAAAAGTTATAAGAGAGTCGAGGGGTAACCAGAAAGCCAAGAGGCTAACTTTCTTGTTTTTACATTTCCTATTTTAGTTAATTCATGTTTTTCCTCTATTTTGTCTTATTTAACTTCGTATTTGTTACAACCTCATTAATTGCTACTTAGGTACTAAGTCTTACAATTGTTCACTTGTTTGAATCTATTTCAAATCAGCTCAGAGCAAGGATACCCCTACAAACTCCCCTACCCATTTTACTTGATATAATTGATTTGAAGGTTGTTACAGGCACCACTTTGATTATGTTATACATGAGTTTCAAAAGCGCTTTCTTTCTTGCTCCTACAAAATGACAAGTTTTTTTTGTCTAACATTAAGTGTCTATGAAGTTAAAAATATCCTTAAACTTAATTAAAATAATGATGATTGTGAACATATTCTTACTGGAAAATATCCTTAAACTTAATTAGAGTAATAATGATTGTGAACGTATTCTTACTGATCTCAAACTCTATGTTGAAGATTAAGATTCGATTAAAAAACAAAAATTATCCTCTATTTAATATTGACACAATTCTTAATATTACTTTATGTGACATTTTATTTAATCATCTAACTAAATAAATATTAATGCCTCTTAACTTTAGCATTTAAAATAAATATATAATTATAATATAATTTTATTTTTAATTAACTAAATTTTCATATTTGTGATAACTAATTTTAAAATTTTATTTTATTATATTCTTATAATTGCATAGATACTTTTAATTTTAACTTTAAAAACAAAACAAAAATAGCATCTCATGTATATTTTAAAATTAGTTATCACAAATATGAAAATATCCTTAAACTTAATTAGAGTAATAATGATTGTGAACGTATTCTTACTGATCTCAAACTCTATGTTGAAGATTAAGATTCGATTAAAAAACAAAAATTATCCTCTATTTAATATTGACACAATTCTTAATATTACTTTATGTGACATTTTATTTAATCATCTAACTAAATAAATATTAATGCCTCTTAACTTTAGCATTTAAAATAAATATATAATTATAATATAATTTTATTTTTAATTAACTAAATTTTCATATTTGTGATAACTAATTTTAAAATTTTATTTTATTATATTCTTATAATTGCATAGATACTTTTAATTTTAACTTTAAAAACAAAACAAAAATAGCATCTCATGTATATGAAACTATATTCATATAAACTTCCTATTATGGTCGTGTTCCATTGTCTCCTTCATCTTTCAAGATCACCAAAAATTGAGAGGGAGCTCAATTGCACGCGGAGGAAAATCACATCAAGAAAAGGACACCATAAATGAAATCGAGACATGTTAGGACAAAACATTAAATAAAAATTTGAAGATATAAAAACAAAGGCTAAAAAAAGACGAGGAATCACACTTGTGACCATGTTTTTCAATTTCCCTCACTTTTAAGCCTAAGGTATTCAAGGTATCATAAATGTCAAATTTTTACAGTGTAATAATAAAATTTAATAAATTTATGAAAGATAATTTAAATTAATAAAACAAAATATTAAAAAATGATATTTTATTAAAATAAAAATTATAAATAAATAAATTATGAAAAAAATTGAATTTGTAAATCTATTGCTCATAGTCATATTTATACACTTTTATCTTGTTTTTTATATGTTAGTGTGTTTTTTGAGTGCAAAGGACGAACAAAGGGCATTTTCATTCACATGCCTTGTTATTTATTTTTAGGGTGATTGAAAAAATAAATAGGACTTGTCTTTAATGCGATTTTTTGAAAAGTTTTTCGATTTAATTTGTCTAAAATCTGGCAGGAATTCATTGAAATCACAAGTTTGATGGGTAAACTCTGCACAATCAAAGTGTGCTAGGGGTTTTTCAGAGTGTTGAATCTATATATGTAGTAAAAAAACAAGTTTAAATAACACAAATCAAGATTTCAACTCAAAATTTTATGCCTAATTCCAGCCAGAAAATCCACGAAAAACTCCAAAAAGTCGCATTAAAGACAACTCCAAATAAATATGTACAAAACCCTTATTCCACATGAGTCTAAGGTTTAAGGACTGAATCTCATCCATTAAATCTTGAGGAACTATGTACAAATCATCATTGCATAAATAAGATGACTCACATACCCTTAAATAATTTATGAAATATCATTAAAAAATCAAATTTATTAATCTTTTATACTTACTAATATAATATTGCATGACCATGAGCTGAGAGAATCATTGAATTGACAAGAATGAATTTGTGGGCTTTCCAATTAATTTTCAAATTCATAAATTTTTAGTCTAGACCTAATTTCCCACATTCCTAAGCATCCCACACTTGAAGCTATATTTCTTGTTTTTTTATTTATTATTGTCAAACTTAGTCACATTCTTTGTTTATGTATATATATTTTTTGCACGTTGTCAATGTCAATGTGATTCTTTGTCTAGAAAGAAGTTATATCACCACTCCAATGAGTAATGTGGCAAAAATAATATTATCACTACCATTTAGTAGATTTTTTGGCCCTCGAAAATTCTAAATATGCAAACTATGGGGTTTTAGCATGTTCGTGCACTAATTTTTAGTTATGCAACTTGGGTCATGAATACTACTGTGAGAACTCATTAACCCACTCACCCCTAAGTCCTAACCATTAATCCACTAACCCCTAAAAAATAATGATTAATCCCTTACCCTCAACCAAAAAAACTCACTAACTTGCGTACCCTTAACCCACTAAGCATTAGCCCACTTCCCCCAACCCCTCAACCCACCACTCTTTATCCCTCTAATTAACTAGCCATATTTATTAACCCTTAAACCTAACCTTCTGACCATTGACTCCTATGAACTAACCTACTAACCCTAAACCTAACCCACTAACCATAAATCCCCATGAACTAACGTACTAACCCTTAAAACTAACCCACCAGTAGATTTAAATCATCATCCCGTGAACCCAACCCACTAACCAATAACCCATTAACATTTGATTCATTGAACCATTTTACCATTAATTTTCTAACACTCTAACCATTAACCACCAACCTAGTTCACATGAATTAATTACCCCAATGACTCTTGACCCATTGATCCAAGGACTCCCACTCCACTAGCTCACTAATGGCCAATCGACTATTCCATTAATTCACTAGCCCTATACCAACCAACTCATTAAATTTATAATGTATTAATCCATAACCCCTAACCCATGCCCCTTATATCTTTTAACCATGAACTATTTACCTACCTATTTATTAACCTCCTTAACTATTAAACAACCAAATCCTAACATATAACCCCTGAACATTATCCACTAACCGATCAATATATAATCCTCACCTCACTAATATGTAATCCATAATCGACTTGTTGCATAATCCTTGATCTCCAATCCACCAATGCATTAACTCGTAATTCCTAACCTTTATAACAACTAAATCACTAACCATTAACTATTGATCCCAAACTTTGAATGATTAACCTATCAACTCACAGGCCCATAACCCACTTGCACTGAACCTATTAACCCAATAATTCCTAATCCATGAATGCATTAACATAATGACCTTTGAGTCTTAATAATATTAACCCCATACCATAAACCCACTACCCACGGACCCCTCACCCTTGTAATAATTAACCTTAGACACAATATCCACCACCCCCCATGCTTCACCCCTAACCATTAACCCATTTAACCTTGATGCATGACAATTAACCTAGTAATTCCTAAAAAACTAACCATTGACCCTTGACCATTAGCCAAATATCCCATAACCATTAACCCAGTGACCCTTAACTTATAAGCATTAAAGATTAATTGACTACCCTTTGACCCAAAACCAACTACACCTCAATCCAGATGCCACAAGCATATTAACATATAAGCCTTGACCCACTAATCCCTTACTCATAAGATTAACCTACTAACCTCTAACCCCTAACCAATTAGCACCTAAACACTAACCTTTAAATACCTACACACTAACCCTAACTCACTGGCTCATCAACCACTAATTGATAGCCCATAACCACTAAACCATTAACTTCCAACTCACCGACACACCATCCATCAATTAATAGCCCAAAATCACTAATTCACTAAACACCAACATTAACTCATTAATCCATCAACATATTAGCCCACTTACGATTAACCACTCACCTAATAACTAATGACCATTTAAACCTTGATCATTGACACTTTGACCCTTAACCATAACCCACTAACCTTTATTCCATTGACCCAATAACCTCCAGCCAACTAAACCACTAGCACATAATCTCGCAACCACCAACACAAAAATCCCTAACCCCTGACCCTCAACCATTTAACCACCAACACCTAAACCTTAATCCACCAACCCTCGACCTCTGACCACTAACACACTAACCTTTAACTTGTTGTCCCTTAACCCCTAATCCACTAACCTTTCATTTGTTGAACTTGAGCCACTAACATACTAACCCTTTATTCATTTACCCAAAAAATTGCTAACTTGTAATCCAATACCATTGGGAAATATCACCTAAACCATCAACCCATTTCCCATTAACCAATTAACCCCTAGCTACTAACTACTAACGCACTCACTACTCATCAGTCCAATAATTTATAACCATTAAAATCGAATCCCTAATCCCTAACCACAATCCTACTGGTTCATAACCCACTTAAATTTGATATTTAATCCATTAACATCGGCATTTAATCCATTAACAAACTAATTATTTGTTGCTTATAACCCCTACTAATACTCCATTAACTACAATTATTTACTCTTGATCACTCATCCACCATTAACCCATTAACCATTAACCTATTAAGTCACTAATTTTTCTCTTTTGTCAACTAATCCATTTATTTTTAACCCTAGCACATGACCAAAAACCATAACCTCCAACACTATATCCACTAAGCCATTAATCTATTACCCCAATAACCACTAAACCATGTAAATATTGACCATTATATATTGATGTGCTAATCCCTAACCCACCAACTTGTAACCCCCAACCATCTAACCCTTAACGCTAACCTACTAAATCTAAAAAAATTAACAAAATAACAATGAATCACTAACTCACTTACTCTTGACCATTAACCCTGAAATCACTAACTCACTAACCTACAAACCCTATCCTACTTGGCTATATATTATATGCGGGAACATGTGTAAGTGATATGTTACTCACACCAATCATAGGAGTAGTCATGTCCATAATGGCATTGATATTGGAACTAGATGTATAAGGGTACATAGGTACCAAACTATACTTTTGTGTTCCTTGAATTCATTCAACAATGATTGTTTATTTATACATAAATAAAGGAGAGAGACAAGTCTCTAGCCCTAAGGATAAATTTCTTCTATAGAAGTATCATAATGTTCCATAATATTTCCTCTCCTACTACTTGTAAATACTATATTGTTTCTACAACTATTAAAGTGAGATATTCCAAATCATGCACAAATAAGCAATCATGAAACTATTCTCTAAACATGAAGTTGATCTCTAGATTAGGGTTCAAGGTGCATGGGAGTAAACCAACTAGTTTTTGAATCATCACTAGAATTGAAAAATGTATTCATGAGGCAAGGTGAGACTCGTGAACTTCTATGAGTGACCATCAGGAGGGAACATACAGAGATAAACACTACAATATGATGTGTGTTTTGGGACATGACACTAATGTTTGGCTAGAATATCTCTTAAATAATATGTATTATCGAAAGTTCATTCTTGAGATACAATTGATCAATAAAATTAAACTCAATTAGTCCATGTTTTTTGTTTGGTCGATGAAAGTAGGTAGCTAATAAAATCCACACTGATGTTCAAGCCTTAACAAGCAACATGCTAGTGCTTGTGGAGGCATTCCATTGCACACAATAATAGTTGGGGTTAATTGCAAGTCTCAAAAAACTTTGATAGAATAGATACTCCCCACTCATGGTTGATGAGTTGAAGAACAATCCAATTGAATTGAAATAAAAAATACCCCATAATATGAGAATGTGGATGCATTGGCCTCGAAAATGATAAGATGAAGTTGGTTTTAAAAAAAAATCACAAACATAGAAGATGACCATAAACCAATATTTATATTTGTACTATGAATTAAATAATAAATAAATGACTACATAGACAATACAAATCTTGCTATAGTCAACTAAGCCTAGCTTGGGAGGTTGGAAGGCATGATTGTCATCTTGCCACCTAGGTTCAATTCCCACAAGTGACATGTTGATCCCTTGATGAATACAATGTTGTAATGGCCTTAAGCCCTGTGTTAACAAAGCCTTGAGTTTATGTAAAATCCAATTTACCTCGAGTACCATCCTCAAAGTTCCAATGAAGTGCTCGACGGGTTTTCGAGGATATGAATTTAATGGAAAAATATATATTATAATCAGCATTCATTTATAAGGTCTAATATAGCATGTTACAAGCATATCACCTCGTACCTTTATCTTAGTAATCATGAATACAAATATAATTTCGTCTTGTAAAATCTCATTATTTATATCTATATACCAACTCCCAAAAAATGTATGAGCCAATAAACTAAAAAAAATGCATAAAATGTGTGTGAATTCATCGCTTACATAATTATACATAAACTAATAGTATTATAAGGTTTCTTTCTAAATACATTTCTTAAGTCGAAGAGAAAAACTTAACTCTCACAAAATAAAATAAGTATAATAATTACAAAATTGTGTAATTTAAAAACTTTTTATCCTTTTAATAATATTCCATTGAACATGCAACTAATAAGGAGGACACAACAAACTACTACACCAAACTACTTAAAATCCTTCACTCAAGTAAGTAGGAAGGATATAAACTAGTTATTGCACCAAAAGGTGCAAAGGAACGTTGAAGGAGTCAAGATTTAAAAATTATTATAGATTTATTGTCATGATCTACTAACCATGGAGAGGAATCAAATCTCTCCAAATGAGAATTTTTCTTCAAATTTTACACTAAAAAGGAAGTTTACATCTTAAGAGATTCGATCCCTCTCTACACTTAGGAAACTCGAACTTGAAATTGATCTATCCTTATTTATAATTAAGAAATTTAAAAGATAAACATGTTTCTTAAGTTTTGAAAATATATATTATAATATCTAAATTAATTAAAACTATTATAATTTAAATAATTATATACATACTTTCCATTTTAAGAATGAGAATTTAATATGAATTTGGGTGTTCAAAGTTGAATTTAGTTGCTATCCAAACAAAAATAAAGAGTCTATTGAGAAGAAAATTGACATCCAAAAAAATAATTTAGAAACTCTGAAGTTTTCTTTGGTGCACTCAAACGTAGGAAAAGTTTGATAAAAAATAAAAAACAAGTCCCAGAAATTTTATTAAAAATTAAAAAAAAAAACAAGTCAATGTGTGAAACACAAGAGAATTTCTTTTAAGTGAATAATGAATCTTAATAAAAATTAGGACCACTTAACTTGTATATAAATTATTAAAAAGTTAAATTAAGATTGACAACGCCTAGGCTACCCTTATTTAATATTTAAGTAAACCATTAATTATTACCAATTTCCCCTAAAGGTGCAAAGACAAAGCGAAGGAATACAAGTTTTGTGAAGACCAGTAAAATTGTGAAGACAGAATGAGTTTTTTATTTTCAAACCCTTGCATTCACCAATCGGGTGTATAAAACTCAAAGGACAACTTCAATTATATAGAAAAAAATTGAGCAAGTAGATATTGCATGGGGGAGGTTGGAGCCACTCTTGACTTTCGAAATGATGATTATAAATCACATCGGCTTGCCCATGTCCAATGCCTCTCTTCTTGGCAAAAGGACTAATGCAACAGAAGACACATGAATTTGGGCAGACACCCTTCACATGAAGGTCTTGGAGGTTTTTTTTTAAAGGATTTTGGTTATTTATTAATTTCAAGGATGTATGCGGGGTTTTTGTCCAGTATCCTGGAACCGAAGGGGAGGTTTCGAATTACTATGATTTCATACCATTGTTGACCAAAAACATGAGGAATGGAATGATATTATCTCTACTTTGAATGATACAATGTGTGCCCAGTGGAAAGTCCATGTATGGAGTGCCTAGATGCTACCATATCCCATTTTGAGAGCCATATCCAGTGTGTGTGTGTTGTAAAGGCTCCAGTGCCTCCACGGTCTAGCATTAAGGATCCTACACCAATGATTTTCCTCAAAGCACTAAATTTCTATTATGTATTAGAATAGCACTTATATTCGTAGTTCAATAGTTGATAAGCTTGTTTATTTAGAACATTTGTTTCTATTTTGGTTAAACTTTCCTATTCATAGGTGATCAATATGTTTGGTTTTCCTTGTGTAAATTTGAGACTGCCTATGGTTAACTTGGTAAAAACAATGGCTACATGGTAGTTGTGTCATTATTTTTTTAGGTAATACTAATAAAAATTCATGCACAAAAAAAAGTGAAGGTAAAATTACAAAACCAATTAATGTTCAAGATATTTAAAATCGTGACATTACTACGTCGAGTAAGTTTTCCAAATGGTGCCATGAATGTCTTGTTGGATGCAGACTTTTCCAATTGTTGTCATGGATGTCTTGTTGGATGGAGACTTCCCTCTTACCAAAGATGATTTATGTAGGGACAATGGAAGATTCAAAGGATAAAATATACAAGATGACAAAAGCAGATGAAGATGGGAAGACGCAAAGTTTATAAAGGAAGCATACACAACATGAGCAAAGAAGATGAAATAAAAAGGAAGATGAAATGTGGACCTCTGCACTTAATAAAAGAAAACAAATAGAACATAGTAGTGAAATAGAATTATGATAGAAGTGAAAGAACAAGAAAAAGGAAGATGAAGAAATAGACAAAAGGAAGGACACAAAGCAAGGTAAAACTAATGATATCATGTGTTCAATTTGTGATGCAAATGGGATGAATCCATGAAACACATCATTCAACAATTTAACAATCCTTTTCACATGGAAAAGAAATGGTATTAATTGAGTGTTTGTATATAAGGCTAGATTAACCTCATATTTTGGAATTTTATGTAGCTAAGTCAAATGATATTGATGTAAACCTAAAAGGAAAGTATTCCCCATTTAAAAGTTTGTTGTGTTGTAAAAACAATTTTGAGGTGCAAGGATTGTGGTAAGCCAAAATCACTTGTCATGACAAATGATTGTTTGTGGTACTCTGAACCCATTGATGTCTATGGTTCATGATCATCGAAAAAATATTGGTGCAATGTTTGGGATAAATTGAAACCACCTAAAGATTGTCACTGCTTAAATGTATGCTAATGTAAAACATTTGGGATGTAATGGGTGAGAGTCATCCACAAAAGCCTAGAGATGTGACAAATGATGGTAAACCACATAAACATGGAGGTGTGATAGTTGAGGGTTATCCATAAAAACCCTTATGTGTAATGGTTGAAGTTAATCCATATAAAACCCAAGATATGTTTACATATAAGTCAAAAGGAATTAAAAGCAAAGAAGTTGTGTATGAAAGACAAACTCCTACTCTCATGTATAATAAATTAATATGGTAGATTTGTAATGATGTAAAGTAATTCTATAATTCTATGTAAGAATTATAGATGAGGAAAAATGAGAGAAGTTAGGCATAAAGATTTTTTGAGAGGGTTATGAAGATATGGTGGAGATGGTTGAATTAATCATTCAATTATGACATGCTTGTTATGTCACCTAAAGTTATATAAAGGGATCAATTATAAAATAAGAGTGCAGAATATAATGTTTATTTAATATAATTTTGTAAAAAATAAGAAGAGGAAAAATGGAAAAATTTAGGGATAAAGATCTTTGGAAAGATTCATAAAAATATCATGGAGATATTTATGGAGATTGTTGAGTTAAATATCCAATTTTGAAATTGTGATTGTGATCACCTAAATTATATAAAGGGATCAATTGTAAAATAAAACAACAACATTTAATATAATTTCCTCTTTGGAAATTTCTTTAGTGGAAATTATGAATGTAACTTGGTTTGTAATTCAGGCTATATGTTTGTGCTCAATTTGGAATTGATACGTGGCCCTCTTAAAATACAAATAAAATAATCTTCACTTATAATCAACATAGATCAACACACATTAAAATGGTTATTTTTGTTATTAATTCATAAAAACATTGGATATTTATTATATACATAATTAAGATATTTTCTTTTAACAGACACACACACACACACACACACATATATATGAAATTTTACCATTTGTGGTTTTTGTGGTTTATTTTTTATGAAATTTTACCATTTGTGGTTTTTGTGGTTTAGGTTTTGACAACTCATTGTATTTTCTCATGGTATTTGAAACTTCATATATATCTCTATAAAAAAAAGTTTAAAAAAATATATATATTTTAATGTTGTATATAATAAAATATCTTGTGGGTTATGAATAAAATATTTTAAAATGAGTTAATATTAAAGTATACTTAAAAATATAGTGCGAACTTATTACTAAATATCTTGCAGACTTATGAAATTGCATTAGTTATTTTTGCCAAGAAGAGAGGCATTGGACATTGGCAAGCCCATGAGATTTTTAATCATCATTTCGAAAAGTCAAGAGTGGCTCAAACCTCCCCGGAAATTTCTACTTGTTCACATTTTTTATATATATTTGAAGTTGTCCTCTCAATTGTATACACCTGATTGGTGAATGCAAGGTTTTGAAAAGAAAAAGAAAAAAACTCATTTTGTCTTCACAATTTTCTGGGTCATCACAAAACTTGCATTCCTTCATTGTGTCTGTATTAAAAAATAATTTGATTAATTGAAAAGAGTTGCTTTTTATTAAGAAAATAATTTTATTGATTGAAGAGTTGTCTTTCATTTTAAGTTACTTTAATAGTAATATATCCATTATTAACAATTTAATTTTATATTTTATAAATAAAACAATTTAAAATATATATATATATATATATATATATGACATTCTTCTAAATTCATTATTCACTTAAAATAAATTCTCTTATGTTTCAAACATTGACTTGTTTTTTTTAATTTTTAATCAAACTTCTCCTATGTTTGAGTGCACCAAAGCAAACTTCATAGTTCTTAAAAAAAAAATTGGATGTTAGTTTTCTTCTCAATAGACTCTTTATTTTAGTGAGGACAACAACTAAATCCAACTTTGAACACCCAACTTCATATTAAATTCTCATTATTAAAATGGAAAGTATGTATATAATTTAAACTCTAACTCGTTTAAAATAATCTCTTCCAATATTATAGAGAAGCCCAATCTAATAGAGTTCGTTATAAGGGGCCAAATATTATAATAATGGAAGAGATCATTCCATTGAGATATAACAATATATAAATTTATCATTGAAATATAACCATAAATAAATTTACCCAAAAAAATCATGGTCAAGATATCAATAATATTAGGAAAACCAATATTTAGAACAACATTTTTCTGGTTTGTCCCTTATATGAGTTAAAACCCCTTTAAACTTGTCCTAACAAATTTTAATGCATTTAGAAGGGCTCACTCACGGAGTTCATTTCCAAGGCTATTAGCCGACTAGAAAAAGGAAAAATTACATCCATTCACGATTACTAGGGAATTTTTTATTTGTGAGCATTTGATGTCTCAAACTCTCATAAACAAACCAAACCTAAAAAATATAATCATAGAAAGCAATCAAAGAGAAATCTAAATCTAAATTCAACGCATAGAATTTTAAGCACAAAATCGAAATCAGAAATACGCATAACAAATTAAAATGAATCCACCAACTGATCCAAATTTTATATGCAACACATTGAGCTACAAATATGATATTCAAGGATTGGTGAGATGTCTCCAATAAGGATTAACCTACCAATCAGTTTTAAATTGTATAGGTTACAATTGAGCCGAGCCCTACCAATAAGGATTAAATTGTGGAAGTTACTATCGAGTCTAGGTTACTCTTAGTAATGGCTTATACCCGGAGAAATGTGGTAGCCAGCTTAGCTTGCTTACAGTCCAGCATTTTGATGGGAGCCCATGTGCATGCAACTGTTTTGGTGTAATCCATGAGCAATGGAGAGAGCAATGAAATAGCGAATTCAAACCCAAGGAGAAATTAAACAGTGAATTGAAATGCACTTAGCAATGAAAAGGTGAATTCAAATGTAGGGAGCAATGAAATAGTGAATTTAAATGCAGTGATGAGAGTGGAGTGTTTTTAATATTTTTTATCATATTATGGAATTTGACAATTGTTGATAGTGTAAACACTTGGTATTTCAATATTTTGAAACTGTTAAGGCTCTTTTAATTTCATCCTTGAGATTGTATATAAAAAGATGAATATTTTCACCATCATCCATAATTTTTTATTTTATAAAAACACATAATTAATGCATTTTTATTCCAATATAAACACAAAATTCATGCATTTCTATTCCAATATAGAACATCACTATTCACTTAATAAAAAATATATTCAATCACCTACAAAGTAAATATAATTAACTATTGATAAACATCTTACAGTCAAGCACATTGAATTTCTTGAGGTCATTCTCGAGCAGACAATAATTACATGAAATTGTAGAAATAGACAAAGGAGGATGAGGTACAAATTTAGAAGAGGAATAGCCAGTTGACCAAAACCCCACGCCTCCTCACAGATGATTATAGGGCCTGCGCTGAAATTAACAAGCGGTGGATGTAAGATGTTGACAAAGAACAACTGGCA
This sequence comes from Pinus albicaulis, assembly GCA_034641835.2. NCBI lineage: Eukaryota > Viridiplantae > Streptophyta > Pinopsida > Pinales > Pinaceae > Pinus > Pinus albicaulis. Next base: position 676,106,753 of record CM076576.1, read on the forward strand.
GGTTGAAATGTTTATTGAAAATAAAAGTGGAATGCAATTGCTTAAATCAATAGAGACAGTGGGGCACAAATACAGAGGAAAAACAGTTGGCAGCTTAAAAGCTGGCTGAATATCTAACACGAATGGTGCGAATAAAGGAAGGTTTGTTTTATTTATTTTAAAAGGTGGTATTAAATCTCCACAACCGCTTAGCTCATTACCTGGAAATAAACTTTGGCCCTAATCTTCTAGAATCTAATGCAAACAGGTCTTCCTCTAAACAATGTCAACAAATCTCATAGATCTTGCACTGTCTTGATGGTAATTCTTGTAGCTTAGAGCGAAATAATTGTGGAAGATCAACAAGTCAACTCCATGTCACTCCACGGTGGCTTACTCCTCAACAACCAGTCACAGCACAGAGCCCTCGCGACTCCTCACGTTGCGATCTACAACAGGCACAAACAGGCACAAACAACCTCACGAATATTCCGCTCCGACCCGCGCTACAAAACTTTGGTTAGCAGACACTCCAACTCCAAAAACATAGCGTTATGCCTCTAAAACAAAAGACTCAACGACAGTGTCCAACAACGGCACCAAGCAACTCTAAGGAGTGTCTAAAGGAGGTACAAAATCCCTTTAGCCACTCTACAGCCCTTCATATTCAACACTCTATAATCCTCAACCTGACTCCAGGTCTTCACGCACAACACACAGCTACAATCGACTTTCCACCGTCAGCCTTCACCAAGTCCGCAGCTCTGAATGGATCTTCCCACTTTGGAGGAACTTCTTTTGAAGCACTTCGCAAGTGTCTACAAGGTGTGACAATTCTCTTTGCTATGTGTATTCTCCCTGCAGAAATCACAAAGGATGTCACAAGGGCCGAAGTGTATTTTTACAGCATCGGGTATGGACTCGGTCTCTAATACTTGGTCATGCGATAGAGCATCACATCTCTACAACCAGGCATCACAACTTTCCAATCTGAGAGCACTTAAATCAACAACCTATAAAATCATGGCGGGTAAAAGTGAAGCCTACCTTTAATCCATAAGTCTCTCAAATAATGAGTTGAGCAGTGACAATGATGTTGAAAGGAAAAATGGTTTCCACGTGTCAAAATAAAATTGGTTAGAAGGGCGAAAATAAAACTCTCTGATTGGGTGGGTTGAACAGTGTTTTCCCACCCAATCTCACAAAGAGAACGCCTCAGGCGTAATTAATGAAGGGTGTGATATGAGACATTCTATTAGTATAAGAGGAATTTCAAAAGATTTGAATAGTACACAAAACATGAGGTACTATATAAATCCTACATGATGTACTATATAAATCCTACATTGGGATGAAACACCCAATAGGTGGAACCTAATAAAAACCTATATAGTGGAAAAATGGGAATGATGAAGATTCGACTCAATTCCGAAGAATTAATTAATTGAAAATATAAGAATCTAATCTCTAGAAGCACAATAAAAGAATTGAAAATAAACAACAAATCTTATGAATAAGCTTGCATGTAGTTTGTATAGAGGAATTCCAATATTTTTTCAAGAATAATAGGTTTTTGAGGTGTTTCTCATTTAAACAAATGCACCTCGATTCCATCGATTTTCTTGCTTCAAAACGTTATTCTAAATATCCTTGCCAATTATTCATTCTCAAATTGTTTATCAATTCGATCATATAAGGGTTTATTTACATAGAATTATGATATTTTGCGGAGCAAATTTTCACCAATTCGCTATTTTATAATCATTAAAAAAAAATATTCATTTTTAAAATAATCGATAATATTCATCAAAATTTTACAAGTATTTACGATAAATATATGTTTTTTATTAAATATTTACCTATATGCATATTTTTTCAAACCAAAATAGTCACTATTGTAATCTAAGGATTAGTTAGCATATACAAGTAGCATATCGATAAAGGTATATATATATATATATATATATACACACATTGGTGAGAGAAAGGAGAGATAATACAAGTAGTGGAAGACCAACAAATAAGTTTATTTACTAATATACCATGTCAATTACAATAATCTATGTGTGTGTGTGTTATACAAGATAAGCTATTTATATATGATATTCAATTACTACCTTGGTTGGTTGATCTCACTGCATGGTCAACCGACTTACATTTTCGTTTGGTCAGTCGACCAAACTATTTGGTTGAATGAGTTACATTCTAACTTGGAATATCAACCAATTTCAGTTGCACGGTATCGATGATTGAGTCATTTATCCCTTCCAACATCTCCTCCCACCTTAACTTCTTATTTGTCTCGAGCAAGTGGCAGATGTGGATTACAATGAAATTTTTTTTAAGAGAGATTACAATACAAAAATTTGACGGCTTAATACTTATGGTTGATGTGGTTCTTTGGTACTTGGATGCTTTGTTGTGTTTGATGTCAAAGGTGTTGAGGTTAATGTCATAATTCTTGAGGTTTGAGGAAAAGTTTTATGCACTTATTCAAAAAAAATCTAAGGTTATGTATATAGGGATATGTCTTTAATTAACGGTTTGACCCATTTTGTTACTTTTGTTATGTTGTATGTTATGAACCCTTTGTCATTTTTTCCACTAACTTTGATTCCCATTATAGAAACAAAAAATTGGAATACTAGACATAGGCATAATATTTAAATCCTTAACCTCGGATGCAGGTGACAGAACTGGCACGAATGATAATCATCTCTTCCATACCCTAGAGGAAGGAGATCTTCTGTGCAGAGACTCACCTGTTGCGGATCCTCAAACTATTAGCCATCCACACAAGACAAACGAGATAAGACATGATGATGAGACGTTGAGTACAGTGCTACCCTCTCCAGGGTACCCCTCTGCAGCCATCACTCTTCCCTCGAGCCTGTTTAGGAAATTGGTTATGGCACATAGCTGCATACGAGGATTACTCATTACCATCCCCCTCGCATGTGACCTAGACCCTATAAAAGGATGAGCCCTCAGCCCCAATAAACTCACTGTAAATTCCCTCTATCTTTCCTTTTGATTCTACTTTTGCACCCCCCCCCCCCGACTCCACACCGCCGCGCAGTCCTCTGCCCAACGCTATGCTGCGCGGACCCCTCTAGGCTGCGACTACCCAGTTTGCGCATCTCATCCCTGGCCCTTCCGCTCCCCTTGTCCTCGACATTGTCTATCCCCCTATTGCGCACCCTCCCTTAGAAGCCTCTACCCTACCTCATAGTGAAATGGCTCCCTGATTGCACCAAAGAACCATCCGAGGTGGACAGCGAGGGGCTCTCCCCGGACGTTACCATCGCGGAGAGGAAAATCATTTGGATTCTATGGAAGGCTCCTCCTCCGACATTTTTGCGAGACAGAGGCATGTTCTTGAGCAGGAGGAATAAGTTCCAGTGCAAGCTGCGCAGAGAGGTAGGTGCAGCCCCCGGAAGTCTACCATCACGCACCAGGCGCACCCCCCACCTCGCAAGACTGATCCGTTGTTGGCTCAGGTGGAGGAAGACGATGATTCTGATGTCTGTATTATGGATTCTGAAGGCACTTGGACGCGTGTTCCTGATGTTGAGGATCCGGAGTCCCCCATCCTCTGCACACCTATCCCTCATCCCAGACGTCTAGTGGCAGATTCTGAGGAAGTGGATGTGCAGGCGTACGCATGCCCCATAGAGGAGTAAGTCCCCGATAGTGATGATGAAGATGAAGATTGAGGACTATGAAGCTGCTCAGGTCTTCCTTGGTTTTTTTCAAGCATGCTACCACCAGGGAATTTCAAGTTATACCCTTGTTTTTGCTTATTTTTTAATTTCTAGATACTTCAACGATGCTGCGCATTTTGTAATTTCCTGTCACAAGAAATTTCTGGGTTGGTTTCCTCCTTGAAGGCAGCCCCGAAACTGAGCAACTAAGGCAGGGATTGGTTAAGCGCAACTTTCCAACCCCGTCTGTAGCATATGTAATGTTTCTTTTCTTGAATTAATATAGAGTAGCCTAATTTACCAACAACAAAAAAAATCCTTAAAAATACCCTAAATAAAATTAAAATTACTATATGTTGATATTTTTCATGGGGCATGTTCAAGGACAATATATCGTTTACCTTTCTCTAAATATTTTAAATGAGATTTGAAGTCAATACTCATTTTTAATCGTGGTTATCTTGTAAAATTTGTAGATATTTTATATTTTGTTTTCTAATTTCCATAGAGGATACACCACTTATCCAACCTAAGATAATGTTGATCTTATATTTTTAATGGGTAATTTGCACAAGGGTTAGCAAAAAAACTTTTGCTATTGGTGGTTCCAAATAGACTAACAACAAAAAGTGGATATAATCCCTAGTTGTAACAATGTTAATGATTAATAAATAGATATCTAAGTTTATTTGGAACATAAAACTAAAGAGTGTTGTATAAACAAAATATGCAAAATAAAATAGAGCTATAATGCCAATATGCCCAAATAATGAAGCTTTACATATCAAAGAGATATCACATGTTGGAGGAAAATGTATCAACAATGGTTGCTACATTATCCCCCCTGAGAGGGCTCTTTATATCCCTTTCATGGAGGTTGCAATGGCTTTTCCTCTTCCTATAGTGTGCTAAGAGTATAATAGTAGAATATAACTCTAGTGGAGAGCTCAAAAGACAAAGGATCAAAATGTCGACGATGAAATGGTCATGGTAAAATGAGTGGAGAAAAACCTCTTTGTTTATAATAAATAGTGCATAAGATTTGATATGGTCAAATAATAAAATATTTGCCATACCAAATCAATATCTAACCATTTTTGGTGTTTCATTATTATTTAGGAGAGGAAAGGTCAAAGATTTTGAAAGCAATAGTGACAAAGGTTCCTTCATTTGTGCCTTAATCAAAGGGACCTCAACAAGTTCTTCTTTATCATGCTCGAATTCCTATAAGTTGGGAATCAATTCTTATAACATAGGAGCTAATTCCTATAAGTTAGGACAAATTCCTAAAATTTAGTATAATTCCCTACAAATTAGGAAGAGTTTGTAAAATATAGGACGAATTCCTAAATGTTAGGACGTGTACATGAAGTAGCTTGACTAGTGCATATGTGGAAGGTTTAGTTGTTGTCTTCTAGTGCGAGCTAGTTGGGAAAAGGACAAGTCGCTAAATCTCAAGTTCTAGAATTGAAATGCGACGAGTTGCATGAGTTATTTCAACTCAATTAATTCAATCAATCACAAATCAGTTTCCTAAAATTTAATTTTCCAGATTTAGCCATTTGAATTGCTTATAAGGAGGAACGAAGGCACATTTGTATTCATTCTCAAGCACGAGTCTATGAGTTTGTGAACTTGTGAGGTAAATAACGTGAGGGAGGAGCTTGTGCGAGAATTGAAGAAGGAAGAATTCCCTTGGGAATGAGCTTGGAAATAGAGGTGTATTTCCTAGGATTTGCTTCAGGATTTTAGGCTCATTCAGACAAGGAAAGAAGGAAAGAAAATCAGTGGTCTTGCATATTGTTTCAAGCTTAGTTCATGCAGGGAGATCATTTCATTCTCTATTGAAACTATATTGTATTGTAAGATATTTATTTTTCATTCTTATTCAATAATATCTCCAATCAAGTAAAGGGTTTTCCCAGTTGGGTTACCTAGAAAAAATGTGTTTTTGAATTGTGTGATTGTGTATTTATGTTTGATCCTATTCCGTTGCAAAATTAGTAGAGAATTTTTGTGTCTATATGAAAAGAAATTAGTTTCAAATTGTTCATATTATTAGTTGTATAATTTTGTGGATTTCTACATGGTATCAGAGTAATGAAAAGAATCGACTAACACAAAGATTTCAGATTTGAGAGATGGGCACAACGGGGTTGAGAGATCAGGAATCTTGCTAGTGCCTCAAGCTTTGGTGTTTGGAAAGTTTGGATGTAATTCTTGTTGGACGATTTTGGATTGAAGGATTGTGCAGAGAAAGGTGTTGTATAACCTTTAGATCCAAACCAGTTATGGAAATTCCAAAAGGATATGGACAAATCCAAGACGATGATCCTAAATGGACTCGAGATTATATAGTTTTGCATGCTTCCAGTAAGGATATCACAAAGGAAATGTGATATGTTGTTGTGAAGCTATACCACGATACCTATGAGAATCATAAAATGATTCTCAAGGAGAAGTTGAGGGTCACCAAGATGCAAAAGGGTGAGAATGTAACTTCCTATCTCTTTAGAGTTCAGAATGTTCGTGATGAGCTAATAGTTGTAGGAGAAAAAATAGAAGACAGTGAACTGGTGCGAGTTTCTATAAACGGTTTTACCAAGGAGTGGATTAATTTTGTTCAAGGGATTACTAGACGAGATAAACTGCCATATTGGGAACACTTTTGGAGTGCTCACTCTTGTTAAGAGCAGCAGTGGTACGAGGTCCAAGGTTGAGAAGGAAGAGGAGAATTTGGTTCTTATAGGTAAGACCAAGGGAAAGAAGGGCCAAGGAGAGGTTGAGTCTAGTCAAAAGGGAAATAAAAAGGATATAAGCAAGATCAAGTGCTTCCATTGCCATGAGTTTGGGCACTGTGCTACTAAGTGTTCAAATCAGAAGAAGGATTCCAGTAAGTATCATGTTGCTGCACCAGTGGAGGTATATGCATTTTCTACCCACTTTGAGAAATATTTCTAATCGATTTCTTGCATCGCAAGCTTAGAAGATAGAAGTGTATGGTATATTTATTTAGGAGCATCCTTCCACATGATTGGGGATAAGAATAATTTCAGCCACTTGAAGGAGAAGGACATGCAAGTTTAGATTGAGTTGGGAGATGATGGTCTATATGCAGCCATAGGAGTTGGTATTATCATTTTTTCAGAGAGATTCAAGTAATCCTCTTCATCTCATATATGTTCTCTATGTTCCAGGATTGAGGCAACATCTTGTTTCGGTAGCTACCATTGAGGACAAGGGATATGATATCATGTTCAGCAGAGGTAACGCGTACCACCAACACTTAGCCTCTAGATGTAAGAAGCAGAGAGGTGTGAGGTGAAGAATCTCTACAATTTGTAGGTAGAGACAGGCACAACCTTGAGCAGCAAGGCAAGAAGTTTCTCACAAGGGAAAAGTGATAGTTGAGCAAGAGCATGACAAATATCTCAAGATGGAGCCTCATTCAGTATCTCAATTTGGGTCTAAGATTGTTGGCATTTGGGATTACCAATAGGATGATGAGGACCATATCCTAGGGTGAGTGGAGGCAACCACTTTGTCAAAGACTCCCACTATAGGTTGAGTTTGATCCAAGTGGGTAGAGGATTTGGTTAAAGGAGATCAAGAGAGAGTTGGATCTTTCAGTATCACTTCTAGCTAGAGGAAGCAACCACAAAATTACACAAGGTACATGGCACTCATGACTGAAGTGATGGAATCACAGAATATGGTGGGAAAGAATAGGTATTTTAAGTAGGCTCTGCGGAAGAAAGCACAAAAATATTCTAGTTCAAATGGAGCAGTTGCAACAACGGAGAACGTGGTAGAATTAGAGACAGGTCCAGGTGGACGAGGTTCGTCCATAAGCACCTTCCTCAATAAGAGGGAGTGTTGAAAATAGTAGTGAGAAAGGTTCCTTGATTTGTGACTTAATCAAAGAGACCTAAACAAGTTATTCCTTAGCATGCTCGAATTCCTATAAGTTAGGAATCAATTCCTATAAGTTATGAGCTAATTCCTATAAGTTAGAAAAAAATCCTAAGATTTAGGATAAGTCCCTACAAATTAGGACCAAGTGCCTATAATTTAGGGTGAATTCCCAAAAATTAGGACGTGTGCATGAAGCAGTTTGACTAGTGCAAATGTGGAAGGCTCAGTTGTTGTCTTCTGGTTTTAGTTAATTGGGAAAAGGACAAGTCATTGAATCTCAAGTTTTAGAATTGAGATGATACAAGTTGCATGAGTTATTTCAACTCAGTTAACTCAATCAATCACAAAATATATTTCCTAAAATATAATTTGCCATATTTATCCATTTGAATTGCTTATAAGGAGGAACGAAGGCACAATTGTATTCATTCTTGAGCACAAGTTTATGAGCTTGTGAACTTGTGAGGAAAAGAATGTGCAAGAAGAGCTTATGCGAGTATTGAAGAAGGAAGAATTGCCTTGGGAATGCGCGAGGAAATAGGGGCTAATTCCTAAGAAATAGGAGAAACCCATGTGCTAGGAAATAGGGGCTTATTTCCTAGGATTTGTGCAAGGATTTTGGGCTCATTCAGGTAAGCAAGAAGGCAAGCATATCAGGGGTCTTGCAAATTTTTTCAAGCTTATTTTAAGCAGGAAGATCATTGTATTCTCTATTGAAACTATATTATATTGTAAGAGATCTATTTTTTTTGTTAAATTAGGCTAAAATTCTATTGATATATACAAAAATACAAAATTTGCTTCAGGACAGATGGTTGTTGGACTAGCCAACCCCTGTTCGATGAGAACTGATAAAAAAAACCATAGTTTGGGTTGCCCTTCATGGGGAACCAACCTTTAATATGTCCAAGAGTAGCATAGTTTGAAAAAAAACAAAAATAGGCATAAAAAACAGAGATAAGACTATATAAAATAAGACATAAGAGAGCCAAGGAACTGCATCTACCGAGTTTGTGCATCATTATCCACCTGATATGGATTTTCCTCCATCACGACACATCTGAATTATGTCAGGGTCTCTATGTCTGCCTTGGTGAGTTGGGGGTTAGGCTCTTGTAGAAATTATACAACATGCATGTATATCATGGATTCACCCGATCTAAAAATGTACTAAAGTTAAATACCGAATCGCTTCTACAAATATTTTGCGGAATTAAAAACACAGTCGCCAATCAGGTGAAGAAAAGAAGAATCAAATCAAACACAACACTGATCATTTCCAAGGGAAAGCTTGCTGCTCAAAACCCCACTATATTCTATTGTATATTCAGCATGGATCATGAAACAATTACATACAAAACTCTTCACACAAGAGCCCTCCAGTACTCAGCTAATTGTCTCACACTGTCATACATAAAACTAACCAATACTTAGCCAATTTATTGCCTCCAGACAACCTGCATTTCTTGCGCAATCCCTGATGAATGCAATCCCTAAAGAATAGGAATTTTGGCCTTCCTTGACTGCGCAAGTATCATGGGTGCTCCAATGGATGTTTGGTTGCAAGGGTGCAACCCAATAATCCTACAACTGATAGTTAACTTCCCTTTCACCTAGATCTCAACTGGGTCTCCACTGGATATGACATGCATGCAGCTAATAATAGTAAATCATCAGGTGCATGTGAGATCACTGATTGTGAATTAATTAATATTTAATTCACTTGATCTCTCACTAGTGTATCAAGCAGTTACAACTAGCACAACTGAGTTTAACTCACTTAACTGAGTTAAACTGATTACAACCTGCATTAACTAATGCACCACTGCACTTAGAACTCTATTACAACTATAATTACTCTGCATGCCTCACCAACTACCTCTGACTCAAAATCCACTTGCTAACTGAGTTTATCACTCTTCGTTAACTATTACAAGTTATTTTTGAGACTATATTACAGTTTATTTTCCATCTTAATTAAGGGATAACTAAAATAGACATGCACCAAAAATAGCATTGTGGGCCCCACCCTAGTGTAGGTGCTTAATGCACTAGGTGTGGGTGCTTAAATTTTCTTGTTGAATCTCAACACTCCCTCTCAACAAGAAAGGTATTATCCTTTACCCCGGTCCTGTCTCTATGGTATGTGAATTTCCTCCTGGTGAGTGCCTTCATCAGAATATTTTCATCCTGGTCTTCCGTGGGAATGTACCGAAGCAACATTAGTCTCCTCTACACACAATATTTGAGATTATGGCACTAGATATCTATGTGCTTGGACCTATCATGAAACACAGGATTAATCAAGAGTTTAATGCAACTCTGATTATCATAATGAATCACTGTCGGATCCATCTGAAAACCAAACAAACCAACCAAGATCTTTCTCATGCAGATAGACTCACATGTAGCTTGACTTGTTGCCATGTATTCTGCTTCCGTTGAATTGAGTGCCACAGATAATTGTTTCTTGTTGTACCAGAAAACTGTTGTCGATCCTATGTTGAAGATCCCTCCTGATGTGCTCTTTCTGTCTAATGGACTGCCTTCCCAATCTACATCTGTGAAGCCTTTTAGCTTCACTCCCTCTGTCCGTTTGTACCATAGACCATACTCTGATGTGCCCCTTAGGTATCTCAAGACATGCTTCCCTGCCTTCCAAAAGAGCTTGGTAGGCTTAACCATAGCTTGACTCAGTTGGCTAACTGCGTAGCAAATGTCTGGTATTGTGTCCATTAGATACATCAGTGAACCAACGAACTGCTTGTAGACAGTATCATCCACTACCTCTCCAGAAGTAGCATCCTATTTCCTCCAATTTCTTGTAAGAGGAGTATCCATGGGTTTGCAACTCTCCATGTGAAACTTACCCAATATCTCCTTTGCATACGTTCCTTGAGACATAAAAATTTCACCATCCCGCTGCAATATTTCCAATCCAAGGAAATAATGGAGTCCCATGTCCTTAATTTCGAAATCCCTTAAAAGATCCTCCTTGTATGAGTGTTTCAGCTGATCATCACCATTCAAAATTAGATCATCAACATAAAGAACAATAATCAATAGCTTACCCTCAACCACAATCTGGTACATTTGCATCTGCTTCACTTTTGGTGAAGCCCAGCCCGATGAAATAGCTGACTATCCGAGTGTACCAAGCATGGGGTGCTTACTTTAGCCCATACAATTCTCTTTTGAGTCAACACACATGTGACTCACTGTTGAAGATCTCGAAACCTTCAATTTGCTCTATGTACATGTCTTCCTCAATGATCCCATTGAGAAACACATTTTTCACATCCATCTGATGAATGTGCCAGCCCATCTGCACTGAGAGTGCAAGGATGGATCTTATAGAAGAGTACCTTGCAATAGGTGCAAAAGTCTCGTCATAATCTTTCCCCTCAATCAGTGAGAATCCTCGGGCCACAAATTTGGCCTTGTATTTCTCCACACTCCCATCAGCAGCTTGCTTTACCTTGTAGATCCATCTCGATCCAACCACTGATTTTTTGACCAGTCATGGGACAATCTCCCATGCACTGTTCTTGACAATGGAGTCATACTCCTCCACCATTGCATCAACGCAAGTTGGTTGCTGTACTGCTTCCTGAAAGGAAGATGGTTCAGTAACAATACATTTTCTCATAAGAGCCATGTATCCAGTAAATCGATTAGGAGACTATCTTTATCTGCACTGTGAAGTGGGGGCTCCTACATTATGTGCAACGTCAAGTCTCAATCTATCAACTTTCGTGGTGCGCCTTCTGCCATTTTTGATGGATGGCTCTGCATGAGTGTTTTCCTCAACTCCATGAACCTCCTCATGTGGTTGCTCCACATCTTGAGGCTAATCCTTGAGAACCAATAGTTCCTCCTCTACATGCAAGTCCAGCTCCCTCTCAAGGGACAACCGCATGGCTATCTCCTCATCAAATTTTATATCTCGTCGCAGAACAGTCATTCTATTGTTTGGAAAATACGCTCGATAATTATGGGGTGTTTTAGTGTACCCCTAAAAAATCTCAATCTCGGCTGTCGGTTCCAGCTTCTTCATGGCGTCCTTGGTCACATGCACATAAACAGATGAGCCAAAAATATTAAACTGTGAAACATCGGTTTTGTTACCAGTGAAAGGCTCTTCAGGTGTACTCATGCCAAGTATCCTATGAGGACAATGGTTCTGCACAAATACCGTAGTGGTGCATGTTTTCGCCCATAGATGCATCGGTAGGCCTTGATCATGCAACATCACTCTTGTTACACCCAAAATCATTAGAGATGTATTATCCACCATTATCGCTTCTAAGAGCCTTCACTTGCTTCTCCGACTCTTTCTCCACCGGTGCCTTAAACTCAAGAAACTTAGAGAATGTATGATCTTTCTTATGCATGAAGAAGATCCAACACTTACGAGAAAATTCATCAACAAATATTACATAGTACTTATGTTTTGTTGTCGAAGCAACAGAGAATGGTCCACACACGTATGTGTGAACTCTCTCAAGGATCCCCAAACTTCGGTTCTCCTTCTCATGAAAGGTGGCCTTTACGTATTTTCCCATAGTATATCCCTTGCATGTGTCTGACTACGCAAGTGTACCCTGGGAAGACCAGTAGAAATATTTTGCATGACTTTCAAGGCTCCATGGTGAAGATGGCCCAATCTCATGTGCCATAATTTTCCCTCATCCCAGCTCACCACTTGATCCGCCTTGCCCATAATTTATGTGCAGCCATCTACCTCCAACTTGTAGATATTCTTAACTTGAATTCCTATCCTCTTGGTTTGTCCTGTTGTTTTATGTCACAGGAAACCTTTTCCTTCACTAAAAACAACATCATAGCCTATATCTTCCAACATTGCGAATGAGACTAAATTTTTCTTCAAAAATGGTAAATGCATTACATATTTTAATTGAAATGGTTTACCTGACTACCTCTGGAAGGTAATGGTACCAATCCCAGTAGCATTGTACCGCCCGTCATCGCCCATTTCAATATGCATCTGGAGATCCTTCTCCTCCAAGTCACTGAAAAGTTCCTTGTCTTTTGTCTTGTGAAAGGAAGCGCCACTATCCAAATACCACACAGATCCCAATGCACTTGATACCATGCCTGCAATCAATGAGAATTCAATCTCAAATTACGAGGCAAAAGTGTCACCAGCTGCAGATCCTCCAGCCTTCTTTTTCTTCTTCTTTTGTGGATAGTTAGTAGCAAAATTCCCATGCTCATGACAGTGAAAACACTTCACCTTGGACATGTCTTGCTTCTTTCCATTCTTGGATTCGGATTTGGAATGGAATTTCTTCCCCTTCCCCTTCTTCGCCTTGGAATCCAAAGCTCAATCTTCTTCATCTTAATTCTTAGATGAAGATCCATCTCTGGTGTTCGATTTGAACTCCTCTTGCACCAAACCCAACCACATCCATTCCCATTCTAGAAATTTTTCCCTTCCATCAAAGAGTCTTGATAACTATGCCAACCCTTGGGAAGTCCTAGGAGAGCCAAGCTCACCAAATCATCATCAATGACTATTATACCAACGCTCCCCAGTTAATCCCAACATTAGACAAACTTTGTTAGAAATTTTGGTATGGAGTTTCCCTTCTCCATCTTGATCTTCCTGATTTTATCTTTGAGCGCCAATTTACTATGGTCGATGTTGCTCTGGAATAGATCCGTCAAAGCCTTCCACATTGCATATGGTGTGGCTTTCCCATGGAGGCTTGAGACAATGTGGTATTGTACTCCCTCCAACAAGATCCTCCTCGCCTTTGCCACTTTCTTTTTCCATGCATCAAAATTTGCAGCATTTTTCATAGCGGGTTTAGGAACATCATTGTCAATGAATTCCTTCAAGCCATTGTCTTCAAGTACTACCTCCATCCTGTCCTTCCAAGAAATATAGTTTGAGTTTACCTCGAGTTCATACTCCAACATCAAGCCATTGAAATCCATTTCGATCTTGAATTAGCTATAGAACCAAGAAAGTCTTTCTGCAAATTCAAATTATATCCAGTCACAAACTAAGCTCCTCCTTCAAAATTGTGATTTCTTGTGCTCTGATACCATGTAGAAATTATACAACATGCATGTATATCATGGATTCACCCGATCTAACAATGTACTAAAGTTAAATATTGAATCATTTCTACAAATCTTTTGAGGAATTAAAAACACAGTCGCTAATCACATGAAGCAAAGAAGAATCAAATCAAACACAACACAGATAATTTCCAGAGGAAACCTTGCTGCTCAAAACCCCACTATCTTCTATTTTATATTCAGCATGGATCATGAAACAATTACATACAAAACTCTTCTCACAATATCCCTCCATTACTCAGCTAATTGTCTAACACTATCATACATAAAACTGACCAATACTTAGCCAATTTACTGCCTCTAGACAGCCTGCCTGCCTTGTGCAATCCCTAATGAATGAAATCCCTATAGAATAGGAATTTTTTCCTTCCTTGACTGCCCAAGTATCATGGGTACTCCAATGGGTTTTTGGTTGAATGGGTGCAACCCAATAATCCTACAACTGATATTCAACTTCCCTTTCACCTAGATCTCAACTGGGTCTCCACTGGATCTGACATGCATGCATCTAATAATAGTAAATCCTCAGTTGCATGTGAGATCACTGATTGTGAATTAATTAATATTTAATTCACTTGATCTCTCACTAGTTTATCAAGCAGTTACAACTAGCACAACTGATTTTAACTCACTTAACTGAGTTAAATTGATTACAACCTGCATCAACTAATGCACCACTGCACTTCGAACTCTGTTACAACTAGAATTACTCTGCATGCCTCACCAACTACCTCTAACTCAAAATACACTAGCTAACTGAGTTTATCACTCTCAGTTAACTATTAGAAGTTATTTTTTAGAATATATTATAGTTTATTTTCCATCTTAATTAAGGGATAACTAAAAGAGATATGCACCAAAAATAGCACGGTGGGCCCCACCCTAGAGTAGGTGCTTAATGCGCTAGGCATGGGTGCTGAAATTTTCTAGTTGAATCTCAACAGCTCTAGAGTCGAAGGGGTTACCATCTTGGGCTACTGGGTCGTTTCTATGCAAGCCATGTTGTTTGCTTCTGCATATTTTTTCCATGTGTTATTCGAAGAAAGGCTCCAAACGTTATCTGGGTCATCCTCCGAGATTCTGATAGCGAGACCAGCAGATTTCTGAGGTAGAGGAGAAGGTGTGCGCGAAATTATGGATTTTTTAGGCCTCTTCCTTCCACTCGGGCTAATTTTAGGGTGGTGCCCTTCTAGTAAACGAACAAGAAGTTGGGTAGAAAGCGACAGGGAGGGGGATATAAGGTGAAAGACTTTCGCATCCTCGAAGAAAACAAAGAGGGAATAAGTGCGCGCGGACGAGCCGGGGACAGGAGCACAGGAGGGGGAGCCTCTACCACCTCCATGACAACTGCGCATATGGTGCTGATGTGGCATGTTCGCAGAGGAGAGGACAATCTGCAAAGCTGAAGACAAATGCGCAGAGGGAGCCATATAACTAGACAGAGCCAAGAAGCAAGGGGAGGAGCGTTAACAGATATGTAATTTTTTTTAAATTTTTTATGTAATTTTATGCTTTCTATATGTAATAATTTCAATACCTAGATGTCAACTCAAGATACACATGCCAAAATGAAAGAGAGAAGTGACAAACTCCAGCAACTCCATCTTGCAAGAAAAGAAAGTCAGATGAAAGGGTAATCAAAAAATATTTCAGAAAAGTGTAAAAAAAGACATTAGAAAAGTGGGTTTTTTAAATTCAAATACAAATTCACTTTACTGTTTATGACTAAAAGACATCAAATAAAATTCATTTACCTCTTCTAAATATTAAGCCAACACTACAAAAATTCGAAATTTTGAGTGAAATTGGCAAAGGAGCAGAAATTGAGGGCACAAATCATTTTTGGAGGGCGCAAATTAGTTCTGGAGGGCGCAAATCAGTTATGGAGGGCGAAAATCAGTTCTGGAGGGAGAAAATTAGTTATGAAGGGTGAAAATGTGCTGAGGGCACAAATCAGTTGCTAAGGGCACAAATACGTAGAGGAGGGCACAAATAGCCTGCCAAGGGTGCAAATGACCAACAAGATTAGCAAAGCATCCAAATGATCAGAATTGCCTTCAAAATCTTCTCCACTCATTCATTCACCTCTAGCAATCTAGTAAGAGAAATTTTACATAAAAATCACCTTCTTAAGTTATATATGTTGAAGTAGTAATAAGGTGTCTTCATGAAGTGAAACCCTATTTTTTCTCCCATGCATCCATAATTACCAAATTTCCACTTCCCTTACACTCAATACCATCCCTACAGTGTAAAAATTCATTCCCTAAACCCTGTTATCATAAACCTTATCCCTAAGTTACTAATTCCTAAAACCCTAAGCCCTAGGTGCTATTTTAGACCTAGGCTCCTAAATCTGAATTCCCATCACTCTTTCATTCCTATTCCCTTCCCCATTCCACAAATCCCTAAACATTACTCCCTATCCCCTCCCCATATCACATATCCCTATCAAATATCCCCATCAATTTTCCTTTCCCATCTCCCTTTCTTATTCCCTTCCCTAATCCCTAGGGTCTTAACAAAAACACCATGGTAACAGAAGAGGAAAACACATCATTCGTTGAAGTAGAGGAAACAGAGATAAGAAGGTCACATAGAGGAGGAAGAGTGCTCAGACTTGAGCCTGCCAACACCAAAGAACTCTTACCTTCTCTATTAACTGTCACATGCTTCAAACATGTTGGCTGCTATGATTTTTCTGAGAAAATTAAGAGGGTTAAACACCACCCCATGCTAACTAGATTGTTAATATCAGTACTCCATGACAATCAAATAAAATTACTTGGGGTCACTTTTACCTTATCAACTACTATCACTTCAAATGCTACAGGGATCCCAAATGTTGGGGAGAAATGGTTCAAGAAAGGCAGGTTGAAGAAATAGGATTTTGACTTCTTCCTCAAACCAAGATGTCAAAATCAAACAAAGAGGTTTTTCCCTTTTTCACACCTCTTGGACAGATATGCACCTATGATGAAGATTATAATGAGATATTTTTAATGTGAATGCAAATTTTCAAGGCTCTATTCCTATCACATCTAGCTCTTGATGCATTTCACTAGGGTAAGGATGCTTAACATGCCCTATTATCTTTTTTGGAGTATAGAGAAGATGGCATACATTGCCCAAAAGAAGGATTATGAATAGAAAATGAAAATCCTATTCCATAGTTCCCTCATAAAAATCATAGTCCTCCAACATCTCAATCAACTGAAAATTGAATGGAACACCTTCATAGCCAATGATATCTTCATTGAGTCATCCATTGAGCATGCACAAAATGTCCCTTCATCATCCCAACCCATGACTCACTCATCATCATCAGATCAGTCCCCTTCACCTTCTTCATCTCCATCTCATCATGACCCTTCATCTCCATCTCATCATGATTTTGGGTCACCTAGTAGGATAGATGACATTGAGCCTAAGTGGGCTAGTTTGGTTGAGGTTGATCCATTGCCAAAAACCTACCAGAGAGGCTATAAGCATGTGTTTTCTTCACTTGGAGTGAAAGGGTCCATGCCTTCTACATCAACACAATAGGTGGATAAAGGAAAAGAGAAAGTCATTGAGCCACTCATTCATGATGAGGAGAAAAACCATGAAACAGAGCATGAATTTCAGTTGGTTGACCTAGATGAGGACGACAATGAAAAAATCACAAATGTTGCTACCAAAGGTAAGGATGCCAAGATTAGTGAGCTTCAAACTAATCTTGACAGGGCTATATATGTCATAAACTTTCTTGAGCAAGAAAATGAGCAGTTGAAGACCAAGTAAGTCATTGATGAGGTAAATTATTACACTGCTCAAAGGGAGGCTCAAAAGGCCAAAGTCATGCTAGATGAAACATTGGAGAAGTATGGCTTCATTTATGATGAAGAAGAACAGATACCAAGACAAAGGCCTAGAAATAGAAGGTTGAAAAGAGCTCTAGCTCTAGAGAGACAAAGGGAAGTTGAGCTATTTGATCAGCTAACCCTAAATAAGCAGCTTGTTATAGATATCAATGAGAATAGGGAACCATGGTTTTATAGAGCCAATAAACACTTGGAGAAGCTGCTAGAAAAGGCCAATAAGTATAATAACTTGTTGAGGAGGAAGGTCAAACTTCATGCTGGAAAGAGAAAATTGCATTGGCCAAGCTCAAAAGAGCCAATGCCAAAATTGAAAAGTTGACCAAGGAGGAGGAGAAAAATTTGGACATCCTTATTAAGGCTTCCCTGCAATCTTAGACACACCTTCATCAGCCATTCCAACAATTTTGAGGCATTTTTCAACTTTTTTTCAAATTCTGGAAATCTCTATGTTTTTTAGGCAATTAATTAGCAAAAAATTGGGCAGTTGCACAGCGCCCTAGGCACTACGCAAATAATTGGCACACTTTTTGAGGAGAAGGAAGGCATCATTGGATTCCTAATGACTCATACATCTCATAAAACCATGTTTCCAGCCTTTTTTTTCATTTTTTATGGGTGAAATCTCAAAAAACCATCAAAAAATCACCTTTATGCCCCTTTTTTTACCTTAGCACTGTGCAAATACCAGTCTTGGGAAATTGACTTTTTGAGGGGGGGAATGACCTCCATTTTCAGAACTTGAGGCATATTTAGAAAGAGGATATGCATGGCTTTCCAACAAGACATCTTGGGCCTAATTTGGACATCAGGAAGGCCTCCAAAACTGGGCCTGAACACAAAGGGTTCAAATGACACTAGGATGGCGCAAATGCACAGTGGATGGCACAAATGTCAAATTTGTTGATTTTTTCAAAATTTCTCTCAAGTTTTGACTTTTATTTAGCAAATAATATTTTTACTGTAATTAATCATGGTAAAATGTAATTATGTCAAGTATTACTTACCTAGGGTAGATTCATTGGGTTAAAGTCATTAATGAGTCATGATGAATCAGTTGAATGTAATGAGGAGTGAGTCACTTGGACCATCCTACACTTCAGTTTTCAGTTCAGTAATTAGTGGATCTCTTCCTCACCTCATGGATTCTAACCCTGAGGATGATTGAAGCTTTTTTTTATTTCTATTTAGCCCCTTTCTTCACTCTAGTGAAGGGTTGGAATCAGTTTGTGTGTTTGCTAGTTAATCAAGGAAACTTTGTACTCAGTTTGGCCAGCTAATAAAGAAGAGTTGCAGCTACTTTTTGGGATACTTATGGTATTGATGTCTATCATTATATTTTATTCAGTATCATATGTTTGAATGTATTGTATCCATGTTCACTTCATTTCTATGTTATGATTTCTTACAAGTTAGATAATCAGAATACATGTTTGCACATACTCTGTTTTCGGTAATTGACCATATTTTGTCCATCTTATTATGTCTGAGAAAAATATATCTTCTATGTTTTTCTTAGATTTATTTTAGCTTCAACAACATTCCATCACAATCCTCTT
The DNA here is from genome assembly GCA_034641835.2 of Pinus albicaulis. Taxonomy (NCBI): domain Eukaryota; kingdom Viridiplantae; phylum Streptophyta; class Pinopsida; order Pinales; family Pinaceae; genus Pinus; species Pinus albicaulis. The sequence continues at coordinate 676,125,881 of CM076576.1, forward strand.
CAAGTGATAAGCATTGTACCTACCCTGCCCCATTGATCCCTGCAACCCTAAACTCATTTGCCCTGACCTAGATTTATTTGACCTAATTCCTTCATCCAGTGATTTCTCCAACCAAATCAAATTCAAAACAACCCCCTGCACTCTATATATAGCCTAAAAACCCTAATTCCTCAAGCCCTCCTGGCTATGACCTTTTGGAGAGAGCCCTCTCCGACTTGATAGGGATAGCTATCAAGTCAAAAGCTTGGTTTGTGGTTACCTCTGTTGGGATTCCTTCTTCAGCCTTAAGAATCTGGCGGAGTGATAACATTCTGGTGTTGTTGCTGGGTAACGAAGAGACAAAATTTTCCCTAGGTGTACGACAAAGATCTATTGGAGACTGTTCCCTTGGATGATGAGATCAAGTTTCATAAGGTTGATTTCATAATTGCAGTTCCTCAAAAGCAGATCTGGCTTCTCGAAGTAGGTATACTAGGTATAATCCTGATCCAAATCCATTTTCTCCCATCGAAGATCTTGAAAGAATCCTAAGGAGGCAAAGATCTTAGCCAACTTCAAGCTCTTTAGAATCTCCTCCTCAAAATTTGGTAAGATCTTTCTCATTACCTTCTGATTTGGTAGCCATACAAAATCTAGTATTTGATACCAAATTTGAGTTATCATTGTTTAGAACCAAATCCGAGACTGATTTGAATACAGTAGTCCCAAAACCTTGTATATTAGAGTTAAATCCATCATTAGTTGGCTCTGCAAATGAGACTGATGTTAAAATCTAGAGACAATATTAAAAGCTAGAAAATTTAGCCACTACCCTCAGTTACACTACTGAAAAAACCTATATTCAATACCAACAAGAAACCCTTCATATCCCTGAAGTTTCCCAAAAAGTTACTGTTTCATCATCCATCCCATCATCATCTCAACTTCCCCCTCAAGGACCTCCTCAGACCAATCCATCCCTTGTTCCTCCCCATCCACCACATTCAGCAGGAATTATGGCTCGTTTTGGACCTTTAGTTCTCCCTGGTAATCTTGTTGATCTACCTCAAGGATATGGCCAAAGGCTTTCCCTTTTCGATGAAAACTCTGAAATCAATACTCATCAACACATGGCTAAAATCACAACCTTCATAGATCATGAGGAGTTAGATGTAGATGATGCCAAGATGTGAATCATCGCACAAATTTTTTCAGGTGAAGTCAAAGTTTGGTTCCATGCCTTAGAATTTAATTCTATTAGGACTCATGTTGAGCTAATTGATGCTTTCTTAGCTAGGTGGGATGAGAATAAAAACCCTTTACAAATCCTTGCTGAATGTGATTTCATGAAACGCAATCCAAATGAATCAGTGCCTGGTTACAATTCCCGATACCTCAGAATCTATAATTCCATCCCAAATTAAATGAAACCACCTCCTAGTTTATCCCTTCCGTGTTATCCCGATGATTTTGACCTAGATATGGCCTACTCATTGAGAGAAATAAATCCCACTACCCTTGAATAAATGATCAAAAATTGAGTGAGTGTTGAAGCCATTCTATTGATTAAAAACTGAACGCAAAGTGAATATCAAAGACTAACCTTCCACTTCATTTGATATTAAATTTGATGCTTTGCTCAAAACCATGGAGAGAATGGTCGATAAGATGTCTATTTTAGATACACAGATGGAGCCACAAATCATAAATCTGAACTTTCGATGCCAGCAACAGCAACCTCAGTTCTGGATAAAGCAGAAAGGGCAAAGAGCTCTTGAAACACAACAACAACAGACAATCAGAACACCACTTCAACAGAATTATGCTGAGAGTGATGAAGAGGAAGAAACAACAGTAGAGGAGAACCTTCTTTTCACAGCCGATGGTCAGCCCATATTTCTCACCGAAGATGAAGAATATATGGAAAAAACAAGTTCACCTAATGATAAAAATTTCATAATTTCAAATGATCATGAGTTAGAAGTAGAAACTGATGACTATCATAGAGGATACCTGAATGCATTGAGTTCCTAGCAAAGGAAAGACTCCTTGAGGAGCCGTGATGTTCCAATAACTCCACCTCCAAAGAAGACAGTTCAGCAGAAAGAAGCACCGCTGAAACAAGTTCAAAATAAGGGTAAAGAGATTGTAGCTTTGAATCATAACAGAAACAACTAACCTTCTATAAGTGCACCTGTCAAAGAAAGAGATATTCAGAGGAAAGAAGTTGCACCGAAAGATCATGTTGAGAAGAGGGATGTTATCATAAAAGAGGTAGATAAAACTATACCTTTTAATTTAGAGTCAGAAATCTCTAAGTTAGAGGTGTTTATTCCTCTTACTGAATTGGTAAAAATTGATAAACATAAATCCCATGTAGTCAAAACCTTGAAATTTGACCCTTTATCTGACATGATTAATATAGAGGATGATCAACCTGAGTTAATATTTGGTCCCACCATGGAAGTTCAGTCTGAATATAGTGAGGCCCCACCATTTTACTTGAGACTTAAAGTTCATCAATTCATCCTTCATAACACTATGTTAGACTCGGGAGCCTCCCACAACCTAATGCCCAAACCTATCATGGAGAAGCTTGGCCTTGACATAACCCGCCCATATCATAATTTATATTCTTTTGTTTTCGTTCGTGTCCATTTTTTGGGTATAATCAAAGATCTAGTTGTCTCCCTAGAGCAGATCCCAACCAAAAATGTCCTTATGGGCGTGGTAGTTGTTGATACTCCACCACGTTTCAGTATGCTTTTGTCAAGATCCTAGGGGGCTAAATTGAGAGGTACACTGCAATTGGACTTTTCCTATGCCACCATTCCTGTCTTCTTTCAAATGAGAAAACTATACCATGAGACTAAAATGAAATACATGATCAGAAATAAGGAAAGGCCTAATAATCATCTTATCAACATTGTACATACAGACTTAGAATCCTTCATATTGTACAATGATTCTGAATTAAATGGCGTGGATTTTAAATTAGTAGAAATAGAGGATGTTCCTGAAGTTTCATATTGCATTAGAAGAGTGTTAAAAAAAGATAAATACAATCTGCCTACTATATCCGAACAGCCATCAAAGAAGGTAAATGAAAGTTCAAAACATCATAAAGAATCAGATCAAAAAATTGTGTCAGATAATAATCAAGAGTTTTAGCACCTTGAAGAAGAATATGGTCTTTTGAGCATGGACTTTGATGGTTCCATTGGCAAAGATGGGGCTGTCACTGGTTTATGGATCTGCAGCCCATTTCAACAGAAAAAAAAAGGTCCCAAATAATGTGAGGTTGTTTTCCTACAAACTATCATTCGATTGTACAAATAATGAGGCTGAATATGAAGTGCTCATTACCGGTTTGAAAATTGTGACCAAACAAAAAAAAAATTGGGAGCTAGAAGAATTCCAGTCTACGGTGATTCAGAGCTGGTCTTAAAAAAAATCAAAGGTGAGTATCAAGCTAATCACCCAAGGATGAGGCAATATAGGAATGCAACACTTGACATTTTAAGAATGTTTTTGGAATATACACTTAAAGTAGTGTCGAGATTGCAAAACTTGATGGTCGATTCATTAGCCACTGTTGTGAGTAATACAATGTTTTCAAATAAAAATTTTGAGATTCATATAAAGCACAGGCCTACCATTCTGGATAACTTGAAATTTTGGCAAGTTTTCTGGGACGATAAACAAGTGAACAATTTCCTTCAAAGTGAAGATGATATTGAGAATTGTTCTATGGACGAAGTGTAGGAAAAGGATGACCAAGTTATTGAGGAAGATCATATTTACATACTTATACTCAAGGACAATAACATTCCAAAAGGTCTCATACCTTTGGAAGAGTTATTTGATCAAGATGACGTGGCAATAAAACCTACTTTGGTCCCCACAGAAAAAGGCGTAGAAGATGTTAATATTGGAACAGTGGAGCAGCCAAAGTTCATTAAACTTTCAAAGTCTTTGCCACCAGAGGTAAAGCCTATATATGTTGATTTCTTTACTAAGTTTTCTGACGTGTTTGCTTGGGATTACTCAGATCTGAAAGTGTACAATAAAGATATCATTCAACACACCATCCTGATAAGGCCAAAACAAAAGCCTTTTAGGCAAAAGCTCGGGAGAATAAACCCAAAGTTGTTGTTGTCCATTGAGAAGGAGGTAAAAAATCTATATAAGGCAGGCATTATTGGTCCAGTCATATTTTCATATTGGATCTCCAATTTGGTTCCAGTGTGGAAGAAGACCAATGAAATTCAACTATGTATAGATTTCAGAAATCTGAACAAAGTGTCATTGAAAGACAATTACCCGCTGCCCAAAATGGACCACATACTTTAGGAAGTTGTAGGAGCCAGCAAGATGTCATTTTTGGATGGTTACTCAGGCTATAGTCATATCCTTGTACATGAAGACGATCAAGATAAGACAACGTTCACCACACCATGGGGTACCTTTAAATATGCCAAGATGTCATTCGGTTTGAAGAATATTGGGGCCACTTTCCAGCGTGCCATGGACATAGCTTTTGGTAATGAAAAATATGTCTTCCTTGTTGCTTATTTAGATGATCTGACTATTTATTCAAATTCAGATGATGAGCATTTACACCATTTGAGAGTTGTGTTCCAGCGATGTAGAAAATTTTGGATTTCCCTAAATCCTAAAAAGTGCCTATTTTCTATGGAAGAAGGAAAGTTGTTGGGTCACATCATCTCAAAATATGGGATCCGGATAGATCTTGCTAGATTTGAAGTGATACAACAAATTTATTTCCCTAGAAACAAGAAGGAAATTCAAGCGTTCAACGGTAGGATGAATTTCCTACGCAGGTTCATTCCCAACTTAGCATAACATCTTAGAGAGTTAACTAACATGTTGAAGAAGGAAAATGATGTAAGATGGTATAAAAACAATTGTAAGTCATTCAGCTTGGTGAAATTTTATTTTACCACTGCTCCAATATTGATAAGTCCCAATTATTCACTATATTTCTTTATATTTTCTTTTGCCTCTGAGCATACTTTGGCAGTGGTGATTAGCAGAAAAAATATGGGACAGAGCTGCCAATAGCATTCTTCAGTCACACAATAAGAGATGCATCCCTCTAATACAACATAATCGAGAAACAGGCCTTGGCCTTGGTCAAAGCACTTAAGGACTTCCGTGTTTATATTTTTCACTCACATATTTTGGCATATGTTCCAAATGAAACGGTTAAAGAAGTACTCATGGAAACATATCCAGAAGGAAGAAGAGGTAGGTGGATAGCATCACCCTTAGAACATGACCTTGAGATCAAGCTGACCAAGCTAATCAAAGTTCAAGGCTTAGCCAAGCCCATGGATGAGTCTAATTTACATGCACTTGACATCAATCTCATATCAGGAATGTCTGATGATGAAGAAGGTGTAAATCTTGTTCAGGCATCAGATCTCTTTTCATCATCTCCATAGTATGTTGATATCATTTATGTTTTACAACATTTAAACCCTCTTCCGGGAATGTCAAATAGTAAGAGCATTTCCTTGAAGCTTAAGGCTTCGAAATATTACATACTAGATAGTGCACTCTATTGGAAGGATCCTGGAGGAGTGTTACTAAATTGCTTGGTAGAAGATGAGTCCAAAGAAGTGATGAAGGATTTCCACAAGGGAGATTGCAAAGGTCATGTGTACTGGAAGACTATGGCCAAAAAAGTACTAAGAGCGGGTTACTATTGGCCTACATTGTTTGCAAATTTTTACAAGACGGTCATGAGCTTCCATGAATGCCAACTTTTCCAAGGTAAACATAAGCTCCTTCCTTTACCATTACAGCCCATTTCAGTTGAAGCTCCTTTCCAGCAGTAGGGCTTAGATTTTATCGGTGAGATACATCCAACCTCATCCTCTCAACATAGATGGATACTTACCGCCACATACTATTTCACAAAGTGGATCGAAGCGATCTCAACCAGGCAAGCTACAGACTCAGTTATAATTCAGTTTTTAGAATTTGACATCTTGTCCCAATTTGGTTGTCCTAAAAAGATCATCACGGATAATGCTGCAGCCTTAAAATCAAATAAAATGACATAATTCTATTCTAAGTATAGCATTAAATTGGGTCATTCTACAACATATTATCCACATGGCAACGGATTGGCAGAGTCCTCCAACAAGTCTTTGATTAGCATAATAAAAAAGATGTTGGAGGCGAACAAAAATAATTGGCACAAGAAGCTAATTAACGCATTGTGGGCAGATCGAGTAAGTAGCAAGAGATCTTTTGGCATGTATCCATTTTAGGTAGTTTACAATGTGGATATAGTTTTCCCTTCTTCACTGGTTGTCCCAGTCATGAAGCTTTTACAAGAAGCTGGTAGTGAATAAAATGATATACAGCGCAGAATAAACCAAATGATTCACTTGCAACAAACAAGAGAAGAAGTGTTTCAGAACACTTCCAAGCTCCATGATAAGATCAAGCAAATCTATGACAGAAAAACCAAGCAAGTTGATTTCAAGATCGATGATGTGGTACTCCGCTGGGATGCCAGGAATGAAGACAAGGGTAAGCACGGGAAGTTCGATAATTTATGGAAAAGGTCCTTTTAAGGTTGGAGCTTCTCGTGGACAAAATGCATATCTCTTGGAAGAAATGGATGGGAAAAGTTGCTTAGGAGGGCCAATTAATGGTAAGCTCCTAAAGAACTATCTCTTTTGATCTGAAAATTATGAAAAAAAATCATCCTCGTTATATATATCATTTTGATATTCCTGCAAGTGTGAAGTGGAAAAACATTGGAGTTCGGAGCCCGAAGTGAAGGCCATGGAGCTTCATTGAGTTTCTACTATTTCAAGTTAAGTTTGCATAAGAGTGAGTTCAGTTTTGAGTCATGTTTTCAGTCAAGTTCAGTCAAATTCCAGTTAGTTTCAGTCAGTATGTGTTATTGAGTTGTCGACATTTAGTCCTGCATTTCAATTTGAGTTTTTTTTACCGTATTGGCCCAATGGAAGAGGCACTAATCTACAAAATTCAAAGATCTGTAGTTCTTGACACCTCTTTCAGAGCTGCCATCCCCAATCAGGCCAATTTTAGTGTCAGAATATGCATTCTACCATAAGTGATCAAAATCACTCTTTTCATTCTCATTTTAGGTGTCCCACTCTAAAATTTGTATTTCATTCCATTGGTTCATGATAAAAATTGTTTCACTGATGGTAGTCCTAATCATAAACCTCAAACATGGAAGTCAGGTCATTTAAGGTCCCATTAGGTCATTAGGTTTTATTTTTCAAGGTCCAAAAATGCACCATTTCATCTTAATAAAGTCAGCAAAATGTGTGATAGTGACTCAATAAACATTTTATTTTCATCTGCAGAAGATCATCAACATGTAAATATCATATTTTTAAGTTTGTAATTTTGATTTTTTATGATTTTCATATCAAAATGTCATTTTGATATGAAAACATAGATGTAATTTATTTTTATTTTTTTATGTAATTTTATGCTTTCTATATGTAATAATTTCAATCCCTAGATTTCAACTCAAGATACACATGCCAAACTGAAAGAGAGAAGTGACAAACTCCAGCAACTCCATCCTGCAAGAAAATAAAGTCAGATGAAAGGGTAATCAACAAATGTTTCAGTAAAGTGTAAAAAAAAGACATTAGAAAAGTGGGTTTTTTAAATTCAAATACAAATTAAATTTTCTATTTATAACTAAAAGACATCAAATCAAATTCATTTTCCTCTTCTAAATATCAAGCCAGCACTCCAACAAACCAAAAATTTCAAATTTTGAGCGAAATTGGAAAAGGAGCAGAAATTGAGGGTGCAAATCCTGAAGCGAGGGCGCAAATCAATTCTGGAGGGCGAAAATCAGTTCTTGAGGGCGCAAATCAATTCTCGAGGGGGAAAATCAATTCTAGAGGGCACAAATGTGTTGAACAGGGTGTAAATCAGTTTTTGAGGACGCAAATACGTAGAGGAAGGCGCAAATAGCCTGCCAAGGGTGAAAATGACCAACAAGCTTAGCAAAGCATCCAAATGATCAGAATTGCCTTCCAAAGCTTCTCCACTCAGTCATTCACTTCTAGCAATCCAGTAAGAGGCATTTTCCATCAAAATCACCTTCTTAAGTAATATATGTTGAAGTTTGCAAATTGAAGTGGTAATTTGGTGTCTTCGTGAAGTGAAACCCTAGTTTTTCTCCCTTGCATCCATAATTCCCAAAATTCCACTTCCCATACACTCAATACCATCCCTATAGTGTAAAAATTCATTCCCTAAACCCTGTTATCATAAACCCTATCCCTAAGTTACTAATTCCTAAAAACCTAAGCCCTAGGTGATATTTTAGACCTAAGCTCCTAAATCTGAATTCCCATCACTCTTTCATTCCTATTCCCTTCCCCATTCCACATATCCCAAACACTACTCCCTATCCCCTCCCCATATTACATATCCCTATCAAATATCCCCATCAGTTTTCCTTTCCCATCTCCCTTTCCTATTCCCTTCCCTAATCCCTAGGGTTTTAACAAAAACACCATGGTAATAGAAGAGGAAAACACATCATTCACTAAAGCAGAGGAAATAGAGATAAGAAGGTCACATAGGGGAGGAAGAGTGCTCAGAATTGAGCCTTCCAACACCAAAAAACTCTTAGCTTCTCCATTGACTGTCACATGCTTCAAACATGTTGGTTGTTATGATTTTTGTGAGAAACTTAAGAGGGTTAAACACCACCCCATGCTAACTAGACTGTTCATATCAAGATTCCATGACAATCAAGTTAAATTAGTTGGGGTCACTTTTACCTTATCTACTTCTGTCATTTTAGATGCTACAGGGATCCCAAATGTTGGGGAGAAATGTTTCAAGAAAGGCAGGTTGAAGAAACAGGATTTTGACTTCTTCCTCAAACCAAGACATCGAAATCAAACAAAGAGGCTTTTCCCCTTTGCACGCCTCTTGGGCAGATATGCACCTATGATGAAGATTATAATGAGATATTTTTCATGTGAAGGCAGATTTTCAATGCTCTATTCCTATCAAATCCAGCTCTTGATGCATTTTACTAGGGTAAGGATGCTTAACATGCCCTATTATCTTTTCCAGAGTATAGAGAAGATGGCATACATTGCCCAAAAGAAGGATTATGAACAGCAAATGAAAAGCCTATTCCATCATTCCCTCATAAAAATCATAGTCCTCCACCATCTCAATCAACTGAACATTGCATGGAGCACCTTCATCACCAATTATATATTCATTGAGTCATCCATTCAGCATGCACAAAATGTCCCTTCATCATCCCAACCCATGACTTACTCGTCATCATTAGATCAGTCCCCTTCACCATCTTCATCTCCATCTCATCATGATTTTGGGTCACCTAGTAGGATAGATGGCATTGAGCCTAAGTGGGCTAGTTTGGTTGAGGTTGAGCCATTGCCAAAAACCTACCAGAGAGGCTATAGTCATGTGTTTTCCTCACTTGGAGTGAAATGGGCCATGGCTTCTACATCAACACAGTAAGTGGATAAAGGCAAAGAGAATGTCATTGAGCCACTCATCCATGATGAGGAGGACAATCATGAAACAGAGCATGAATTTTAGTTGGTTGACCTAGATGAGGATGACAATGACAAAATCACAAATGTTGCTATCAAAGGTAAGCATGCCAATATTAGTGAGCTTCAAACTAATCTTGACAGGGCTATATATGTCATAAACTTTCTTGAGCAAGAAAATGAGAAGTTGAAGACCAACTAGGTCATCAATGAGGTAAAGTTTTACACTGCTCAAAGGGAGGCTCAAAAGGCCAAATTCATGATAGATGAAACATTGGAGAAGTATGGCTTCGTTGATGATGAAGAATAATATGTACCAAGATAGAGGCCTAGAACTAGAGGGTTGAAAAGAGCTCTAGCTGTAGAAAGACAAAGGGAAGCTGAGCTAGTTGTTCACCTAACCCTAAATGAGCAGCTTGCTATAGAGATCAATGAGAATAGGGAACAATGTCTTGATAGATCCAATCAACACTTGGAGAAGCTGCTAGAATAGGCCAATAAGGATAATTACTTGTTGAGGAGGAAGGTCAAACTTCATGCTCAGAAAGAGAAAATTGCATTGGCCAAGCTCAAAGGAGCCAAAACCAAAATTGAAAATTTGACAAAGGAGCGGAAGAAAAAGTTGGACATCCTTAATGAGGCTTCCCTACAAGCTTTGACACACCTTCATCAGCCATTCCAACAATTTTGAGGCATTTTTCAACTCTTTGTCAAAATCTGAAAATCTCTATGTTTTTCTAGGCAATTAATTAGCAGAAAATTGGGCATTAAGAGAACGAAGGCACCATTGGATTCCTAATGAATCATACATCTCATAAAACCATGTTTCTAGCCTTGCTTTGCATTTTTGATGGGTGAAAATCTCAAAAAACCATCAAAAAATCACCTTTCTGCCCCTTTTTTGACCTTAGCGTTGCGTAAATACCAATCTTAGGAGATTGACTTTTTGAGGGGGAAAATGATCTCCATTTTTAGAACTCAAGGCATATTTGGAAAGAGGACAGGTAGGGCTTTCCAACAAGCGATCTTGGGCCTGATTTTGACACCATTAAGGCCTCCAAAACTGGACCCAAACACATAGGGCGCAAATGACACCAGGATGGCGCAAATGCACAGTGGATGGCGCAAATGTCAAATTTGCTTATTTTTTCAAAAATTCTCTCAAGTTTTGACTTTTCTTCAGCAAATAATCTTTCTACTCATGTAATTAATCAGGGTAATATGTAATTATGTCAAGGATTACTTACCTAGGGTATATTCATTGGGTTAAAGTCATTAATGAGTCATGATGAATCAGCTGAATGTAATAAGGAGTGAGTCACTTGGACCATCCTACACTTCAGTTTTCAATTCAATAATTAGTGGATCTCTTCCTCACCTCATGGATTCGACCCCTGAGGATGATTGAAGCTTGTTTTGATGTCTATTTAGCCCCTTTTTTCACTCTAGTGAAGGGTTGGAATCATTTTGTATGTTTGCTAGTTAATCAAGGAAACTTTGTACTCACTTTCGCCAGCTAATAAAGAGGAGTTGCAGCTACTTTTTGGGATACTTGTGGTATTGATGTCTATCACTGTATTTTCTTCAATATCATATGTTTGAATGTATTTTATCCATGTTCTATTCATTTCTATGTTATTATCTCTTACAAGTTAGATAATTAGAATACATGTTTGTGCATGCTCTGTTTTTGGTAATTGACCATATTTTTTCCATCTTCTTTTGTCTGAGAAAAATACATCGTAGATGGTTTTCTTAGATTTCTTTCAGCTTCAACACCATTCCATCACAATCCTCTTCAAGTGATAAGCATTGTACCTACCTTTCACCATTGATCCCTACAACCCTAAACTCATTTTCCCTGACCTAGCTTTCCTTGACCTAATTCCTTCATCCAGTGATTTCTCCTACCAAATAAAATTCAAAACAACCCCCTGCACTCTATATATTGCATAAAAACCCTAATTCCTCTAGCCCTCCTGGCTGTGACCTTTTGGAGAGAGCCCTCTCCGACTTGATAGGGCTAGCTATCAAGTTAAAAGCTTTGTGTGTGGTTACCTCTGTTGGGATTCCTTCTTTAGCCTCGGGATTTTGGCGGAGTGATAACATATCCATAAGATGATCCATGGTTTCCACCTGATTCTGACATTGAGGGCACCGAGAAGGGCCAATGAATCCTTTTTTCATAAGATTGTCCCAAGTTAAGTTGTGGTGCTTGCTGAGGATCTAGAGGAAGGTGGAGACTTTGTGCCAAATGCTATTGTTCCATAGATTTGACCAAATTTTATCATCTTGATCAAGAATTGACGGATGGAGCAGACGATAGGCTTCCTTGGTAATGAAGACTCCTTGGGGAGTATGACGCCGCCTGAGAATATCTGGTCCATTGAGACATTGAATTTTCCTTTTTACAAGTTCCAGCCAAATGTCATCATGGGATTCATCATGCTAATTTTATTTCCATTGAGTAGTGGGAAGCCAGTTGCGAAACCCCTAAGTGTTTAGTGTTTTCCAAAAGTGCTTTACTTGAATGTTCTCCCTACTTTGAAGAGTTGATTTCCACCGAGGTTTTTGAAAGAGTGTTGCAAGACTAGGTTGTTGCTGCCACGAGTCTTCCCAAAAGTGAGCCTGGGGCCCTGAGCGAATCCCCCAAAAGCTGTGTTATTGGATTAGGAACTTGTTTTGATTGGATGATTTCTAGATTTGGGAGCCTCCAATGTCTAGATTGTAGCGAATGAGATCACCTTAAGGAAATTTTTTTTCGTGTTTAGATACCTAGAACTAGGCCCAGGGAGTATGAGGACTAGACACCCATTTCCACCAAATACGGGCACCCATGACGATGTTTCTTTGCTCAGGGTCCCTCAAACCCAATCCTCCAAAATCTTTAGGTGAGTAGACGTCAGACCATTTAACTAAGGCCCATTTCTTGTTGTCTTGTTTCCACCCCATAGAAAGGTACGTTGCAGATTATGAATGCATTTCAAAACCCATTTTGGAGCAACCAGCACCAAAAAAAGGTAGAGCGGCATAGATTGAAGGACAAACTTGATCAGCACAAGACAACCGGAAATGTTGAGAGCACGATGGGTCCAAGAAGTTAAACTTACTTCCAATTTGTCCAGAAACTCCTTCCAAGAAGTATGCTTAATGGCAGATTCAATGAGTGGGGCTCTGAGGTATTTTGATGGGAGTGAGGTAGTGGTAAAACCCAGGATACGCGCAATTTTATGTTGGGTGACAATAGGAGTATTGAAGAAAAATAGCTACGATTTTTCGGCATTGATAGTGGTTCTGAAGGCTTCGGAGAAACAATAGAATAGGGACTTAAAAGAGCTCGCTTCTGGAACAAAAGGATGGCCCAAGAGCATGTTTTTCGTCCACAAACTGTTGATGGGAGAGGGGTGGGTTATTGTGAGTAAATATTTCCCTGAGATTTTGAGTGTCAATAGCTTGACGAATTAAACAACCCAGCCCTTCTGCCATGAGGACAAATAGGAAAGGGGATAGAGGATCTCCCTGACGGATACCTCTTGAGGGACTAAAGGTGGGAGAGGGAAAACAGTTGACCGAAATGGAGAAGAAGGGAGAGGAGATCATACTCATGATCCATCTAATCCATGTGGGACTGAAGCCAAAGGCCAAGAGCACATGTCGGTTTAAGTCCAGCTGAGCTTGTCAAAATCTTTTGAGAGATATATCTTGAGAAGCATGCCTGCCTTTTTCTGCACTTTCAGAGAGTGGATGACTTCATGCTTAAGGATAATACCATCCAAAATTTATCGACCCTCCACATATCCCATTCATTCCAGTGATATGAGCAATGGGAGGAAAGGTTTAAGCCTATTGGCAATCACTTTTGATATGAGCTTGTAAATTACATTACAAAGAACTATGGGGTGGTACTTACCTGGCATGGTGGCCTGTTCCTTTTTGGGGATCAATGTGAGAAAGGTGGCATGGAACCCAATGCATGCTTTTGGATTCTTCGACTAGGTTCCAGACCTCCTACTTGATCACATCCCAGAAGAAGTGCAAGAAGTTGGTGGTGACGCCATCCGAACCTAGTGCTTTCCCATCTTTGAGCTGCAACATTGCTTCTTCAACCTCGTGCAACGAGGTGGGTCTCAATAGTATTTTATTGTGATCCTATGTGATAATATTTGGGATTCTCTCAGTAATTATTTTGATAGCGAGCTGGTGATCATTGTTGGGTTCTTTGAGAATGTCCTTGAAATAATCCAAAAACTCCTATTCGATGTTTTCATGAGCTTCAAAGTGGTCCCCATGATCATTTTTTAGGATTGAGATGCAGTTGTGCATTCTACGCTTGATGGTGGCGCGATGGAAGAATTTAATGTTTCTTTCACCTTTTTTGAGACATCGAATCATGGACTTTTGTTTCCGGAGAATTCCCTCCTATTGCCTCCGATCTTCCAATTTCGCCATTAGATCTACCTCCTGGTCCACAAGTGTGTCTGTGCGACCTTCAATAATGATATTTTGTTGGAGACGGGCCATCTGAACTTCCAACTATGTTTGGTTGTTGAAGATGTTGCCAAAGGATGATTGATTCCATTGCTTGAGCTTGGCTTTGAGAGTTTTGAGTTTCTAATGAAATTGAAACATTTTAGTACCTATCTGCGGGGTAACGTTATGCCACTAATATGTAACCAAATCCTTGAAACCATGATGAGTTAGCTAAAATTGTTCAAAACGGAAGGGCTTGTTACTTGTTGTGCCAAGGCGAGACCATTGTAATTGGATGGGCCAGCGATCAGATCCTGAAGTGGGTAGAATGGTGGAGGAGAGATCATCGCCCAAATCGATAGAGTTGTCCAAGATGAGGAATTTTTCAAGGCACGAAGCTATTTGGTGAGATCCTCCTTGATGGTTATTCCAAGTATGAATTTCGTTGGAAGTTTGGAGATGGATGGGTTGATTGATCTGAATAAACTCCTTGAATATGTGGCTATTTTCTTCAATATTAGAGCTTCCACCTTTTTTTGCCTCCAAGTTGGTGACCATGTTGAAATCCCTACCCAGAACCCAAAGTGGGTGGGTTCGATGAGATTTCATCCTCTTAATAGAGTCAAGGAGATCGATTTTTTACGTTGTCGGTTGGGGGAAATATACATTAGTGAGATGTACATGAATGTTGGTACCTAGAAGATGGAATGTGGCTTGAATGAAGTTCTCAGAGGCATGAATATTAGTAAAAGTGATTCGGAGAGGGTTCCAGGCTATTGTTAGTCCTCCTTAGGTGCCAAGGGCATCTACAGCGATAGTGTGGCAACCGTTCCATAATCTTGAGAAAATAGTGTTCAAGGTGGTACTAGAACATTCGGTTTCTTGCATAAAGAAAATAGTGGGCTTTTCTAGAGCAATTATTTTCTTGATCAGAAGATGCTTGGAGGGGCTGTTTAGCCCTCTGATATTCCACGAGAGCAGATTCATTGAGAACTATGAGGAATGGTAGTGTAGAACCTGGTTAGCTTGGGATATCTTCCCGATTCAACCATTTGGCCACCAAGGATGATAAGGCATTGCAGATCAGTATGCATGCCCCTTTTTCTAGATTATTTCATTATTTTCTTGGTATCTAGCAAGGTATTGCCTTAAATGCCACCAGTAGGAAGTCGTTGAGCTATGGAGAGAACTTCCTTGAGACATTGGATCTGCTGAGTGGGAAATGTGTGAAATTATTTACTCTTACATGCTTCTTCCAGACCTAGGATGTCGAGATCACCAAAATCGATGCTTTATGGCTCTTCATCCTTGGTAGAGGGTTGTTCAAGCTTTGTTATTTTTCCTTTTTGTCCAAATTTTCTTGTGATGTTTGAGAAGGGATCAGTATAGGAGGTAAGAGTGTTGTTGGGCGGCGGGGAGATGACAGGGCATTGATTTCTTCTAGAGGGGTTTGAGCTACATTCAAGGGAGGCTCAGGAGGCAGAGGGGATGGGGCATTCTGGGAGGGCTGACTGGCTAAAACATCAAATTTGTTGCTATTCGAAGGTTGAGAAGCCTTGGGGGTAGTTGCAGTTTTTCTTGCATGCCATCTGCGACATGTGATTTTTTGTGAAACCATCTGGATCTTGGGTGTCCAAGCCCATGTTGAGCTTCTGGCTTTGATTGAGAGGGAAATATCTGAAGAGATTCCCATGCTTGTGACACTTGTGACATCTGAAAGGCACATGTTCATAGTCAACGGTTTGAACCCATTCAAAGTCATCGTGGAAAGACTTACCTAGTGAGGAAGGGTATTGGCTATGTCCATGTAAATGCAAATTTTGGCGTAGGCAGTATATCGGTTGATCTTGGTTTCTTCTGCGATTTTGATGAACTCTCCCAAATCGTTGTTGATGTCTTTTAGAGAGATATCATCCCAATATTCCTTAGGAAGGGAGTATATTCGGACCCATAATGGTGCCCATCTGAAGTCCTCTTTGTCGTGGTTGAATATTTCCGCCCAATTTATGAGGAAAATACTTGCTGAGTTGAAGAATTAGGGTCCCCCATCCATGATTTGATTATTTTCCTCAATGCATGTGAAGGTGATGTTGAAAAAACCCTTCGGTCCGAGTTGGAGAGCAATTAATCCCTTTAGCTTCCACTTTGAAGTGATCCAGCCCAGAAGGGCTTTCTCGGTGGGCCAGAAGCCAATGAACTTGTTGATGAGCGCGTGTTCCTTCATGTATTGGATTCTGTCATTGATTCATTGTGCCAGTAGATATATCAACAAAACCTATGGGAATATCTGAAAAGACACACTACAAACACACTCAAACACACCTATAGACAATATGTACACAGTGTACTATGCATGAGATCAAGTATAGTATTTTTTGAGGTACAACCCATTCCTAGGTTACGCCAGTGGAACTCCATCAAAATATACTAACTCATAGGCCCCTTTTGCAAGGACTCGCTTGAAAATGTATGGACACAACAACATAGGTTGGAACTTCCTTGTACCTAACTTATCGGCCTCCTAGTCATTTAAGAGAAGAAGGTCTCCTTCCGAGAAGACACGAGGCTTGAATTTTTTGTCGTACTGCGCCTTGACACATATTTTCTAAGATTGATTGGCTAAAGTAGGATCATGCCGAGTTTCATCCAAATGGGTTAGATGTAAAATATGATCCTCCTTTACATAAGTGGCAGGAAGAAGTTCGACAGCTAGTTTTAATAATGGAATTTCACACTCGATGGGGATGATTGCTTCCAAGCCATAGACAGACTGAAAGGGTGTAAATTTGGTAGCAGTCCTGACTGAGGTTTGGTATGCCCAGAAGGAAACATAAAGAAGCAAGTGTCAGTCTGATTTATGGACCCCTACCATACGTTGAAGCATAGTCTTAAGAACTTTGTTAATTGCCTCAACTTGTCCATTAGCCTGTGGATAGTAGGGAGTGGAATTTTCATGCGAAAGTCCCAACTTAGCAGCTATTTTTATCGTCATATGATTCTGGAAATTATTTTCATGATCCGTAACTATTACTTGCGGTACACCAAACCTAGCAATAGCTTGATTGAAGAAAAAATATGCAGTCATTTCACCAGTGTGTTTAAAAGTAGACATCGCCTTGGCCCATTTGGTAAAGTAGTCTACAACGACAATGATATAACCATGCCCCTCGATCGAGTGAGGGTTACATGTCATAAATTCAATGCCCCATTTTGCAAAGGGACCAACAATGACAACATAATGCAACGGAGCAATGTGAAGGACGGATATTAAGATCATAGATCTAGCACGCATGACACTTCTTGACAGCAAGGATGCATTCGTGAAAGATAGTAAGCCAAAGTAACCAATGAGTAATATCTTTTGCATAGTAGCATAACTAGAGAGACGTCTGGCACAGGCCCCCGAGTGGAATTCATTAAGGACTTTGTTATCTTCCTCAAGGGTGAGACACCTTCGTAAATTCGTATCGATACCACAACGGTAAAGGGTGTCGTCGATAATGATGTAGTTTTGGGATTGGTATTGAATACATCGCTACTCGGAGCGAGGGGTATTGGTATGGAAAGTCTAGGTTTGGAAATAGATCAAAAAATATCCATACCACGGTTTAGATGACGAAATTAGAAACAGTGACTCGTCGGAGATAGAATCAAGGGAAGAGAGATCGCACAAAATCTCGACGAAAACTACGAATTTCTTTTACTTGGACTTGATAAATTCCAGTTTGAACTCTTGTAGAAAAATGATCCGCTTAGAGTATTTGCCTCCTGGAAATTGAAGTGACAATATATATATCATAGGGTTGCAATTTGAAACGACCGTAGTTTTACAAAGCAATATGTAATGGAAGAACCTTTGGACAGCTTGAACGACCGCTAAATCCAACTTTTCTACATGAGTACCTGATTTTGGTATCATTAAGGTTTTGATTCATATAATAATTGGGATGTTTAGTCCTTATATCATCTTCTTGGGTCAATACCATTACTATAGTAGAAATGGCAGCAACAAGATACAGGAAATAGTCATGTTGATAATCAGGGGGTATAAAAGAGATGACCGAACAAGTACATCTTTCAGGGCATCAAACTTTTTTTTTAGCAGCGTCATACCATTGGAAGGGGACCCCTTTTTTCAGTAAGGGAGTGAACCCTTTGGTTAACTTAGTGTAATTAGGGACGAACCTCCGTAGGAAGTTACCTTTCCCTTGGAGTCTTTGTAACTGAACGAGAGAATAAGGAGCAGGCAAGTCGAAAATTATCTACACTTTTAAAGGATCAGTACGAATTCCTTCTTTTGAAATGAAAAAACCCAGGAGTTGACCAGAACCGATGTAGAACACACATTTCTGTTG
Source organism: Pinus albicaulis (assembly GCA_034641835.2). Classification (NCBI taxonomy): domain Eukaryota; kingdom Viridiplantae; phylum Streptophyta; class Pinopsida; order Pinales; family Pinaceae; genus Pinus; species Pinus albicaulis. The sequence continues at coordinate 676,144,266 of CM076576.1, forward strand.
GTTAATTCGAATGTTATAGTGTCTACAACGGAGGAAAATAGCCCTAAGATGCATCGAGTGATCAGCCCTATGTTTAGAATGAGCAGGGAGATCATCTAAATAGGGTTGAATGATGTCTTTAATGTCATGAAAAGCATAATCCATCGCACTTTGAAACATGGCCCCAACGTTCTTCCAAATGGGAGGTTTCGATAAGCAAAAGTACCCCAGGGACAAATAAATGCGGTCTTATGTTGGTCCACTGGGAGAATTTTGAGTTGATTATAGCCCGAGAATCCATCCATAAATTAATAAATCTCACAGCTAGCGTAGTCATCAAAAATATGGTCAATAAATGGGGTCAGATATTTGTATTTTGGACAAGCACGATTCACATCCCAATAATCGAAACATACTTGGATCATGCCTTGTTTCTTCATGACAACGACGATGTTCAATACCCAATTAGTTAAAGGAGTGGGATATATGAAACCAGTCTGAAGAAAAATTTCAACGTCATCTTTAATTTCGACAGCCTTCTTGGGATGGACTGGATGGAGGCACTGCCAGACAGGTTTGGCATCATGATACGTCTTAATCTCATGCACTACTATGTTGGGATCGATACTTGGCATTTCTTCACAAGTCTAGGAAAATACATCTTGAAACTCACGGAAAAAGGCTCTATAAATCTCGATCTGAGATGGAGAACAAGATGCTGAAATGAATATATTTTCAAAAATACCTGGCTTGATAGAGATATAGAGAGGTATCGTTTCCTTTATATTCAAAAGGTTATTTTCGGAGTAGATCTCATGAATAGAGACGAAATTCGTAAAAGGTTCGACAAAATCAAGTAAATATACGTCACTGACAATATCCTCAATTGAATATAGTAAGGAGGAACGATGCTTATGTTCATCCCATGACCCGTCTTTTGGCATCATGATCTCCATGATGCTTTCATCAGTAAATAATATGTGAGAAAAAGGATCATAAGGTGTGTCATAATCCAGTGATCGATCTGCCCAATTGATCGAAGAGAAGCTGTAATCCGTACAACAAAATAGAAGGCTTTGTAATCTAGCTCAATGAGGCTATGTGACATTCAGTCGCATAAACCTTGGATGATGGTTCCACCAAGTACAATCCTCTAATCAACTGGGATAGTAGATGATGATATCATGTTGATATAAGAAACCAAAGATGAGATATCAGGAAGTAAAGGAGGAGGGAGAGAAAAGGTTCCCATAAGCATAGAATCCTTCAACAATTTGACTTCGACACACTCATAAGGGTGTAGAGTTTCCCCTACAAGAGGGACACTTCCAGTAACATGAGAATCAGAGGCTAGAAAGATGAGTTGATCTATGGCTACAATCTCGCCTTTATGAGAAAAGGTGATCATACGAAAGTAGGTCAAAACTAAGGCAACCATGGCATAGACCCACGTACGTCCCAATAGAAGATTATAATCGAGAGTTCCGTCAATAACTTCAACTTCTATGGAGACATTTTTTCCCCCTAATTCTACTTGAATGGAATTCAAAATCCCACAAGGTTTGTATGTTATTTCTTTGAAAGCTTTCAATGTGGTGGTCGATTGACTTAGTTGAGGCAAACCAATCGCCTTCCAACAATACATACAGATAATGCAAGTCGAGGCTCCCTCATTCAAAATAGAATGATGAATATTCTTACCACGGACAACGACCTGGATTATAAAAGCTAATTGAACTAGAATTCAAGGGGTATAGCTTTCATGAGTGAAAACTACTAGGTTGGAATATGACGGATCCACACATCTGATAGCTGACAACAAGAACTTATTTTGGGCGAGGCATTTTTGCAACACCTCAAGGGTTGACATAGTTGATGGAGGCTGAGCTAACTCTTCAACTAGATTATATTTTTGAGCATCTCTTGAACGACGCTTGAAAGCAAACTTATGAATAACACCCTTCGGAGGTTTGATATTCAATTCTACAGGAATTGGAGGTGGAGTAGGATCAAATGAAGGTGATGTCAAACTAGCAGATTGATCAGTATCCTAACAGTTTAGTGGATTCACATTAATATAGTCCTTATTCCGACTGGCCACCATAACATCGGATTTCAGCTTTGAGGAGGAAAGCATCAAAACCGTGTTAGAGGAAGAAGGGTCCCGGGAAACCATGTGAGTCTCCTGATTGGGAAACGGGTCGTTCAACACGGTGGGAGAAGTGGAAAATTTAAGGAACTGATTCACTTCAACGTGGTGCTAATAATCACATGTAAAGAGATCCTTGTTGCAAATTAATCATGGATAACAAGGATTTTGCTTCTCATTGGAAGACTGACAAATTTGTTTATGTTGCGGTGAAGGATATTTCTTCTTCTTACCTTTTCCTTTCTTCTTTCTTCCAGGTTGTTGTGGAGACTTTCCTTTATCAGATGAAATGACATTTATCTTGGAAGAAGAATCTGAAGTGGGATGGGATTAATGGTTTTGATTAGATGTGGTAAGAGCAACACCAGATGGTTAACTTACCGACTGCGAATTACCAAAACCAATCACACTATAAGAAACATGAGATTCTTTACCAGGTGGAGGAGGAAAAATATTCAAAGGTCTCAGAGTGTTCGGTATCTTATCATAGAGCATGCCTGATTTGGTATAAACAAGGTCCAAATATTGTGCATGAGAAATAACGTGCTCTTCATTCACGACTCCACCTTTAGCCACATCTTCTGTTATGGGTGACAATAGAGATTTGGTAAACCATTCTTCTGACAAATCATCATGAACATAAGTCTTGACCAACTCACGGCAGCGCCGTCACTCATGGATGTGATCTGAGATGTGAGTAGAATCGGATTTTTTGAAATTGGTCAATAGTTTTGTTCTAGTTTCATACCAGATGGACAATTGGAAATGTGTGAGGAAGGTAGCGGCTAAAGTGTTGAAATGGTGGAACGAAGCTCTAGGTAGCTGAATATACCATTTATTTGTGGTACATGTACGTGTTTGTTGGAAAAGGCGAAGTCGAATGGAATCATCATTAAGGGAGTTCAAAGAACACCATAGATGATATGTCATAACGTGCGTCAACGGGTCTTCTCCTGAATTCCCATTGAATTTTAGGACATCATAAGGAAATTTAGTGGGAATAATCGACCACCATGGAAAATGAGCGATGGGGTCATTAGTGAGCCGAGTTAATCCTGGAAATTTGAGAGTATCCACAAAAGGTAACTATCGATTAAATTTTGGAGGAGAACGGCCTGGATATGAAGGAATAGCCTGAGCAACAAGCACTTGCAATCATGGACAAAGAGGGTTCTGATAATAAGGAACCTGGGTACCAGGATAAGGAGGGTTATAATAAAAATTATACAAGTGACCTTGTTGTCCAGCCCCAGGATGATGATAAAGATGTTGGTATGGTTGAGATTGGATTTGTTGGCCTTGAAAAGGTGCTTGAGGAATACCTTGATATCATGAACCATATCGTTTCCCAATGGGAGTTTTAATTGTCCCATGATAAGGTGGGTTCAGTTTGGATTGTGTCGTACTATGAATAATCTGTCATATCGAAACTAGAGGAGTACCTTTTCAAAGCGGTTGAGAATGTAAGGTACCTTGTACTGGTTGGGTAAGTGGGACTTCAGAAGTGCTAGATATCGATGGAAAATATTGCAATGCAATGAAAACCTGTAAAGTTTGGCTCACATGTATTTGATATTGTTGAGGTGTTGATGGATGGATAGGAATTTCGGACGAAGATGGTGCAGGTTGAGGATTCAAAAATCGGTCCCAAAATGAACCAGGTTGAAAGGGAAAAGTAGGTTTCCAAACACTAGAAGCCATTATAGGATAAGGGGGACTATAATAAGGCTAATTACCATTTTCATGCATACGAACAAAAATTTTCCCCCTTGCCAAAGGAGGATTGGAAGATGGAGGCAACTGCGATCTACATGCAGGGTACCCAACATAAGGAGATTTAGGTTGTTGAAGCTATCATTTCCTACTAACATAAGGTCTAGCCTGTTGCTCAACTATAGATTTAAGCGGAGGAGGAGGGGGAGAAGACTGTGTGGCACTCATAAGGGAAGTACCAAATGATATTACTGAATTAGATGACATGGGAGACGTCCAAGGACTCGAAGTCATACCAGAAAAGTTACTAGATAAAGACTGATAGCCAGGTGGGAAAGATGGGCCACCATACAGATGTGTTTTTGGTGATGTTGCAAACATAGATGAGGAAGAAAGATTTGATGTCTCGACAATATTGGTGGACAAAAGCTGAGAGGTAGGATCTATCATAGTCATGGTTAACAATCCCGATGAAGATTGTCGCAAGAGATCCGCAAGCAAGTCCAAAGAATCAGGAAATGAGTTTGTGTTGGAGTCTAAAGAGGAAGAGGACCATTCTGATAAAAATATGGTCCTTAAAAATGAATAGGAGTATAAGGACAAGGCTCTTCTTGCAATATCTCTTCAATACTCACAATTCTGTATGGAATAGGTTCATCGTCGGGTCAAAGATATATAGGTTTTGTATGCGACAAAGGAAGAGAAGAGGAAGGTATTGAAGTAACATGTAAATATGGTTGAGGCTCCTTAGGTTCGACAACCTCGGGAATCAATGTGTCTGACTCAGAAAATTCAAGTTCAATAACCTCAGGCAACAAAGTTTCAGGTACTTCGGTTTCGATTATGTCAGTGTCACCGTCAAGAGTAGATGTAATCATGGGCTCAGAACTCAAAGGGACAGATGATTCTGGCGGATCAATATCAAGAGGAGGGCCATAAGTGGCTCCCGATGTTCCCAGTTTGGTAGTTTGCATTTTATTATGCTTCTAATGACAACAAGAAGTAGCCTCTAGTGGAATAGGAGGCTTATTTTGCATTCTACGCGAATGACAAGTTGGGGGATTTTTTTCTTCCACGTTGGATAATAAATTTTATTAACCCAAAATAAATAAATAAAGAAATAAGAGGTCAATTTAGGCATAAAGGATTACCAAGCAACTGTGAATTGCAATATACACCTTGGAAAACCAAGTACTTAACATGCGACATCCAATCTCCCTTAATTTTGTGTTTGGTGTATCACGGAATACAAGGTGGTAGACTCGGTTACCTATGGATGGATAAGAACCTATAGCGGACTCCCAAAATATACTTGAGAGTACGTGGGAGTGCGGTCTGTAGTAGTGTTGTCTAATGTGCAATTGTTCGATGACAACGTTCCTTTATACTTTACGTGTGTGGAGCATCGTCTAATATACCCAAAGGTACGTGGAGAATGATCCTATACACTCACATAAGTGGAACAAGATATCACCCCTGGGATGCAACGTTGGAAAACAACGACAGCTCCTACGTTTAACAACATCGGAACATGTCTCTAGCCTAGAAATCTAAGTTCTTGCGTTAATGTTACAGATTCGGGGCTCGGTTTTATGAGGAATGAAGGGCTATGGTTCTAAAACCGAAAGGCGCTTAAAGCCTTATGCTAAAAAATGAGCAGAAAAGGCCAAAAATGAGGTTTTTTTAACCTTTTTGAGGGGTTCCGATAGGTATAAAGAAGGAATTTTAAACCTTATAAGAGGGACTTTACAAGATTTAAAGGGGTTTTAGAGGAAATGGAGGATAAAACTGGAAAAAGGGGTGTAATGAAGGGAACATTTTGAAATGGAGAAATGATGACTTTTGAAGGCAGTTTTCTTTTTGAAACAGCAGGGTTACTTGAAGGTTTTTAAATGAATATTTATAGTGAAAAGGATAATGAACACAAGGAGATTTTCAAAAACTCACAGGTTTTCATGAAAAGTTTGTTTTTTGGAAATCTATGGATTGATCTAGCCATCATTGAATATAACAGAATTTATAAATGGCTAACAGTGGCTCCACTTGGGGAGGACAGCTATCTTTCTAGGTGTCCTGAACCTCAATTTATCAATCTTCTGGTTTTTAGCAGACTAGTGCCTGATCCATTTGGGTAGAATTATTTTCTTTCCTTTGTTGGATTTTCTTTGAATCTGATAATTTTTCAGCAATCTGCAACATGTACTCTCTTCAGAACATCATCTCTACCTACCCAATCCTACTTGCGCTAGCATTTTTTCTTCTTTTTTGAGTGCACCTGAACTGGAAAACTCTTTTGACATCAACATTTTATTCTTTTTGAAAGCAAAAACTAATCTATTTCTACTCTTATTTCCTCCATGAGTTCATATTAAATAGTTGAACTAATTTTTTCTCTACCTAACTATTATCTGTCAAGATTATGCTTTTTGACAGATTTCATTCTCTACATTCTAAAACAGAAATTTAAAATACAGTCAAATCAGGATTTAACAGTCTAATTTGCTGTGATGGCTATGGCATCAAATACAAACTGCACATAGACCTTTTTTGCAGAAAATTTAAAACAAAACTGTGAAGGCTTAAGAAAAAATAATGAATATCCTTCTTTTCTTTTTTGAGCTTTGATTTTGATCTCTTGAGAGCTATTTTTTCTTTCCTTTGATTCTTTGGTTCAGATTTTGAACATGTTTGAACCATTTCATCTTCTATCCTAATCTATTCTACTGATAAGCCAAGATTAGATAGTTTGGCAGATCTTTTTCACTGACCTATCAGCCAAAATTCAAATTTACCCAGTCATGATTAGGCTAGATGACTGAACAAGATATCATTTTGAATCAGCAGTGGCATTTAGACTTGCACACTTTCAGAAATTCTCTTTTTTGGGTATGGGGTTGTACCTCTTTTGAATCTGCCCTCTTTTCCTTTTATTTTCTTTTATTTTTTTATATTTTCATTTTTTCAAAACATTCTAAGACTAAAAGGTGCTCAAAGGCTGAGCTTATTTGTGCCTATCTATCATAATCTAACTTTACATATGATGTACTTTTATCAGGTGAACTCTTTTGTCCAGTATAGCCAATCAAGTAAGTGACTAGATAATTGATTTTTATTCCACCTCTTAGGTATGTTGGTAGGCCACTCCCACTTTGTCTTCTTATGAACAGTAGCACTCCAAATTTCCTTTAAGCTCTGCCACAAACTATCCCTGGTATGTTTTACTCCTTCTTTAAAAGTCTCTAAGGAAACAACAAAGGGGTCTTCGAATAATAACTAGCCTAGAGGATTCGATAAATAGACCTCATTTAGGATTACTCCCTCCTTCTCTTGACTAACATTGGGATCTTTTTGAGAAATAATCTCTTCTCCTTCTTTATGACTATTTGATTTGACAGCTTTAGAATGCAATGTTATGATGCTTTCAAGCAATCTTGGTATGCCCTGATTTAGTGAGCTTATTTCTGTTTGAGAGCCATAATCCTGATGAGTAGGAGCATTCCCTGGCACTAGGTCTTCTTGAGAAGGTAGCTTAGCATCAGCATCAATCTGTTCTATATTTTATGTATGATAAAATGCATCAGTAGATAGGTCAGCAATAGAACATATAGATACATCTTCTTTACATAAAAATTTGGATTTTGGTTGTATGCTCAGGATCTGATTGGTTTCTTCCTCAGTCAAGAGGGGAGGTGTCTTTCTCTTTCTATGGATAGAATCATGATGCTTTTCTTCTTTTTGTGATTGCTCATAGGGTTGAATATTTTCTTGAGGAGGTATTACAATTTTAGCAACAATATGTTCCTTTGTTTTTTTATGAGTATTTTCTTTAGTAGGTAAGGCAGTAGTGGTAACATCTAATCTATTTCTTTTTCAGTGAAAGGAGGAGGCATTTTCTGTTTTCTTTGGGTTGTGCAACAATTGCTTTCCTTTTTTTGTGGAGGTTGATCTTGTGGCTGAATGTCCTCTTGTATTTTACAAAAAGGGGGAGATGGATTGTTATTTGTTTCAACCTTTTCAAAGAGATCATGTGGATCCTCTCTTATTTTTTATGGATTTCATCCTTGATCAACTCTTCTAGGCCATCTTGATGGTTACTTTGGGTAAGAAATGTATGGATCTCCTGTAACAGATCTTCATGATGCCAATTTCCCAAATCTTCATCAATGCTAACAAGGTGTTGTATGAGATCTTCAAATTGATCACAACAATTTTCAGCCAAGGGTAGAGATGGACAATACCATATATAGTGTTTGTAAAATACCTTGTGGAAATCCTTTAAGGAAAACAAGATGCCAGGTTCTAGCCATTCAGACCAATTTCTTGCATTACCTTCTCATGTTTCCATGAACATTTTCATAATACAGTCCTCATGCCATTCAACTTTTAACCTCCATATATGTATATGAAAATTGATGAGATGTAACAAGGGGTCATCAAACTTTTCATTTTGAAAAATAGGCACGTTTTTAATCCAATCTATTTGAGGCATTGTGTGGGAATCCAACGATATGATCTCTGTTCATTGGAGCATATCTCCTTTGTATCCTTGGATCCATGATTGTAAATCAGAAAGAGTCACTGAATATTTTCAACCAGTTTAGAGTCTTCTACCAGTGGAGTCACTAGGTCTATTGAAGGTTGTGGAGTCGACGAGTGGAAATTTTTAGCTTTTCTGAAGGTAAAATGTTTTATGGTCCACCACCAATGATTTATTTGAAAACCAATCTGAAATATTTTGGGTTTTCTGAGTTTTTTGTAGTTCTACGATTGTGAGAGTTTCCTATACCTGATTCAACACTTAGCTAAGGTGGTGAAACAAACAAAGTTTACTCTATGGCTTGCTAGCTGATTTCTTAAAGGTTTGATAAGGGTCTCTCAGAATCCTAAGGGTTACTTAGATTGCCACTGATTCAGATAGGTCCTATCATGATTACCATTATGTTGGTAGTGCTTGAAGAAAGCTATAGTTCACTTGAATGAATACTGAGTGTCTTGTTTAGGAACTTTTACTCAAAAATGGTCCCACCGTGATCGCCATTATGTTGTGGTGGTGATGAGGTGACAGATTCACTGGATATTCTTTGATTTACTGAGGGTCTAAAGAGTTTTAAGAGGTATTCATGCATTTATGTATTCAGAAGTTCCACCGTGATCGCCACTATGTTGGGGTCCCGTGATTTGGCAGATTGGCATACCAAGTGACAAGGCAACATCAAAACTAGTCTTTAGAGCTCTAGGACCTAGCCTTCCTAGTCTCAGAGAGGGATCTCTCAATTGTTTGCAAATATGTGATCTTGCTTTGTTTTAAGGGTTTGATTTTAGGATAGTTATGAAGCATGAACTTGTTTGATTGTTTGGTTGGACATGATGATCTAGGCAGCATAGATAGAAAAGGGAAATCTCTAAGTCATTGGGCAATGGAGTCAAGTGGAAGTTGTAACAAGTTTGTAAATAGACTGGGGGTACTTAGGAAAATCTAACTTCTGGCTGGATCTACAATAGTCTTTCAGTGAGATGAAATGACATCAAGGGTTTAGAATGGAAAAGTAGAACTAAGGGAAATTAAGAATCCTTAATTATATGTACTTCTCAACAAAGGGACTTAAAACATTATCTAAACATGAAGAGGCATTCCATAGACAGGGCTAAACATAAATTCTAGAAACCACACGTCAACAAATAATAATTCTAAGACAAACTTCTCCAATGAAATATAGAAGGCAAGAAACTTATTTAACTTCTAGTGATTTCACCTTCAAGGATAAGAAAAAATTCAACATTTACAAATAACTGCATTCATAGAAGAGGGAACTCCTAGACATCTTTGATTACAGATATAAAGACCTTCAAAAAAATTATTTGAGTAAGTACAAACAGTATGATCGAAACAAAACCTCTTTAGCAAACTTTGGACAATGGTACTTTGAAGGGAGACTTCAGAAACAGTTTTTAAGTGGCAGCAAGTAAGCAGGGAAAACCATAAATCATTCTTGAGACCAACTGTATTGAACTATTTAAGAGATAAAAAGCATAAGGGTTCTAGAGAGCAATTAAGAATTCTCTAGATTATCTTAGCAAAAGAAAACATGAAGATAGTGAAGAGTAAACAGAACTAAGGTGCTTTCAAAAGACATTTCTTAGCCTAAACGTTTTACTCTACTGCAACAGAGAATGGTAAAACATAATGGAATAGGAAATAACAATGACAGATTTAGAGTACTTGACCAACAGCCAAACTCAGGGATCCAATGACAGAGCTTTCTCCATTTATAAACAGGTCAAAACACCCATAGGTTCCATAACTTCAATTTTCTTTCAACTTCAGTAGAACTATGTATTACTTCAAAGAATCATCAAATGCCAACAATACAGTGAGTTAAAATGCAGTATTTATGCTGCAAACAAGGAGGTGGAACTGATCTAGGGTTCAAGTGTCATTAATTACAAAGAAAATGCATTCCTGACCTTGAAAACCATGCAAGGCATAAGGTAGGAACATGTGTGCAGCTACTTCTCTATTTAATAACTCTGTCTTAATCTTCTAAGGAAAGATAGGTGAAAAGTTTGACTTTGTAGCCTATTTCTATCTTTTACAATAACTGCCTGACAGTTTAAAATATCTTCTATCTATGTAATAAATGCTAATTGGTCTTTGTAGGTAGAAATAAAGCTACAGGTGGCCTTTTAGACATTCTGAGTGAATAACTGCTACCTTGATTCATTCAAGGCTTTTTTAAGCCTAATTTGCCTTGATTTAATCATAAAGATGTGCTTTATGGCCTGATTCTACTTTAGGCCTTCATAATTTCTTTACATTGTCTTTATCTCTTTTCGTGATTGCTTTGAACCTTTATTTTTTTACCTTTAACCGTGTCTTTATCCTTTAATCGTCAGTTTAAGCTTTTAATCTTCAACTCCTTCCTTTGCTCTTCGTCTTTCACTTGATCTTTATGCACAGGTGTCTTCAATCCGCTCTAGAGGGTTTGAAAATTAACCAATGTTCATGAGGCATTGGTTAAACATTAAACGACAACCCTGAGTCTCCCATCTCTTCATTTCTTTGGCCTCTGGATCGTCATCCTCAGCCCTTTGCCATTGATATTTGGCTATGGGAGGGCCTACAGACTAAGGCCTTCATTTAAGAACCTGCACACTAAATAAAAATGTCATAAAACCTGCGTTTATTTGGATAAACTTCTTGCAGAGGCAATGGTGAGGGCGAAGGAGCTATGCAGAGGTAAATGGATATGTGGGAGGAGATTCTCTGGTCGGAATCAGAAGAAATAGGGTTTTGAATTTTATTAATGGTGCGATAATGGCATGCGGTTTGCAGAAAACCAGAGGTGGCTTTTGCGCAATGAATGGGCGGTAAGTGCTTTTTCCGCAATCGAACGCGATATGGTTCGAAGGACGACGCGTGTCCCTAACGAAACCACTTATTTCGCGCGGAAGTTGCACGACAGAAGGTTTTGGGTGGAATGGGCGCGAAAAGGAGTATAGGTCATCCGATCTGGGGGGAGCCGAATCGACGGCTCAAAACGTGCACGATTGGTCGAAAACGCTCGGCACAGGGATAGGTGGGACCACGGGGGTGACGTTAGTTGTTTTTTCACATAGCGGATGTGTTGTGGGTGGGGTAAAGTGGTAAGATCTGAATGGGAGCCGTTAGATCGTGAGGATCAATGGTTGAGACCATATCGGCGGAGCACGTATCAGTGGAAAAAGGGAAGGCGGAAGTGGCCCACTGCAATTTGCGATGAAACGTGGACTTTCTGATCTAGGGGAGATCGACGGTTACTAATCCATCGGCGGAGATTTGGGAAAGTGGAAACGGGAAACGCCGAAATGCGATGGCTGATGGGGGCTTAAAACTTTCAGCCGACAGTTTCGGGCCTCGGTTTTATGAGGAATGAAGGGCTAGGGGTCTAAAACCGAAAGGCGCTTAAAGCCTTATGCTAAAAAATGAGCGAAAAGGCCAAAAATGAGGTTTTTTAACCTTTTTGAGGGGTTTCGATAGGTATAAAGGAGGAGTTTTAAACCTTATAAGAGGGAATTTACAAGATTTAAAGGGATTTTTGAGGAGATGGAGGATAAAACTGGAAAAAAGGGTGTAATTCAGGGAATATTTTGAAATGGAGAAATGATGACTTTTGAAGGCAGATTTCTTTTCGAAACAGCAGGGTTACTTGAAGGTTTTTAAATGAAGATTTATAGTGAAAAGGATAATGAACACAAGGAGATTTTCAAAAACTCACAGGTTTTCATGAAAAGTTTGTTTTTTGGAAATCTATGGACTGATCTAGCCATCATTGAATATAACAGAATTTATAGATGGCTAACAAAGACAAGACAAAGAAGGGAAATGGAGGAAATCAAGGCAATGGAGAGCCACCATCTTCACCCTCATCATCACCATCATCATATTTTGTGTCTTCTTCAGTACATCAGCCACACAAATCCAAGAGGACTCGTAAATCTCCTTTATTAAAACTTGATGTTAAGTTCGAATTGTCAATGTTTAATGGTGAAGTAAATGCAGACAAGCTATATAATTGGATTTGAGAATTGGAGGTATATTTAAGAATATAGAACCTTCAAGATGATGATACAAAAAATCAATTAGCTTCTTTGAGAATGGAAGATGCAACACTTGTTTGGTGGGAAGCCAAGATACAGGAGGAAATCAAGAAAAATGGTAGATTATCCTATCATGGTCATATTTTATTGCTATTATTAAATGACAGTTTTATCCGTTAGCTCATATGAAAAAATCCATCATGAACTGGCAGAACTTTAGGCAGTTAAAGGGACAAAATGTGCAAGAATAAACCCAATAATTAGGAAAAGAGCTCTTTTATTAGGGTTGGATTTGCAGAGCCAAGACACTTTGCTAAAGTACATATGAGGCTTACATAGCTACTTAAAACATAATATTCTCATGTTTAACCCCACCAGTCTAGATGAATTTTATGTTCAGGCCACACATCTAGAAGCTAGAGGGAAGAACATTCCTGAAGAGGGTAGGAAGAAACCTTCTAAGGGTAAAGCTAAGGAAAATGCCCCAAAAGGTAAAAACAAAAATAATGCATCTATTAAGAGAGAGAGAGAAAAAGTGACTTGTAAACATTTTTCAAAGGAAGGCCATGATGAAACTCATTATTGGAAATTACATCCAGAATTGAGGCCAAAGAAACCCAATAACAAAGAGAAATAGAAAACTGCTACTACAACTCAACATGACTTAGGGTTTGATTTAGGTGATGAGTCTAAAATTACATCCATGGGATTGAAGAACATGAAGGGAAAAGAAACTGAAACTCAACCCAATACCGGTACATCAAACTGTCACATAAACACTCCAAATGAAGAAGAAAGAATAGAACTGTTTCATGTGAGGGTCATATTCAAGCATACCAATATTGACACAATATTTGATAGTGGGTCACAAGAAAACTTAATCTTTGAATATTTGGTCAAAATAATTAACCCTTAGACCATACCACATCCAAAACCATATCTATTGGGTTGGATTTGTAAGGATTAAAATCTACAGGTTATAAGGAAATGTATATTGAGGTTTGCAATCACTGCAAGCTTTGCTGACATAGTTGAATTAGATGTGGTTTTGCTTGATATAAATGGTATTGTATTAGGGATCCCTTACTTGTATGACAGGAAAGAGATCTTCTATCACCATGAGAACAAGTATCATTTATTCAAATATGGCAAGGAGTTCATTGTTAGAGCACACCAAAAGAAGACAAATATTGCTTTGGTAAATGCTGGATAGGTAAAGAGGCTGGTAAATTCAAGTAAGAATTTTGTTCTTATTATGATTAAGCCCAAAAATGATATTAATCATGAATATTTTAAGGAATGTGATCCTAAGTTGAAATCAGAATTATATGATGTGGTTAATGGGCATCATGAAATGTTTCAGGAGCCAACGGGATTGCCTCCAAAAAGGGAAATTCAACATGAGATTCAGTTGCAGCAGGATTTTCCTCTTCCAAACATCAGTATGCATCACATGTCTATAATGGAGAATGTTGAAATAAAGAGGCAAATAAAAGAGATTTTGGATAAAGGTGTCATAAGTCCAAGCCTCCTCGCCATGCGGTTCACCCATAGTCTTGATACCAAAGAAACATGGGACTTGACGCATGTGTGTAGATTTTCGAGCTTTGAACAAAATTACGGTAAAAAGTCATTACCCACTCCCAAGAATAGATGATTTTCTTGATCAGCTGAAAGAAGCAAACATTTTCACTAAGTTAGATTTACGAAGTGGATATAATCAAGTAAGAATTGCAGAAAGTGATATATGGAAAACTGCATTCAAAACCAAACATGGACTCTTTGAATGGCTAGTTATGTCTTTTGGTTTATGTAATGCACCGAAAACTTTTATGCAGGTTATGGATAATGTTTTGCGACCATTCCTTGATGAATTTGTTATTGTGTACTTAGATGACATTTTGATTTTCATCAAAACAAGTGAAGATCATGTCTTGCATGTAAATAGAGTGCTTGATATTTTGAAGAAAGAGAAATTGTTTCTTAAGATCTGAAAATGTGAGTTTGGAAAGACTTATTTGGTCTATTTGGGACATATTGTAGGAGGAGGATAATTGAGGATTGATCCTTCTAAAGTGGAGGCCATTGTGAATTGGCCCACACCCAAAATAATTACCGAGGTAAGGAGTTTCTTAGGTGCAGCTCAATATTGGAGGAAATTTATTGCTAACTTTTCTTCCATCACAGCTCCTATGCATGCAGTGACAAGTGTGAAGAAAGGCTTCCAATGGGGAGGCAAACAGCAGCAACCGTTCGAAGCTTTAAAATACAAGATCAGTTCAGCTCTAGTCCTTACTCTACCAAATTTGAGATAGCCATTCGAGATACAAACCGATGCTAGTGACTATGCCATGGGTGTAGTCCTTTTGCAGCATGGTAAGCCTATCGCCTTTCATTCAGAAATTTTTAATGGTGTTGTGACTAATTATCCTACATATGACAAGGAACTATATGTGTTGGTACAAAGTCTCAAGAAGTGGAAACACTACTTGATGGGTAAAGAGACTATTGTACACATCGATCAGCAACCATTACAGTACTTGCAGTCACAAACAAAGTTGCAGCAATCAAGACATTTCACGTGGATGGGATTTATTCAACAATCTCACTTTGTTATAAGGTTAAAAAAAGGTATATTCAATAAAGTTGCAAATATTCTTTCGAGACCAACCATTAGTGCTTCTACTTTACTCAAAAATGATTTTTTGTACATGAGCATTACATAGAACAATATGCACATGGCGTTGATTTCAAAGATCTGTATGCTAGTTTGAGTGAAGGGAATCAAGTTGAAGAAAGAGATTATCACATGCATAACAATTTGTTGTTTCATTTGGGAAATCTATGTATTCCAAAAGGAGAAAGGCTAAGTGTCATAAGAGAAGTTCATTCTTCTCCTATTGCTAGACACTTTGGGGTAAGCAAGACAGTGGCGCATCTACAGAGGTATTGTTATTGGCCTCGCATGATAGATAGTGTGTCACATTTTATAAGAGGTTGTTCTATGTGTGTAACAAGAAAGCCTAGTAATAGGAAGCTTGGATTGTACACACCACTACCAGTACCATCAAGGGCATGGGAGAGCGTATCCATGAACTTTGTTGGAGGTATACCTATGTCAAGAAAGCAACATGATTATCTTTTCGTAGTTGTGGATAGATTCAGTAAAATGTGTATAATTATGCCATGTAAGAAGACCATTACTAGTGAACATACTCCTGAACTTTATTTTCAAAATGCTTGGGTTCATTTTGGATTGCCCACTTCTATTGTTAGTGATAGGGATTCCATGTTCATTGGGAATTTTTGGTCAAATCTATGGAGAATGATGGACACAAATTGAAAAAGAGTATCGCTTTTCATCCACAAACAGATGGACAAACCGAAGTGGTGAACGGAACAGTTGTGCATCTATTTAGAGGATATTGTAGCAAACATCCTAAGTTGTGGGATGAAAAACTACATTACATTCAGCACGCTTACAACCGAGAAAATCACTCTTCAACACAAACCTCACCTTTTGAAGCATGATTTGGGTTTTCCGAAATCACCATTAGACTTCATCTTTGGGAAGGATGTTGCAATTGATGGCCATAGTGATATTGATAAGGCTGGAAATTTCATTGAACAAATTCATATGATACATCAACAAGTTCAAGAACAACTTGAGAAAAGTCAAAGCAAATACAAAGAGAGGCATGACAAACACTGGGTTGATCACAAGTTTCAAGAGGGAGATGAGGTATGGTTTCACATTAGCAAAGAAAGAACACAAGGAGAAGGTAAAAAACTCAAACCCATTCGCTATGGTCCTTTCAAGATCATAAAAAAAGTTGGTAATAATGCATTCCAACTTGATTTGCCTTCTTACATGCAAATGTATTTAGTTTCTAATGTTGAAAACTTACGCTTGTATGAGCCTCCTTTGATCAATGATCAAGGAAGTGATGTTCAACTACCTTCTATTGAAGATTTATTGCCAAATTTTTTGGATGAGCTCAAAGAAGATACAATTATTGACAGGAGGACAAGAGCATCAAAGAGGGAAATTGTTGACTACCTTAGAGTTGGGCTCAAAGACACTAAACCAAGCAAGGAAAAATGGATGGAGATTGGAAAGGTGAGGTTTTGTACCCTCATCTACTGAATAGGTAATCAAGTCTTTTGGGTTCCAAAAGCTTCCCAGTGGGGAGGAATTATTAGGAGTTCATAAATTTTGCTCAAAATTCAAAGCTACGGGATTGGATTGAAACCATGATGGTTGTGTATATCTCGTCTTCCTAATTCTGGTGCCGTGAGCAGTCTGAAAAACCGATGTCGTATGAGGAAGATATTGCTTTCTGATCAAATATGGCAGAAACGAGAGTTATGGAGATGTGATTCTTTCAATTGATAACAAGTATCAGAGTGAAGGATGAACAGTGGTGATTAGATCGTAGAAGCAGTAGTGGGAGATCAACAGGAGATATCTCATCGCAGTTGAGAAACATCGCACAATGCACAGAACATAGTTTACCGTTTTCGCAAGTTAAATTATATAACTCGTGATGCGACGAGGAGGACCACATGTCGGCAGAGGTCCAAGCGTTATCGCACTTCGCAAGTGATATGGTTTAGTCTTAATGGTAAATGTGCGGGAGGAAGATATGCGATAAGTGGAACTTGCGAAATATGTGATGCGACATTGCCATCGCAACTTCGCATCGGCGGATATATTGTTAAATTGTTAAAGTTATTTGTTAAACCATGCGATCTGCAAAATTGTATGTTTCTTGATCTATGATATCGCATACTCTATGATCTGTGATATGTTTGAATGCAATATTGCGACATTTCCTAGTCTAAGTATTATGTTCGTTGTGCATTAAAGAGTTTATGTGGGCCATGGTCAGAGCCTAACCGACTTCAACAAACCATAGTCCACGTTAAACTGCAGTCAGGAGCGGAGGTTCCACTAACCTTCAAGACATTAACGATTGGGATGCGCATGTGGCCATCACCCTAACCATAATAGTAATTGCGTGAATTTATTGGTAGAGCAGATAGGGGCACATCAAATTTGGCGGTTAGCCCTAATTTAACCCCAGTTAACTGGATTTCTCCACATTTAGTGGAATTTTCCTAGGAGATATTGGGAAAAAGTGTTGGAGGCTCAATTTTTGACCATTGAGAGTGAATGAAGAGTCAGTATTGACTAATGGGAGAATTCTGAAGCCATTGATGCAGAGAAAACAACCATTATAACACTGTAACTACATGCAATAGCAAAATTTTGAGCATAATGAAATATGAACAAGCCATTGGGAGCTTGACCAGCAGATGTAGCCCAGGAGGGGTGAATTGCTTCATCATGTCTGTTGTGTAAATTTCATGTGGTGACTTATTTATTTTTTTTATACTATTGTTCGGTGTTAATTTAGACTTATTTTACGCTTCTAATTCACTAAAGTTCATCTAATATTCATGGAAAAACTCCTTAATGCTTATGCACACTAATGAACCAATTAAGCACATGTTTTTAAAATTGAAAGACCCTTAGCACAACAAAACTAATACAGTCATTTCAGATCAGTTCTTGATTGATCAAAGCAACAAAGGTCTATCAAAGAGGTGATAAAATTCAATGGACAAGAAAACCACCAAGGGAATACACCATTTCTTAGCTGAGTCGCCAATTTTTTATGCAGGATTTACGATTGCAGACAAAAGTATCTACCCCAGGTTTGGTGGCCAACCTAGAACAACAGAGAGACAAGGAACCCAATTCTTCCCTTAAAGCAAATAGATGACAGAATTAAACCTACCTAGAATTTGTCGCATGATTCACTCCTTCAACTTGAATTCTCCAATTCCAGCTCTGATTGCCAAAATTAGAACCTGCACAGTCATATAACACATGCCAAGAAACTACGAGATCTATGCAGTATCATCTAAGTACTATATTGAATAAATTAACATGGTATTAAAATATATGAGATAATGACATAAAATATAGGAAAACATAGAATTATTTGCATTAATATAAATGGAAGGAGATTACAACCATAAATAGGTGTTGATCTAGTATAAGAGCTCATCCAAGTTGTATTGTTCTTTCCTGGTCACAATGTGCACCTCCAATCACCCTAAATACATGGAATGATACCTCTCGCCACAAAAACATAAGGGTAGAATCACTCTCCAAAATCCAACCTCTTGCATATGGAAGGCTGTAAATATATAGAGGAGTGGGGTAAGTTGGGAGTTCTTATCCAATTACCAATCTAAGGTTTTAGATCCACCTTTGATGGGACTATGGGATCAAAGGATAAGAGATGGAAACTCCAAAGAAGAATAGGATAGGATCTGAATGTTTTATCTGAGGTAAATCGTTGTAACAAATTCTGGAAGCTTCTGGAAGAGGAAGCTTCCGGAAATTCTCTCTTTTACCCAAATTTCTAGAACCAACGCGAGTGCAAAGGGGAGAAACTTGTAGGTGATCAACGCAAGCCACAGTGGAGCAACATGTAGGTGAACGATGTCCAAAAGGAGGCCAGGGAGTGTTGGTCCTAAAACTAGCTTAGATGATGTAGTTTGAGGTAAAAATTATGGGAAATGAAGGAGGCATACTTAGGGCATTGTGCAATGATTTTAAAGGTGGAATAGGATGTTGATTGATCTCATTAGGAGGCTTGTTGACTGAATGTCACAAAATGGCATATAACACTTCCAAGTCATCATAAGTTCCTACAACATGCAATTGAATTCCTATTATAGCATGCTCAAGCCCTCGTGTCATAATATTAATTCCTTATGTAGCTTTCAACTCCTTGTGACATTGCTGAGATCCATTTATTCAAAACTCCTTCATTGGATGAGGAGATAATAAAGCAAAAATAGTTGTCACAATGGGACTCTACATTCGACACAGCCCAATTTGGTCTCCTTCATGAAGCACATCTTTTATAGCTATAGCATCAATTGCAGTTCCCAATCCCTCAATCAACTTCAACTTTGGGACGGTGTACATAAATTCACTAATGTACAACATTTTTTTCTTCATCATCTTTTGTGTTGACTACTTGAGTAGAAATACAATGTATGACACACCCTCTCCACTAATTTCACTAGTAGGCACAATAATAACATATATTATGGCTTCATTATTTTTTTAATACAACTTAGAGTTAAGTCCTTGTTCCTTGAGCTTTGATCCCATAATTCTCTTCCTCATCAAGGGAACAACATCCTCTTCCAAATAGGTCATATCAAATTTACATAAATCAACCTTAATTGGTGCTTAATTATGACCTTGGTCCAGTTCTCTCTCAGTTTTCACTTGATAATAACTAGGTCTAACTCAATGCACATATTGCTCCAGAAAACCTTATTCTTGTCATCACCAACAACCTTTTACCTGCCATAAATTCTATTGGCATGCTCTGTGTTTCCATTAATAGCATCATGATCATTAGGTTTCTCATCCATATCTTAATTTGATCAATTTTATATGGTTCCACATCATGACAAGTTATGTCTTCTGCAAATACAAGATTTCCAAAAAATTTATGCATGTGATTCTCCACATCCTTTATTGCTCCACTATATACTACCTTGGTTGTATAGATATTACTTCCGACGGAATTATTTGAAGTAGATCAGTCAACTAAATTACCAATTTTATCTCAATCTACTTCTGTAACTAATTTCTTACCATCAACTTCATATTTTGTTGTATGCTTAGAAGGAAATTTATAACCAAAAGAAGGGTTGATTAAATTATTATCAACTAATGTATTCAAAGTCATTCCAAATTTATTCAGGGAACTAGTAACTTATGAGATATGAATAGATACAACATGATCAGTGATTGAAATTGTACTCAATGCAAATTGGATTTCTGATGGTGTTGAAATGCACTCTGGTTTAACCTGATGAATTGTTTGTGATTGAAACATATTTCTGGAATAGGTGTCTCCATTTTTTTTACATAGTACACAGTCGTTGCACTCATTAAAGGAATGTCGAATTCCATTCCATTTAATATAATTAGGATTATTTATGTCTTATAATTTGAAAACCTTAAAATAAATTCTTCTTTTCCACTGGTATTGTTTAGTTGGAAACATGACATTGCATCCTTTGTAAAAATGTTCATGTCAAGAGCAGAAAAACTTTGTGATTGCAACGTACCTTCACTATTCTCAAGACTACCACAACAACCATTATTTAATACTTTCAATACTTTCTCGACACAATCGTTATGATCTAAATATACTAGCAGCTTATCTTTTTAAGGCATCCCATAATCAACTCTAATTTATTTTACACTAAGCTCATCATATTTTGATAGATTATCTAATTCAGATGCTCTAACAATCCTACCATAGGAACTTCCATTTCTTATACCAATAATGGATGGTTAATGATTATAGGTACACTGAGAGATGAAATTTTAATATCCTATTCATAATTATGATTGGAGGCAGTTTTTATATTGTCATTAGTAGTTTCTCTAATGCGCCCACATGTATCAACTTCATATTTGCATTTATTTTGCATATCAGGTTCCAGGTTCTCATTGGAAGTATCTTTTATCTTTGAAACGGTATCAAGATCAATCTTGTCCTTCATTATATTGGCACGTAAATTTGATATACAAGCTACAATAGGTTTCCTAACTAAATCCATGCTATCAATTTCTTGTGCAGAAGCAACAATTGTTCCAATATTTCCACTTTCACAACCAAGATGTTTTCCCAAATCTTTCTCATTTTCACAACTAGGGGGTGCACTAGTTGTGGCAACTAAATTTGGCATTCCATTTTCTATTTTATGGTTGGATAATCCATTATAACCACTATCTATAGAATAAGATGCTTTAGTCATAGGGCCTACTAACCTCAAATATTCCATATTTTTAGGGGGATACAACCATGTCCATGCTTTTGTCTTTGTTTTAGATTCTCTTGTACTTTGTTTTATAGTATTGGTATTATCATCAATATCATTTTATCTACCTTTCGTGCAACTAGTCCAAAAATCGTTCCATTACCTCATATATGCTTTATGTTGTGTGTCCAACTCCTCTAATTTTGTAAGGGCCACTATTTTCCAATATTGAAATTTTTTCATAGTTTTCACTTACTACTCTTATAGCTTCCTCCCAGACTCTTCATATTGCCTACCAAAGATTGCTTCCACCTAGTCCATCTTCACACATCCTCCAGGCTGGCAGGATTCCAACTCTAATACCACTATAGTGAACACAAGTAATTTTTTTGTGGGGTTTCTTAAGGCATTAGGGCTTCAGATATTTTTCCTCAGTTATTCAATACCATTAAAGTATTCTTCATCAAATATTGTGAATTCTTAATTAAACAATTAAACAATGAGGTACAAAACAATAAACATTGTAACACTAATGCTTAGGAAAATGTTATTATGTTATACAATAGATATTATTCTTCACGAAATAAATAGTAGATCCACAATTCATTACAATTGTTCAAAAAACCCTTGTTGTGATTATCCATAGATACGTATATGGTAAAAATTGCGTAAAGTATGAGAAAAATAAAATTCAGTTGAACGTACCATAATTACCCTAAGTAGATAATAGACCAATCCACGACTAGGATATCTTGTACAAGCCTGTGTGGATAGACTACCTCCAAAATTCCAAACTTAATTATTTTCATCTTATGACATGTTCATACCCTTGCATTGATCTTAGGTTTTCTATAAATTTTGACTTTTATTCTTGCTACAGGATCTGAATTACAGAGATTTCAGGCCACAGAAAGATTTTCCCACTCCTCACAGTGTTGTACCAGGAGACATCTTCTCCACAGATTTGAGTATGTCAGCTTGACTGTCACAGGAAATATACACTCGTCCATAGTGTGACATGATCTAAATAATTCCATACCCTCAAGTCTGGGACAAAATTTCACCCTTGTGCAAGTAACTCGGCCTTGAATGCGATCAATTATAGATCCCCCCTGAACTCCACTCCTGGAACAAATATTCACCCTTGTGCAAGTAACCCGGCCTCTAATGCGATCAATTTTAGATCCCCCCTTAACTGCACTCCAGGAACAAAACTTCTCACATGTTATGGATTTTTCAGGGACTTCTAAAATAGTTTGTGCTTTAGAATTATAACTAGCGGATCTTTGTTAATCGACCATAGAACGTTATTCGAGAATATTTAGGACAAATGTGTTGCATTATTTTATTCAATAGTCGTCGGACAAGTTGCATGGCCACAAAACTCTACGCACCCAAGCAGAGTTTATGCCACTGTCTCATTCGAGAGTCTTTAGGACAACCACCAAAATTTTATGCACCTTAAACGACGTGTATGCTACTGACATGTTCTAGGGTCTTTAGATATACACTTGGTATTTATCGAGTTTTGAAAGTTTTAACTAGCCAAAATTACTAATTTGTCACCACATATGTATCTTTAATGACTTTAATGTTAACAGCCTCAATTTGTCCAAGATATTAGCCTCAAAACAATTTGTCCAACCTCTTGCCACAGAATATTTTCATACAATTTTTTATTTTTTAACTACTCCCATTACTTATTGATGTGCGAAACAAGTAGAAAAAAAAGGAAAATAAAAGAGAGAAAGAGTTTATCACTTAGGGTGGAATCTTTCACCATCGAAATTGATAGGAGAAAAGGGGTATTAAAACCCTCAGAGCCTTGGGCTCAAAGAAAAATGGAGATATATGATCCAATCAATTATCCTCCAAATGAATTCAATTATCTTGTATTTATAGATTTCCCAGAGGGGAAAATCTCCTTAATTGATTGAGTAAAATTCACACCAAACTCCAAATTTGGGTTTCTTTGCCCAATTGGCCCAAAAATTTCCCAAACATTGGGTATTTTGGGGGTTTTCCTCTTTATGAAGGATTATAGCCTACGAGGATTGATAAGATAATTTGTCTCTTGAGAGATTAATTTATCATGCACATTAAAAACTTCTAGGTTGCCTCCAAAAGGACATAGGGTTCATCCCAAGTTGAAAGGAACTAATGGTGGAGGCAGAGGAGTTAGTGGCCAAGGATAGGGAAAGGTCGAGCATCGAGGTTAATTAGAATTTTGGGAATGCATAGGTCCAAATTACAGAAATAACTGTCTAAATTATCAATTTGGGTTTAGACAACAAGGACACAAAGTAAAAGGAGAAAAACCACAAACCCTACATCAAATTCATGTTGTCGTAAACCATCGCCAGGTTGAGCACCAAGCCATAGTTTTGGAGTTCGCAGGTAGGATAAAGAACATTCCTCTTTCTGTGTTAATTGATTCAGGTGTTTTCGATAGTTTTATTTCCCCTTCGACCCTACTTAGATGTTGATTGACAACTCATGAGAGAAGTGACTTTAGGACAATAGAAATAACATTTGGCCTTCAACAATCAGTAGGCTCACTAGTAAAGGATTGCATTGTTAACATTGATTGATGTGACACCAAGATGAACCTATATAGCACAACATAAGGTAATTATGACTTAATTAAAGGAATAGATTGGCTTGAATCTTATCAAGCTTTAGTGGATTGCTATAAAAAATGGATATCTTCCAAAATGACCAGGGAGAACCCATAATAATTGAGGGAATTAGACTTGATGTTACCTTACGCCTCATTTTAGCCAAGAAAGTTAATAAGTGTGTGAGGAAAGGATGCAATATTTATGTTGTAGAGATGGTTGATGCCGAAGGAAAATCCTCTAATAATTTGCACACACTACTTTTTGAATTTTTAGACATGTTTCCTCTAAAGCTACCAAGCTTTCCTCTTATTCGAGAAATTGAATTTTCCATTTCCTTGAAACATGGAATAGAACCCATAATAAAAAAAGCTTCATCGAATGATTGTCCCATAACTTAAAGAGATTAGTATGAAACTTAAGGAACTTCTTGATCAAGGGTTCATCTAGCCCAACATATCACCTTGGGGTGCTTCGGTAATCTTTGTGAAGAAAAAGGATGGAACCCCTAGGTTATGTATTGATTATCAAGATATGAATTAAGCCACCATTACAAACAGGCATCCCATGCCTCGCATTGATGACCTCTTTGATGAACTACAAAGAGATTAAGAATTTTCCAAGATAGACTTACAATCAGGATACCACCAGCTAAGAATTAAAGAAGAGGACATACCAAATATGACATTGAGAACAATATATGGACATTATGAGTTTATTGAGGTACAAACTGGGTTGACTAATGCCCCAACAACATTCATGAACTTGATGAATAGTGTTTTTCTCAAATATTGGATTTTTTTGTCCAAGTGCTCCTAGATGACATCCTCTTTTACTTCCATAATGAAAGGGAGCATCACGAGAACTTGAGGTTGGTGCTTCAATGCCTTAGAGAACGTAATTTGTATGGACAACTTACTAAATGTTATGTTTTCTAGAAACAAATTTAATATCTGGGCCACACCATCAGTAGGAAAGCTATTGCAGTGGATTGTATCAAGATTGAAACTATAATGGATTAGCCTACTCCTAATAATGTTAAATAAGTGTGTAACTTTATGGGGTTGGAAATATATTATAGAGTTTTCTTAGAAGGATTCTCGTAGATTTCCAATCCCATCACGACCCTCCAAAGGAAAAGGGTTAAGTTTGAATGGATGAGTGAGTGTGAGAGAGTGTTTAATGAGCTAAAATGATGATTGACAACTGCTTCACCTTAAAGTTTTCTGACATGTACAAGGACTTTTGTTTATGCACAGATGCAAAAGGAGAAAGATTAGGCACAATATTGATGCAAGAAGGAAGGGTTGTTGCTTATGCTTCGCGTAAACTCAAGACCCATGAAATAAATTATGGAGACATTATTTAGTGGGACGTCAATTTGAACTAAGAACATATCACAAAATCCTTTAGCATATATTCACTGAAAAGGACCTTAATGCTTGAAAATGATGCTGGAGTGAGTTAATTAGCGAATATGATTTTAGGGTATCCTTTATCAAGGGAAAGGAAAATAAGGTTGCAAATGCTTTAAGTAGGATATCCATAGTTCATTTAGTACTATCATTGAAGCTACACCCAAGAAGCCAGATTCTAGACCACCTTATAGAAGAATAGCAATTCCATTGAATGAAATTTGCCTTACAAGGAGGAGTAACATTGGCATCCAAGTGGAATGGATACACCTTAGAGAATGATGGATTGTTATGATATAAAGGAAAGATGTATGTGTCAATTGATGATGAACTTCAAAAATTTATAATTAAGGAAGCCCACTAAGCCCCAAATGTTGCACATCTAGGAGTAAATAGAACATATGCGGACTTGAAAAGGATATTTTTTGGACATGAATGAAAAAGGATATAACCCATTTCATGGCCCGATATTTGGAATGTAAACAAGTTAGCACTGAACAGCATCACCTTGTAGACCTTCTACAACCCCATGGGATGCTAGAGGTCTCATGTAATAATACAAAAAAAAAGCCAAACCAAGGTTTCCATAGGAAACACAACCTCAAACCTCAACCAGTGATTCCACCTTACGGTCAGACATCACTCACACCAACCATATCAGTCTCTAAAACCAAACCAAACCAAGGTTTCCATAGGAAACACAACCTCAAACCTCAACCAGTGATTCCACCTTACGGTCAGACATCACTCACACCAACCATATCAGTCTCTACCCAATTTTTCCAGGGCTCCAAGAACTAGTAGCTCAACCCACAGCCTTCCAAGGCTCCAGAGCGTTTGTCCAACCAGGCTCCAGGTACTAGTAACTCAACCCACCAAGGGATCCAGAGTGTTTGTCCCAACCTAGGCTCCAAGACTAGTAACTCAACCCAAGTTATTATGGGGCTTCCATATCATTTTTTCCAACCCACATCTATAAGGAATTAGGAGCACCAACCAGAAAACAATCAAGTGGAAAAATCCACAACACCATGGCTATCCAAGAAATGGCAAGGTAAGGCTAAAACCATTGTCAATCCAGGAAATCCTCCATGCCAGTGACAACACATAACTAGAAAACCACATGCATATACTATGCTTCCATAAATTAGCAAGGAAATCACACATGCAACCTGTTATCTGCAAGCAATCAATTGTATTTGTTGATCCACCTATTCCCTTGCGATTTCTTACTTTCCTTTTCCTTCTTTCTCCAAATCTAAGTGAATACTAGAGTGCTCCAAGCATGCTCAAATAATTCTCTAAGTGTTCAAACTAAAACTCCAAACTAAAACTCACAAAGTTGTGAACTGTTCCTCAAAAGCATTTTTATCATTGAGGCCTCTATTTTCTTCATTTTTCCTTCATTTTCCTCCTAATGAAAATTCGTGACCCTTTACCTCCCTTTTCTCTTATTTTCCTTTATTTCATAAATAAAATGCCAATTATTGCCACTTTGTCTTTGCCAATTTTCATAGCCATTAATTAATCACAGGTGATCCCTATCACTATGTTTTTCCCAACATTCAGCTTAGAATATGTGTCCCATGACCTTGGTCATATTTTTATTTACATAGGAAGTCAATCAGGCTTGTTACAAACCCCTCCCCCTTGGGGAAACATCATCCTCAGTATTCAATGACACTTATCTAACAACAAAACACATGTTTCCCATCGAGCTTTATAACACAACTCGATGCAACCTTTACATCATATCATATTGTTGAGACCATGAACATCATATCATGAAAACCATACTACTTATTGGAGCTTTATAACACAAATCGATGCGGTATTTATATACATATGCATATACATATAACCAAAACACAACATCAAAACATATATCAAAATACTTCTGCTCAACCAACAAATATAGAAGGATACATAGCCCGCATTTGATCTTTCATCTCCCATGTAGCTTCATTGGGCCCAAAGTGCTTCCAATACACTTAAACTTTCTCGATTGCTCGATTCCAGGGCATGAGCATCTTTTGCTACAAAATGCACTGAGGTTCCAACTATAATTCTCCTTCTGGTTCCACCAGCAACATAGACCATTCAATCACATGATCAACATCTTTCACATACTTCTTGAACAATGACACATGGAAAACATCATGGAATTTCAGTCATAGGCAATTAAATTCAATAGGCTATATGTCTAATCCTCTCAAGGATTTCGAAAGGCCCACAATACCGAGGTGCCAAATTGGCACATTATCCAATCCTCGAGGAGCTCTTCTTTGGATTGATGCGCAAGTACACATGTTCCCCAACTTGAAACTCCTTAAATAACCTGTATTGATATGCATAACTCTTATGCATGTCTTGTGTTGCCTTTAGATTCTTTTTGATAACCAACACTTATTGTTCCATCTCTGCCATCATGTCCAGTGCAATCAATAATCGTTCTATGTAGAAAGCTGAATAACTAATATGTTATCCACCGAGATTCTCCTGATCACACACTATTTTATCTTCATGCACAATACAGAATCTCTTCTACCATTGATCATTACATGCGGAAGTAAAATCAATTGCATGCACTCATTAAAGCCATAAAAATTCACACATATGAACACAATAATTTATGGGAAAGCTTAAAGCTGAAAACCCCAACTATCTGTATATTATATATGTCATAGAGATCATGTAACAATCATCATACAAAGCTCCTCACAAGCTCTCAGTATAATCTCCACTTGCTACACACTAATCAGGCCCAATCTTGCAAATCCCATGCACCGATCTTTGCCAGCCTTTAGCTTGCCTCTACTGCGTAATCACTGTTGAAGAATGCCTCTTGATGAGTTCGAATTACCCCAGCCTTTCTCACGCAGTATTTATAGGCATCTCTACTGAGTGTTGGATGCAAACCATGCATCACTTATAGTCACAACTGATAGTCACACTTGCCCTTCCACCTATCTTTGCACTGGTCTCCACTGAAACTGTCCATGCACTGAAGTTAACTGATGTATTCTTTAGTTGATTAATGAGTTTATAATTAGTGAATTAATTAATAATTAATTCACACCACTCTCACTAATTGTATCAATCAGTTAAACTACATACAAATAGCTCAACTATGTTTAGATTAGTTAAACTGAATACAACTCCACTAACTTCCTCAATCAACTCCACCAAACTCTGTCACATGAGTTCTAACTGAAGTATCCATGCAATAGCTCCACTTAACCCTAAGGAATAGCGTAATTCCTTCTTTCAGCTCCTGTGCCACATCTGTGCACTTAACTGAAGTGCTCCAAGAGAATAAGATAATGTTTAGAGTCCAAATATTATTAAGAGCTAATAATATTCGACATATCTATTTTTAGACTGGCAATCTAAAAATAGATTCCACCCAATATGTCTAAAAATAGAAGTCCATCTATTTTTTCCGACTTGACCAACCATCCACAAATAGCATCCTGCAACTCATAGAACATGATCCATATGTCTAAAAAATAGACTTGCGACAAAATCACTCGTGTGGTTCCCACCTAGTTTAGGTGATCACTTTCCAACTAGGATCGTGAATGATGTTTCAGATGCCACCTTCATCATTTTTTGTTGCAATCTTCAACTATCTATGGATCCCTCCATCTGGTAAGAGTATTACAACTTCTCCCATAAAGTGCCTCAATCAGACTCATCTTAAAATATTTTTGATACCCATTGTTATAAGCAAACTTAACTGGTGGAAGATACTCTTCCCACTTTCGCTGCTGATGCATGACATACATCCTTAAAGTCCTCAAGAATCCTATTGACCCTATTTGTCTATCCATCTTTTTGCAGATGATAAGTTATGTTGAAAGCCAAATATGTACCCAAACCTGCAAACAACTCCTTCCAAAACCTGGAAGTGAACTTGGCATCTCTATCTGACATTATCTTCCTAGGAATACCATGTGACCTCACTATCTCCATGATGAAAATTTTAGCTATGTCACTAGTTGAATTCATAGACTTCACTGGAATGAAGTGAGCTACCTTAGTCAAGCTGAAAACCACAACCATAATAGAATCATGCTATCTAGATGTCCCCGACATACCTGTAATGAAGTCCATAGAAATGACCTCCCATTTCCACTTTGGAATCAAAATTGGTTGCAATAAGCCACTTGGATGCTTACACTTTGATTTTACCTGTTGACAATCCAAACACCTCGCAACAAACTCAACCACCTATTTCTTCAATTTCAGCCAATGGTAGAACTTCTTAACTATTTTCAATGTCTTATGATATCCCGGGTGACCTGAATATGGCTTGACATGAAATTCCTTCGAGATAAGCTTCTTGAGCTTGTTGTTGTCCGACACATACATCCTATCCATAAATTTGACCAAGCCATCTATCGTGAGATGATAATCCACATCTTTTTCACCCATACCCTGTTGTTGTAACCTTTGCTTAAGTTGTGTTGAGATTCAACAAGATGATGAGCTTATTGAAAAGAGTCGCCTTCACTAAGTGGGCCCGCAGGCTATTTTTGGCGCAAGTCTATTTTTAGACTATGTCTATTTTTAGACATGGTGATCATATTTCAGGAGTTGCGGGATGCTATTTGTGGATGGTTGATCAAGTTGGAAAAATAGATGAAATTCTATTTTTAGAATATTGGGCGAAGTCTATTTATAGATTGTCGATATAAAAATATAAGTGTCAATTATTATTAGCTCTTAATAACAATCAAACTCTAAACAACAACTTATTCTGTTGGAGCACTTTATTTCAGTTCACAGATTTGGAAAATCAATGGACTGAGGGAATTACGCAATTCCCAAGGGAAAATGGAGGTTCATGCATGGAGGACTCAGTTAGAACTCAAGTGGCAAAGTTATGACAGATTTGGAAGAGTATTTTATGGAGTTGTATTCAGTTTAACTCAGTTAGACTCAGTTGAGCTAGTTGTATCTAGTCTAACTGAATGATACACTAGTGAGAGTGGAGTGAATTAATTAGTTAATTAATTCACAAATAATAACTCATTAATCAACTGAACAATACAGCAGTTAACTACAGTGCATGGAAGTTCCAGTGGAGACCCAGTGGAGAGATAGGTGAAAGGGAAAGATGGACTATCTGTTGTGACTATAGTGATTCATTGATTGCATCACACACACATTGGAGTTTCCAATGAGGATTGCGCAGTCAAGGCAAGGGTAATTCGAATTCATTCAGAGCTATTCTTCAGCAGGGATTGCGCAGTGGAGGCAGGCTAGCAGGGGGCAAAGATCGGTGCATGGATTTGCATATTTTTCCTCATTAGTGTGTGATGATTGTATTGTACTGAGAGCTTGATGTACTAAGCTTTGTATGAGGATTGTTACATGATATCCATGATACATAATATATGATAGTTGGGGTTTTCAACTTCAGGCTTTCTCGTTAAACAATTGTGTTATGTGCGATTGTTTTTATTTATGCTTCACATATGTGTGCAATTAATTTTCCGCAAAAGATTAACAGTGGAATGATTCTGTATTTTGAAAGAAGTTAAATATTGTGAGATCGGGAATCTGGATGTATGCATGCTTAATGTATACTAATTTCTACAAGTTGTTGGTACCTACCATCCTTTTGTCTCGTCTGCAAGATCCACTTTTGCAAGTCTATCCCATAAGAACTCATAGTTGCAATGTGATTTACCTACACTCTTCTGCTAAGATCATCTGCAACCTTATTCTCTTTACCCTTAATGTACCAGATCTCAAAGTCAAACTCATTGAGCATAGCCAACCACCTAGCTTGTATGCTATTTAGATTAGGTTGGTAAAACAAGTATCTCAACCCACAATGATCACTCATCAAGATGCACCTCCTTCCAAGAAGATAATGTCTCCACATATTCAAGGCATGGATGATAACTACCAACTCAAAATCATGAGTCACATAGTTCTGCTAATGCACATTCAATTTCCTTGACTCATAGCATACCACCTGTTTTTCCTGCATCATAAATCCACCAAGCCCTCCCCTTCAAGCATTTGTAAATACCACAAACTCTTTGTTTGGATCTGCAGTATTTATAATTGGAGAATTTGTAAGCAACTGCTTCAACTGATCAAAAGTAGTTGTGCATTCCTCTATCCATTAGAATTTATTTCCTTTTCTCTGCAAAGATGTAATAAGATATGAAATCCATGAGAAGTTCCCAATGAACTGCCTGTAATAACTTGTTACTCCCATGAATGATCTGACCTCATCCAGATTCCTATGAGTTTCCCACTCCATGATAGCTCTGGTCTTTTCTGGGTCCATTGTTATACATTCATTGGAAATCGCATAACCCAAGTATTGAACTTTTGTTTGAAAGAAACCACACTTACTAAACTTGGCATATAAATGATGCTCTCTCAAGAGTCTTAACACTATTGCTAGATGTTTTTCATGTTGTCCCTCATTCTTAGAATATATCAATATGTCATCAATGAATACTATCATAAACTTGTCCAGATAAGGATGCAACACACTATTCACCAAACACATGAAAGTAGTTGGGGTATTAGTCAAACCAAAAGGAACCACAACAAA
This sequence comes from Pinus albicaulis, assembly GCA_034641835.2. NCBI lineage: Eukaryota > Viridiplantae > Streptophyta > Pinopsida > Pinales > Pinaceae > Pinus > Pinus albicaulis. The sequence goes on from CM076576.1 coordinate 676,176,171, forward strand.
CTCATAATGCCCATGCGTGGTACAAAATGTAGTCTTATAGATTCCCTCTTCTTTGATGCATACCTGATGATATCCTGATCTCAAATCAATATTCAAGAACACTACTACTCCCTTCAACTCATCAAACCAGTCATCAATTCGCGACAAAGGGTACATGTTATTAATAGTCACCTTGTTCAACTGCCTGTAATTAATGCATAACCTAAGAGTAACATCCTTCTTCTTCACAAACAATACTGATGCACCCTAAGGTGACACACTTGGCCTAATGCATCCTTTATCAAGCATTTCCTTCAAATGAAACTTTACTTCCACTAACTCTGGAGTGCTCATCCTGTAAGCTTCCTTTGATGCTAGTGCTTCTCATGACATCAACTCAATAGAAAATTCCACTTCCCTATGAGGCGGTAACTTTGAGATCTCTGTTGGAAATGCATCCTGAAACTAATGCAAAATTGGATACCTCTTCAAGACTTCTACATCCTCAACATCCTTACCTTTATCACTGGAAAAATGAACTACAGATAATACACATCCTTTCCAGCTACTGCGCTTTGCCTGCATACTTGTAACCATTCTCATTAATGTAGCCTTCTTCTTACCCTACAAGATTATCTTCTCTTGGTTGTCACCCAAGCACTCAGTAGCCTTATCACAGCAATCTACCTTAGTGTTGTGGATGTATAACCAATCCATACTGAACATAATGTTGTATAATTCCAATGGAAGCACATTTAGATGTGTTTATGGTAACATACCGTTAATCTCAAATGCACAAGAACTTACCCAATGATGAATTATTTTCTTAGTACTTGTAGCCAACAACACCAACTGAGACTTTGCATGCACTTATTTATTCAAGCAACACTTATCCATTAGGTAAGGACTGATATAATTGTAGTTAGATCCAGGGTCAAAATAGAAACAACTTAATCAAAAATCTTACCTTCCATCTTAATAATAGATGTCTAATGATCATCTTTCCTATTATCCAATGCTACATAAATCTGAGGCATACTCTATCCAACTGATCAGGAGCTCAAGTCCGAGCTATGGAAAAATCTCAAAATTGAAAGTGTTCAAAATCACTTGCAACTTGAATGACCGGATAGGCCTCGGCGATACGATCGTGACGCCGTGAACAACACTCAAATCCGACACTGTATGTGAAAGTTATTCAAGTTTGAAAATTCACAATTTCATGCAAAAGTCCAGTTTGACCAGGTTTGACTTCCAAATTTGAAAAATTAAAAAAGGAATTCCTAGAATATTCTTCAGAATATTCCCTGGAATATTTCCTGGAATATTCCACCTGGTCCAATCTAATAATGACAAGTGTCAATCAGTGATCAGTTCATTGGTTGACTTGTATTTATGGTGGCCAATCAACGGGTGCCACGTGGTAAGCCCGGAGGTTGCCATGTTGAGATTCAACAAGATGATGAGCTTAGTGAAAAGAGTCACCTTCACTAAGTGGGCCCGCAAGCTATTTTTGGTGCAAGTCTATTTTTAGACATGATGATCATATTTCAGAAGTTGCAAGATGCTATTTGTGGATGGTTGATCAAGTTGGAAAAATAGATGAAATTCTATTTTTAGAATATTGGGCGCAGTCTATTTATAGATCGCCGATCTAAAAATAGATGCATGTCGATTATTATTAGCTCTTAATAATAATCAAACACTAAACAACAATTTATTCTCTTGGAGCACTTCAGTTCAGTGCACAGATGTGGCACATTAGTGGACTGAGGGAATTACGCAATTCCGAAGGGTTTATTGGAGCTAATGCATGGAGGAATCAGTTAGAACTCAAGTGGCAGAGTTATGACATAGTTGGAATAAGTAGTTATGGAGTTGTATTCGGCGAACTCGCCAGACTCAATTGAGCTAGTTGTATCTAGTCTAACTGAATGATACACTACCGAGAGCCGAACATGTGCCAGCTTAACTACAGTGCATGGCAGTTTCAATGGAGACCCAGTGGAAAGATAGGTGAAAGGGCAAGATAGACTATCTGTTGTGACTATAGTGATGCATTGATTGCATCACACACACATTGGAGTTGCCAATGAGGATTGCACAATCAAGGCAAGAGTTATTTGATTTCATTCAGAGCTATTCTTCAGCAGGGATTGCGCAATGGAGGCAGGCTAGCAGGAGGGCAAGATCGATGCATGGATTTGCAAGATTGTTCCTGATTAGTGTATGACGATTGTACTGTACTAAGAGCTTGATAAGCTTTGTATGAGGATTGTCATATGACTCCATGATACATAATATATAGTTGGGGTTTTCAGCTTCAGGCTTTCCCGGTTAAAAACAACTGTGTTATGTGCGATTATTTTTATTTATGCTTTACATGTGTGTGCAATTAATTTTCCGCAAAATATTAACAAGTGGAATGATTCAGTATTTTGCATAAAGTTAAATAGTGTGAGATTAGGTGAATCTAGGACATATGCATGCTTAATGCATATAATTTCTACATGCCACGTGGCCCCAGGCCGGTGGTTTAATTATCGTTTAAAATTTTTTGGTGAGTCCATAGGAGTCGAACCGCGGACCTCCCGCGAAACAACACAAGTGCTTACCGTTGGACTGCACGTTAGTTCTTATTATACAAAGGACTCATCGCATATTTAAATTTGAACAAAGGTTTGAATGGGGGTGGAAAGGGGGCCAGCCCCCTCTACATAGAACCACGGCTCGGGAACCATGGCCATAAAACCAAAAAATGGTTAAAACAATGGCGGTTAAGTTTAATGTGAATGTGCTCACATGGAATCCAGCGGGGTTTATGCAAAGAGTTAAATGCTACGGTTTATAAACTGTTAACTCCACGGTTATGACAGCGGGGGTTTAGTTGGTCCATGTGCCCACTACCCATAACATTAAATGATAACCCTTAAAGTTTCCGCCGAATCTAGAGGGCGCACCCAGATTTGGGGCCTTCCACCAAATTTAACTCTAGCTAACTCCAGTTTCTCCACATTTGGTGGAGTTTGTTTAGGGGATATTGGGCAAATACTGTTTTGGTCATAACTTCTAAGAGGGAGAACCTTTTTGGACGATTTTTTTTTTTTTATTTCAAGTATTATGAGGATTATGGATCCATTGGAATAGGTTTTAGAGCCATTGGAGTTGATATTAAGTCCCTTTTGCTTCAGGTAAGAAATGAAAGCCATGAGGGCCAAGAGGGAGTTGGAGTTGTTTTGGGCTATGGTTAACCATTTGAGGTGAAAAAAAAGTCATTTTAGACTATTTTAAGCATTCTAGAGCCATTGGGATAGGTTCTAGAGGTATTAGAGGTGTTCTACATCCATTTTAGCTTCCAAGAAGCTTTTTGAGCCATCAGGGCCATTGGGGAAATGGAGTTGTTTTGAGTTGTACCTCTCTGTTTGAGGTGAACCAAAGATCATTTTAAGCTAATTTCTACCTTCTGAACCTAATGGAAGAGATTTCAGATTTTTTTGAGGACTTCTACAACACGAAAAACTTCAGAGGAGTTCAAAGAGCCATCAGGGCCTTATTGAAGAAGTCATTGTTTATGGTAATTCTTCATTGTTTAGTGAATATGGAAAGGAATTATTAGCATTTTCATGTCTTCTATCTCTGTATTTGCATTCATATTTGTCTATTGAGACACTTTTAAACTTGTATCAACATTTGGGATCATTTTAATACAAGAGGACAAGCTCATTTTGGGAGGCTTGATCCAGCAGACGTAGCCCAGGAGGGGTGAACTGCTCACCAAAATTTTGTGTCATGTTATGCTAAAGTTATATTGCTGTATATTTCTAATTTAATATGTTAAACAAAAAATTAAATTAACTTTCATTCACACATAAACTCATAAAAATTTACCAAAAAACACTTTGTTTAATCAGCCGGACATAGAGAATTTTGCACACATTTAATTAATAGAAATGGATACCTTGCACACATTTTCAAGTACTTTCATTTTCAGATCAGATGGTATCAGAGCATAGGTTGAGCTAAGGTTGAGCTTTTGTTTTTGTGAAAAAGGTGTTAAAACAGTGTAAAATATTGACTGTTTTATTGGTTGCAAAATGGTTGATTGTTGAGTTTGCTTGAGTTGAAAAGATAGATGTTGATAGCTAAGTCTTGGAAAGGAAAAAAGATTTGTAGGCTATTTCCTTACCCCAAAGTACCTTAATGTTATCTTTGGAAAACAAACCCACTTGATTAGTGTTTGCTACAAAATTTATTGGGGTTTGTGTTTTATGGCTGCTTGAATAAGAAGGGGTCTTTATTGACATTTGGTTAAAAGCTTGTCATTTGTTTGAAAGCTTGGAGAAATTTTATTTGGAAGTTCCTTTTGTTAATTTTACCATTTACATAATGTCAACTTCTTCTACAAGTGAAGTTTCCTCCTTCACGAGATTCTTCAATGATGACATGAAGAATGAGTTCATTAAGGTGAAGGACATGGTGCAGATTGTAATTGAGGATCAAAGAGAAAGTGTTAAGCTTCATGCACAATTGTTGGCTATGAAGGATGAGAAGGAAGCAATTCTCCAAAGGTTTCATGACATGGAGAAACAACTCCTTCAAGCTCAAGAAGCTTTTTCCAAGGACAAGCGTGGGGAAGAGGTAAACCATTCCAACTTGTCTTCAATTTCCTTTATTGAAAAGTGTGTTGGTTCTTTTGAAAAACATACAAGGGGAATAGGGTCCAAAATAATGTTTAAGATGGGCTATCATGAAGGCAAAGGTTTGGGAAAGCATGCACAAGGCATGGTTGACCCTATTTCAGTTGCGGAGCGACCCAAGAATGTTGGTCTTGGTTATGTGCATTTTAATGGCAAAGACTCCAAATTCTTGAAGGCATGTGATGCAAATTTAAAGAGAACCTTTATTCCAAGTTCTAAAATGCACATATGTCAAAATTGTTTTAAGGATGATTTCCATTGTTTTAAGCCATCATTGCAGCAAGTAGAGGGTAAACATGTCGCTTATGGCGAGCCTTCAAGTTCAAACAGTTTTCAAGACAAGAACTGTGATGAAAATCTGAAAAAGGAAGTTGTCCCCTCTATTAGTTCATCGTCTTTCGAAGACAAAAAGGATGGACATTCCATGCAGCAAAAGAGGTATAATTATTCACATGATCAATTTGATTATGTTTCAGCAAAGAATGAAAATTTTGCTTGTTCAAATGAAAGAAAGTTTTGTTGCACATTTTGTGGTGGATTTAACCATGTTGCTTCAAGATGTTGGTTGAAAAAGAAAGCACACAAGAATTAGAAGAGGCAAAGAAAACTTTCTCAGAAGGTGCTTAAGAGTTGCACATTTTGTCAAAGGAAGGGACATGATGTCTCTCATTGTTGGACTTTGCATCCAACAAATTGTCCAAAGCACATGCAACTAGGGGACAAAAAGTTTGGCATAAGCGGATCTATGGAGTTCATTATCGATGTGGAAATGGAAGATTCACATGAAGGTGTATTGCAACCGCAAAAGACGCCATGGAGTTAGCTTGGTAGGAAGTGGATTAACTTCTTAATGCAGTAAGTCATTACTCATTTTGTACATGCAAATTTCAGATTTGTATGCATGTATTTCAGTTGAAAAGTTTGATGCAAGATTGCATGTAAAAGCAGTTTCAGTTGAAGGAATTTCTTTGTTGTTGCAAAATTTCGCCATGGAGGTGTAAAATATGAGTATGATACTCACTATTATTGCACCAATGTCTTTTTGGTTCAGCTCTTAGTCACCCACATGTTTTTGAGATGATGTACTTGTTGGTATTTGAAAAGAAGATTTGAACTTGCACATGTACATAGAGGTTGTATGTGTAATTAGAGAACTGTGTATAATTCATTGTACATGATACATACATGTGTTTGTCAAGATGTATCTTGTTGTTAGTCGACTTCTGTTGATTATGTCACACATTTTTATTGATTTGTCGATTGTGTTACACATGATTGTCGACTTGTGTCGATTATGTTACACATGTTTGTCGAATTGTGTCGACTTGTGTCGATTATGTTACACATGTTTGTCGAATTGTGTCGACTTGTGTCGATTATGTTACACATGTTTGTCGAATTGTGTCGATTGTGTGAACACTTTTTACATTGATGGTTGTGTCAATTGTATAGCACATTTCATTTTCAACTTGTTGTTGATGTCGTATGTTGCACAAGGAGCCTTTGGTGTTGATTGGTGCAGAGAACGAAGTGTCAGTGCCAGGCAGTGCAAGATTCCATGGGATGGAAAGATATGCAAGAAAAGAGGGCACAAAGTTCAGCAAGGGTCATTGGTGGTTTCAGTATGGCAGTTTGGTATGGCGAGAAAACTTGGTTGGGATTCGTCACAAGTACATGGCTCATTCAGCAAAAATTCGCCATGAGGACAGTTGACAAGTCAGGGAAATTTTTGGAGGTTGAAGAGAAGAGGATGTTCTATCAAATTTGTCAGAACATTAGATAGAGGCTCAGGTAAGTATAAAGGTAAGCTTCCCTTTAAATGCTTTAACTGTGGAAGAGTTGGGCACTATGCATCAAAGTGTCCTTACAAGAAAACAAAGAATCAGACTCAAGAGACAAAGAAAACCAAAACAAATAACTGGCAGAAAGGGAAGAGATTCAATAGAAAATCACTTTATGCATAACAAGATAGCAGTGCATCTGAAAACTCAAATGAATCCTCAAATGAAGAAGGAACCTCTGAATTTGTGTTGATGGCCAAGGAAGAGTCTGAAGGATTCCTTCTAGAAGATGAGGAAGAAGGTGAAGTAGATCTTGAGGGGGAGCTAAAAAGTGCCCTGGAGGAAATAGACAGACTTAAACTCAAGTGTATAAAACATAAATGCATTCTCCTCAAATATGTAAAAGAGGTACCAAATTCATAAGACTTCATTCAAATGAAAGTAGAACTTGAAGAAGCTAAGAAGGTGGAAGACATTATGCTAAATCAAATTAAATATAAACATCAGGAGCAAGAGAAATTGGAAGAAGTGGTATGCCTGAGAAAGAAACTAGAAAACACCCAAAGGGAATTGTCAATGAACACTCCTCGAATGACAAGCACTGAACAGTTGGAAAAGATTCTAAATGCTCAAAGATATCCTCTCATAAAGACTGGGATAGGTTACGAAGGAGAAACTAGTAAATCCAAGGTAGAGGATAACCAGAATATCATTTTTGTGAAAGCTGTAAAAGGAAAAATTAACTCTCGGCAATCTGAGATTATTGCAGCTAGAAGACTGATAGAAGAAAGGAGCAGGGGGTGTAAGCAGCTCGGAGATGAGATTGCCTCCATGGAGACCTCGGAGAAGGCAGACATTGAAAGGAATGATGAAGCAGCTCAAAAAGGAACCACAGAAGCAGAAGCCAGCAAGAACTTGATGTGTGATGAAACAAACAGAAAAAAGAAACAACATTAAGAGACAAAGAATGAGAGGAAGAAGCAAGCAGTTGCAAAAATCTCAATTGTTCCTAAAGATCAATTGAACAAGTTCGGAAAATCTCAAAGGAGATTCTTTCCTCCTATGAGAAAAGTCACTTGTTTTGCCTGCCACAAACTGGGACATATTGTTGCATACTGTCAGACAAAGATAATCGATTTCAACCAGCAAAAGATGCAGAAATTGAAAAGAGTACCTCAAGCAAACAAATGGAGAGGACAACCCTTCACCAAGTACACTAATCGTTTCCATGGGTATTGTTTTTGTTGTAAGGGGTTCGGCCATAAAGCCATGGAGTACAGAACGTATGGACAAAGACTGATGCTTAAAACTCCAAGGAGATTTATGAACAATGGAGCAGTGCATGGAACAGGTCCTCAAGATCAGAGGAAATGAAAAGATAGAAACTACATTGGGAAATGTGCAACCCTTTTTCATTGATGTCAAAGGGGGAGGAAAAGCAAGCAAAAGAAGAAAGTGTCTTCTGAAAATCAAGCGGAGGAAGTATTGGAGTATTGCCATCAATACCAAAGGGGGAGACTGTTGGAAATATTGTCATTGATGGCAAAGGAGCACAAAGGAGCATCACCTAAATTATCACTAAGGCAAAGGAGAAGAGGCGGTTGAGGCAGCAAAGGTAACAGCGAAGCAACAAATACAGCAGAGGCAGCGAATGCAGCAAAGAAGGCACCAAATGCAACAAAGGTAGCAGAGAAGCAGTTAAGGAAGAAAAAAAGCAAAGGGAGAAAAACAAGCTCAGGAGAGATCGACGTGTTTAAGGGATACAGCAATGGAAAGAATCCCAAGTCGGAGTGAATATCGAATAGAAGAACAAGCTCAGGAGAGATCGGCGCACTTAGAAACTAAATAAATCTCAGGGAGGAGCAGCGTGGACGACCCGATGAACAGAAGCAGAAACATGAATCGATGGCTTGCTTGAACGTTTTACCAAATATGCGGAGAAGTGCATTGAAGAGTTGAAAGAGGAGCCATGAGTCAACGGTGAAGATGGAACAGTGAATGTGGTTTAGAAAACCATCAAGGTTTTATCACACCGCTTTTGAAACATAAGCAGTAAAGGTTGAAATGAACGCGATAGCATTAAGAAGGCGACACGTGGCATACTGAAACCACCTATTTCGCATAGGTTCAAAGACATTATCCTTTGGGTTAGTTGGCACGCGATAACGCGATGGTCGTTGGATCTTTCGAATATCAATGGTGGAGACTCAACATTCTTTGGCATATCGAAATTGTGAGTTAAGAGAAGGATAAACCTCGTGCGCATCTTATGAGCGTGGTTAACGTTGATCTGGGATCAACGGTATCACAAGGGCACAAACAGCCCGATGGTTAACCCAAGGGGGTGCCTCCGCAGTTGACCCGCCCATCGGGCGTTGACCGCAGATCGACGATTGTCATTCACTGCGGTAGCACAAGGCCGATGATCATTCCGTACCAAAGAGTGCCTCCGCAGTGCCGTGAACTGGGATCTTCTTTCCTAAAGACCAAAAGTACAATCGTGGACCGGTGCGATCAACGGATGAGATTAAAAGAGATAGACGGCAGAGATTATATCGGAATCAAGTGGGATCTGATCGCATATCGGACATCGCAAGCGAATGAGATAGCCACTGAATGGATGCAAAGTTGTGATGTGATGTGGCGATGCGAAGGGACACGTGGCGGCACAGCACTATATCGCACATCGGCGATGCAAAGTCCATCGCATACCGCGAAGTGGCGATGCGAAGATGCGATGCGATGCGAAGTGATCACATATCGCATATCGCATATGATATGAGTTCGCACGGTATGGTAAATTATATGCGATAGCTGATATTGCGATATTGCGATGCGATATTACCATCGCATATCGCAATCGGGGCAGGATAAAAATCGCACAAACACATGGGAACGCCGAAGTGCGAAGTGCGATAAAGAGAGCGGACGCGATGAAGACCAAAGCCGAAGCCTAAATATTTTCAAGTTCGGGAGTATGGGATTTCTCGTTGTTAAATCGCATCGGAGAACAAAGGAGCATTAGAACATAAAACGTTAAAACCTGCGAGTAAGCGAAATGCGATGCGCTATGATTGGTCACTATGGTGTGGGACCCTGTAAGCCCTTGTTTCGTTTATGTTAAATGCGCCATAGAATAATTTTTACACTATTGATTGTTTTAAACGTATGTATGATGACTAAAGCTCGGATTTGTAATTCGTCGCGAGCATAAAGGAAATAGTATGTGGGCCATACTCTACAGGTCACAAAGGAATGGAATGAACGCATAACAGGAACTCGTGCAAGACAGTGATGCGGCAGCACGAGCAGATGAAAAGGGTGAACACAGCACAAAAGACACAGGTAACAGAAGAAATAGGGCAGTTATGCAGTAGAGCTGGAATATAACGGCATAACAGAAAAAGACAAAAGGATAGCAAGCAGAAGAGGACGAACAATCAGCAAAGCTAAGAAACTGAAAGTGTTGAGTAATTGTTTGATTGTAACTATAATTGTATTATTTAATTTATATTGTTTGTGATGCAAAGGCAAGTCTCCGTAGGCAAGGCAAAACTCCAATTTGATACTATAATGATTGTATATATTGTTGTAACATCCTGAATGTGCTGAGCAAGGAAATGAGAAGGTGGAAGGCAAAGAGTCGTGCCTATTCACTTCATATTCCCTGTAGAATGCAAACAGTCATAAAGCTATCTATATAAAACATGTAATATCGGTATGAATAGAGGTGAGAGAGTGTAAGAAGAAGAAGGAGCAGACAAAGAATTTGTGAAGATATAGAGATAATATAAGGCATATATGAAGTATGGAGGACAATAGTGAAGAAGGAATATAACAGAGCTGATATCCATGTAAATCAGCATGTATTTTCATAGTAGTGTGAGGAAGTTGGTGCTTCCATATCAAGTTGTAGCTTGATAGATGTCCAGTTGTAGCTGGCTGCTGTAGGAGCCTCCTGTAGGTTGTAGCCTGCAGAAAATAGATGGGAGTTGGAGCTTCCTTGCAAGTTGTAGCTTGTAGAATTGAGGTAGTAGCCTCCTGTAGGTTGGAGCCTACAAAAAATCAGTTGTGAGAGGGAGTTGGAGCTTGCCTTTGCATCACAACAATAATAAGATGTGGTTTTCTCCCTTATGGGTTTCCACTTATATCTGTTGTCTATGTGCATGATGATTATCTGTTGATATTCTGTATTTAATTTGCTTAATACCTGCTGCTCACTTATTAAGATTGTTGTTCCATTGAATATTAAGTTGATCACGAAATGAAGATGTAAGTAAGTGTAAAATAAATTTTTACAAGACCATGACTGTATTAAACTAATTCACCCCCCCTCTCAGTTTAACCAAGTGTTCAACAAAAAATTCTCTCGAACTCACTCCAAGTCAACTCCTCTTCTTGAATGCCTATGACATTCTTTACATCTTCCCACCAAATGTATATGTTTCCTTTAAGACTGAAAGTAAATATCATGGCTTTCATATTTTCTGAATAATCATGCAATCTTGAAAACTTACTCATCCCAAGCAACCAAGCTTCTGCATCTTGTGACTTCTTCATTTATCCATCAAATGTAGGAGGCTTGGATTTCTTGAAATCGTCTAGAAATTATTGCTTCTCACTCCTCCTATACGGATGGTGATGACGATGATGATGTTGTATCTCTGAACGAGAACTATAATAGAACCCACAGTCATTACCCCTCCTGTCATGTGTATCCAAGAACCTACGATCTCTGACCATATCATCCTTGTGAAACATGTATCATGATTAAGACCTATTGCCATATGCCTGTTGGTCTTTTCCATCACAAATCCTAAGCAGTCCCTGTCTCTGCAGATCTAACATGCTCTAAAGGATGACTGCAATAATTTATGCTTGTTTTTCATGTGCTTTAGCAAGTCTTTCCTGTGACTGAATGATTTTGTCATTATATTCCTTACAAATTATGATCTATGCTTTCAAACTCCTCAATGTATTTTCTATGTCAGGGGAGCACTCACCACCTTATTTTTCATCTAATCTATAGGGAGAATCACATGAAATGTAGTCCACCATTTTGCGAGTCATCTTGATCTTCTTATTCCTGCAAACATATCATGTTAGATAAACCAAACACAAACATAATCAACATACCTCATTGAAGTCCAAGGAAGGCTATCTTATCTGCAAAATTAATCTAGACTAGCATAACACAAGTATATATAATGAAATCAACATATTGATCATCTTAGCATCAAAATCATTAACTTGTACATGACGACGCGACTGCAATAATGACCATCACAATTCATGCATAGCAAACACATAGACAACTGACATGCATGCATGACAAACACATTTCTCCCATCCAGTCCAAGTGTTTTAACCTGAGAGATTTGATACCAATATGTAACCGCCACCCACCCACATTTACCCAATTTCACTGACTTCCCAGGGTAAACATGAGATGAAGTGTTACTGTGACACGACCCGACCTCCTAGATCTAGTTAAGGAAGTGGGGCTAACAACTGAATGTCAAACTGACAACACACAACATTCCTCAGGGCTACAGGAGACTCAAGGGCCAAAGAACCATCCTAGGTTACCAAACCCTGGTCTACGACTCATTTTGACACAAATTAACCCCCAATTGCATGCATGATAAGGCCTCCATGCATTTGAAGGCATCCAATTGGGATCACAAACCTGTCTGAGTGTAGTTGTGACCCAAATTGACAAGTTCAGAGGGTGCGGTCCTTATATTTAAGCCTCAATTCGAGGTTAGCCTTCATACCACTACCCATAACTTCCCGAGACTTCTAATAATCACTAATGACACGAAAACAAGGTTAAATGTACAAATTTGAAGGCAAAAATTGACCTAGACTGACTAGAACATAACAAACATTTCGTCAAACCCATGGAAAACATGTAAGCTACAAGTCACGAATGCATATATAACCATAAAAGTATGAGATTCATCTGATAATCACCAAGAAGGCCCTATTCCCTCTCCACATAGCTGCAACAACACTTATTAGTCCATACATTTATCAACTGATCAATAGCTAAAGACTTCATGACAAGAGCCATAGAAGATACACATCATATAAACAACATATAACCAAAAAATAACCAGCGTATAAACCATGGCAACCCAACCATCATATCACCAACATATTGCCAACAAATATACATGAATCACAATAGAAGAACAACTCTTATTAATATATGAAGGTACCAACCAAGTCAGGGACTTCCACGTATCACCAGAACATAGATTGGGTTGAACCAAATATATCTTTCAACCAATCACCTTTACGCCATATTCCAAGCATGAATGGGGGATATCATGGAATAAACCAAAAAAAATGGGACTTCTAGGGGAAAAACCACCTCAACCCTCAACCAGCGATTCCACCTCACTGTCAGACATCACTCACACCAACCAGATCGGTCTCTAGCTAAGTTGTCCAGGGCTCCAAGAACTAGTAACTCAACCCATATCCTTTCAGGGTTCCAAAGCGTTTGTACAACCCGGCTCCAGGGAATAGTAACTCAACCCACCAAGGGCTCTAAAGCATTTGTCCCAACCTAGGCTCCAGGACTAGTAGCTTAACCCAAGTTGTTCTAGGGCTTCTAGAGCTTTTCTTCCAACCCACGACCATAAGGAATTATTAGCACCAACCAGAAAATAGTTAAATGGAAAAACCCACAACACCATGGCTATCCAGGAAATGGAAAGGCAAGGCTAAAACCATTGTCAATCTAGGCAATCCTCCATTCCAGTAACAACACATAACCAGAAAACCACATGCATATACTTTGCATCCATAAATCAACAATGAAATCACACATGCAACAAGTTACGTGCAAGCAATATAGTTTTAGCTATTGATCCACCAGTTCCCTTGCGTTTTCCCACTTTCCTTTTCCTTCTTTCTCCAAATACAAGTGAATACTGAAGTGCTCCAAGCATGCTCTAAGTGTGCAAGAGTATGAGAGAATAAAAGAGAGCTCTAAGCTAAAACTTTGAAGAAAAAAAAATGTGAATACTGAAGTGCTCCAAGCATGCTCTAAGTGTGCAAGAGTATGAGAGAATAAAAGAGAGCTCTAAGCTAAAATTGCCAAAAAAAAAACCTGCGAACTAATCCTCATAAGCATTTTGATCATTAAGGCCTATATTTTCTTCATTTTCCTTTATTTTTCCCTCAATTTCCTCCTCATGGAAATCTATGACTCTTCACCTCCCTTTTCTCCTATTTTCATTTATTTCATAAATAAAGTGTCAATTCTTGCCACTTTGCCTTTGCCAATTTTCATAGCCATTATTTAATCACAAGTGATCCCCATCAGTATGTTTTTCCCAACATTTATATTGGAACGTGTTTCCCATGACCTTGGCCTTATTTTTATTTATATAGGAAATCAACCAGGGTTGTTACAGTTCCATGGGAACACAACTCAACTTTAGTACTGCATATCATCCAGAGACATATGGGAAAACATAGAGAGCAAACCGAATACTAGAGAACATGTTGAGAATGTATGTCATGGATCAACAAAATCAAGGGGAGAAATATCTTCCCTTAGTGGAGTTTGCATACAACAATAGTTATCATAGTTTAATTCGGGAAGCTCCCTTCGAAGTACTATATATAAGACCATGTGGTACTCCGTTAAGTTAGGATTAATTAGAGGATCGACTCATGTTGGGAACTAGCATTCTCCAATAAATGGAAGAAGATATGGTTACAATCAAGCAAAGGCTAAAGGAAACAAATGATCATGTAACAAACACAGGTTAAAAGTTCAATTAATAAAGTTAATAAAGGAAAAATAAGACCAAGGTCATGGGACACATATTCCAATCATAATGTTGAGAAAAACATCCTAGTGGGCATCACTTGTTGTTTATTATGGCTAAGGAAATTGGCCAAGACATTGACAAAGGAAAAGAGATGTTATTGGCATTTATTTATGAAATAAAGGAAAATAGGAGAAAAGGGAGATGAAAGGTCATAGGTTGCATGTGATGAGGAAATTGAAGGAAAATAGAGGGAAATGAAGAAATTAGAGGCCTCAATAATCAAAATACTTCTGAGGATTAGTTCATATCCTTTTTCTAGTTTAGTGCTAGAATTGGGTTCAGAGAGGAGAATAGCATCAAGAGGAGGAAGGCAAGCAAGCAATGAAAGGAAGGACAAGGAAAGCAAAGGACAAGCAAGGAAAAGTTGGATCAAGCAGCTTTAGCAGGAATCCTTGCAGGCAATAGGTTGCATGTGTGATTACCTAGTTGGTTTATGCATGCATGATATATGCATGTGTGTATTTGGTTCTCTTGTTGTCATTCCCATTTGTTTTTCCAGGTGTGACAATAGTTTCAACCTTTCCTTGCCATTTCTAGATAGCCATGGTGTGATGGGGTTCTTTCATTCAGTTAAGCTTTGGATTGCCGAAAGGTTTTGGATCTAGGTGAGGTGGTTTCAAGAAAATCCCAAGGGTTGGGGGTGGCGATGGTTTTCTCCAATAATCCCTAAACAGGTAGGTGGAGACAAGAAAATTCCTTAAGGGATGGTGAAGGAATTCTAAGGCATCCAAGCTTGGTTTGGTTTTGTAATCTTGGGACCAATTTAGGTGAGATCACAGTAGTGTGAGGGTGGAGGTGGTTGTAGAAATAATATACATTAAGCATGCATATGTCCTAGATTCCCCTGATCTCACAATATTTAACTTCTTGCAAAATACAGAACCATTCCACTGTTAATATTTTGCAGAAAATTAATTGTAAACACATGTGAAGCATAAATAAAAACAATCGCACATAACACAGTTGTTTAACGGGAAATCCTGCAGCTGAAAACCCCAACTATCATATATTATGTATCATGGAGATCATGTAATAATCTCATACAAAGCTTAGTACATCAAGCTCTCAGTACAATCAATCGTCACACACTAACAAGATGAAATCTGCAAATCCATGCACTGATTTCTGCCATCTTGATAGCCTACCTCCACTGCACAATCCCTACTGAAGAATAGCTTTGAATGAATTCGAATTACCCTTGCCTTGACTGTGCAATCCTCATTGGCAACTCCAATGTGTGATGCAATCAATGCATCACTATAGTCACAACAGATAGTCCATCTTGCCCTTTCACCTATCTCTCCACTGGGTCTCCACTAGAACTGACATGCACTGTAGTTAACTTTTGTATTTGTTCAGTTGATTAATGAGTTATTATTTGTGAATTAATTAACTAATTAATTCACTCCACTCTCACTAGTGTATCATTCAGTTAGACTAGCTACAACTAGCTCAACTGAGTTTAACTCACTTTAACTGAGTTAAACTAAATACAACTCCATGAACTACTCTTCCAACTCTGTCATAACTTTGCCACTTCAGTTCTAAATGAGTCCTCCATGCATGAACCACCAGTAAACCCCAGGAATTGCGTAATTCCTTCAGCCCACTAATTTGAAAAATATGTACACTGAAATTAAGTGCTCCAAGAGAATAAGTTGTTGTTTATTGTCGGATTATTATTAAGAGCTAATAATAATCGACATGCATCTGTTTTTAGATCGATGATCTATAAATAGCGTTGCCCAATATTCTAAAAATAGAATTTCATCTATTTTTCCAACTTGACCAACCATCCACAAATAGCATCCTGCAACTTCTGAAATATGATCACCATGTCTAAAAATAGACTTGCGCCAAAATAGCCTACGGGCCTACTTAGTGAAGGCGACTCTTTTCACTAAGCTCATCATCTTGTTGAATCTCAACACTCCCTCTCAACAAGATAGGGATTATCTTTCACCCCGATCCTGCCTCTATGGTATTCGAATTTGCTCCTGTTGAGCACCTTCATCAGAATATCTGCATCCTGATCTTCCGTAGGAATGTACTGAAGCAACATGATCTTCCGCTGCACACAATCTCTGATATGAAGATACTAGATATCAATATGTTTAGATCTATCATGAAACACATGATTAATCAAGAGTTTAATGCAACTCTGATTATCACAATGTATCACTATAGGATCTAAATGAAAACTGAACAAGCCGACCAGGATCTTCCTCATCCATATAGCCTCACATGCAGCTTGACTTGCTGCCATGTATTCTGCTTTTGCTGAACTGAGTGCCATGGATCTTTGTTTCCTACTGTACTAAGAAACTACTATAGATCTGATACTGAAAATTCCTCCTGATGTGCTCTTTCTGTCTGTTGGGCTCTGTGCCCAATCTGCATCAGTGAAGCCATGCAACTTCACCTCATCCGTTTGTCTATACCACAAGCCATACTCAGATGTGCCCTTGAGATACCTCAGGACATGCTTGCCTGCCTTCCAAAAGATATTGGTAGGCTTAACCATTGCTTGTGAATGCTGGTTCACGGCATAGCATATGTCCGGTCTTGTATTAACGAAATACATGAGCGAACCCACCAACTGTCGATAAACAGTGGCATCCACTACCTCTGCCGATGTAGATCCTCTTTCCTCTAATTTCCTAGAAGAGGAGTATCAATAGGCTTGCAGCCTTGCATGTGAAACTTCTCCAGTATCTCCCGGGCATACTTGCCTTGAGACACAAACAGTTCACCTTCCCGCTACCATATTTCCAATCCAAGGAAATAATGAAGGAGGCCCAAATCCTTCATCTCAAACTCCTTTGCAAGATCTGCCTTGCATGAGTGTATCAATTGTTCATCACCCGTTAGTATTAAATCAGCAACATAAAGAACAATGATTAAAATCTTACCCTCCACCACAATTTGGTACAGGTTTACATCCGCCTCACTCTTGGTGAAACCAAGTCTGGTGAAATAGTTGTCGATCCGTGTGTACCAAGCACGAGGTGCTTGCTTCAGCCCATACAACGCTCTTTTGAGCCTGCACACATGCGACTCACTGCTGATGATCTCGAATCCTTCAGGTTGCTCAATGTACACCTCTTCCTCAATGATCCCATTAAGGAACGCAGTCTTCACATCCATCTGATGAATGTGCCAACCCATCTGCATTGAGAGAGCAAGGATGGTCTGTATGGAAGAATACCGTGCGACTGGTGCAAAGGTTTCTTCATAGTTCCCTCGATCTGTGAGAAGCCCCAGGAAACAAAGCTTTCCTTATACTTCTCAACACTCCCATCAGTAGCTTTCTTTACCTTGTAGATCCATCTTGATCCTACAACTGATTTACCCACCGCCCTTGGAACAATCTCCCAAGCACTATTTCTGACAATGGAGTCATACTCCTCCACCATGGCATCTACCCATGTGGGCTCCTGCACTACTTCTTCGAAAGAAGATGGCTCTGTCATGATACACTTGCTCATAAGAGCCATGTATCTAGTATAACGGTTAGGTGACTGTCTCTGTCTGCACTGTGATGTAGGGACTCCTACATTTTGTGCCGCATCAACCTTCAGTATCTTAGCTTCTGTGGTACACTTTCTTCCTTGTCTGATGTTTGGTTCTGCATGAGTGGACTCCTCCACTCCATGAATCTCCTCCTGTGGCTGATCCACATCTAGAGGCTCATCTTTGGGAACAAGAAGTTGCTCCTCTGCATGCAAGTGTAGCTCCCTCTCAAGTGACAACTTCATGGCTTTCACCTCATTGAATTTTATATCCCGTCGCACCACAGTCATTCGACTGTTTGGAAAATACACACGATAATTATGGGGTGTTTCTGTGTACCACACAAATATCCCAACTTCTCCAGTCGGCTCCAGCTTCTTCCTGGCATCCTTAGTCACATGAATGTAAACAGATGAGCCAAAAATTTTCAAATGAGAAATATCAGGCTTCTTACCAGTAAAAGCTTCTTTAGGTGTACTCATGCCAAGTAATCTATGAGGACAACGGTTTTGCACATAAACTGTAGTGTTGCATGCTTTCGCCCACGAGTGCATCAGTAGGCCCTGGTCATGCAACACCCACGATCGTTCTGTTCTTCCTCTTCGCAAACCCATTTTGCTGTGGGTTATGAGGCGCTATGAGTTCTCATCAAAATTCCTTCTTTGCTACAAAAGTATTTGAATTCGCCCGAGATATATTCACCACCATTATCGCTCCGTAGATCTTTCACTTGCTTCCCCGACTCCTTCTCCACCAGTGCTTTAAACTCACAGAAATTTGAGAATGTTTCGCTCTTCTTCTGCATGAAGAAGATCCAACATCTACGAGAATAGTCATCAACAAAAATAACTTAATACCTGTGTTTTTCTGTTGAAGCAACCGAGAAAGGTCCACACACGTCTGTGTGAATTCTCTCCAGGATCACCGAAGCACGGTTCTCCTTCTCATGAAAGGT
Source organism: Pinus albicaulis (assembly GCA_034641835.2). Lineage (NCBI taxonomy): Eukaryota > Viridiplantae > Streptophyta > Pinopsida > Pinales > Pinaceae > Pinus > Pinus albicaulis. The sequence continues at coordinate 676,194,949 of CM076576.1, forward strand.
GGTATTCACAAACTTACCCATAGTACATCCCTTGCACTGATTTGATTGCGCAAGAGTACCCTTGGGAAGTCCAATAGAAATCTGTTGCAAAATCTTCAAAGCGCCATGGTGAAGATGGCCCAATCTCCTATGCCATAATTCGCCCTCATCCCGACTCACCACTTCTTCTGCTTTGCCCATCATTGCAGCACAACCATCTACCTCCATCTTGTAGAGATTCTTAATTTGAACCCCTATCTTCTTGGTTTGACTCGTTGTTTTATGTCGAAGGAAGGCTTTTCCCTCACTGAAAACAACGTCATAACCTTTGTCTTCCAACATTGCGACCAAGACCAAGTTCTTCTTCAGACCTGGAACATGCATAACATCCTTCAACAAGAATGGATTACCGGACTCCCTCTCAAAGGTAATGGTCCCAATTCTTGTCGCACTGTACCGACCATCGTCGCCCATCTCTATATGCATCTGGAGGTCCTTCTCCTCCAAGTCACTAAACAACTCCTTGTCTCCCGTCATATGGAAAGACGCACCACTATCAAGATACCACACCAATCCCATTACACTTGAAACCAAGCATGCGATCAAAGAGAAATCAAGTTCAAATTGCAAGGCTAAGGCCTCTCTAGCTGCAACTACATCAGCCTTCTTCTGTGGGCAGTTAGTGGCGAAATGCCCATGTTCGTGACAGTGAAAACACTTCACCTTGGACAAATCCTGCTTCTTGCCTTTATCTTCGGATTTTGAAGGAAATTTCTTCCCCTTCCCTTTCCTTTCTTTGGCAGCCAAAGTTCAATTTTCTTCATCTTCATTCTTCGATGAAGAACCATCCCTGTTACTCCGCATTATCTCCTCCTGCACAAGATCCGACCAAAGTCGCTCCCATCCCGGCAGTTTCTCCTGTCCATTGATAGAGTCTTCGTATCTATGCCAGCTCTTCAAAAGCCCAAGGAGAGCCAAGCTCACCAAGCCTTCATCATCAACAATAACCCCCACACTTCCCATTTCATACTTTCAGTGGATGAACTTCGTGAGATATTTTGGAATATTGTCGCCCTTCTCCATTTTTATTTTTCTGAGCTTGTCTTTAAGCGCCAACTTCCTCTGGTCGCTTCTGCTTTGGAACAAATCTGTCAAAGCCTTCCACATTGCAAATGGAGTGGCTTTCCCGTGAAGGCTGGACACAATATGGTCCTTCACACCTTCCAACAGAATTCTTCTTGTCTTTGCTACCTTCTTTTGCCATGTGTCAAGTCCTGCGGCATCACTAGAATCCAGCTTAGGAACATCGCTATCGATGAACTCCTTCAGTCCATTATCCTCCAGCACTGCCTCCATCCTGTCCTTCCAGGCTATGTAATTCGAGCTTCCATCAAGGGCATACTCCAATCGCAACCCATTGAAAGACATTTCAATGTATACTCAACTTCTGCACCAAGAATTTTCTACAGCAAATTCGAATTGTCCACCAGCACAAACTCAACAATTATTCACAATTGCAATCTTCAAGTATTAACACTGCTTCGATACCATGTAGAAATTATATACATTAAGCATGCATATGTCCTAGATTCCCTTGATCTCACAATATTTAACTTCTTGCAAAATACAGAATCATTCCACTGTTAATCTTTTGCGGAAAATTAATTGCAAACACATGTGAAGCATAAATAAAAACAATCGCACATAACACAGTTTTTTAACGGGAAAGCCTAAAGCTGAAAACCCCAACTATCATATATTATGTATCATGGAGATCATGTAACAATCTCATACAAAGCTTAGTATATCAAGTTCTCAGTACAATCAATCGTCACACACTAACAAGATGAAATCTGCAAATCCATGCACTGATTTCTGCCCTCCTGATAGCCTGCCTCCACTGCGCAATCCCTGTTGAAGAATAGCTTTGAATGAATTCGAATTACCCTTGCCTTGACTACGCAATCCTCATTGGAAAATCCAATGTGTGTGTGATGCAATCAATGCATCACTATAGTCACAACGGATAGTCCATCTCGCCCTTTCACCTATCTCTCCACTGGGTCTCCACTGGAACTGACATGCACTGTAGTTAACTGTTGTATTTGTTCAGTTGATTAATGAGTTATTATTTGTGAATTAATTCACTCCACTCTCACTAGTGTATCATTCAGTTAGACTAGATACAACTAGCTCAACTGAGTTTAACTCACTTCAACTGAGTTAAACTAAATACAACTCCATGAACTACTCTTCCAACTCTGTCATAACTTTTCCACTTCAGTTCTAACTGAGTCCTCCATGCATGAACCACCAGTAAACCCTAGGAATTGCGTAATTCCTTCAGCCCACTAATTTGACAAATCTGTACACTAAAATAAGTGCTCCAAGAGAATAAGTTGTTGTTTATTGTCAGATTATTATTAAGAGCTAATAATAATCAACATGCATCTATTTTTAGATCGACGATCTATAAACAAACTTCGCCCAATATTCTAAAAATAGAATTTCATATATTTTTCCAACTTGACCAACCATCCACAAATAGCATCCTGCAACTTCTGAAATATGATCACCATGTCTAAAAATAGACATATTCTAAAAATAGACTTGCGCCAAAAATAGCCTGCGGGCCCACTTAGTGAAGGCAACTTTTCACTAAGCTCATCATCTTGTTGAATCTCAACAGTGGTTTAACCTTTGGATTCCTTTGGTTGTTTATGCATTGGTTTATCCCATGAGATCCCACATTCATGATTGGAATATGGCACAAGGGTGATTTGCTGAAATAAAGATTTTGGTTCAACCCAATCTATGGTTGGGTGGTACGTGGAAGTCCCTGACTTGGTTGGGTTTTTTAACATGTTAATAAGAGCCATTTTCCTCTTGTATTTCATGAGTAATTATACTTGTTATTATTTGGATTTAATGGATGTTTGATCATTGTTATCATTTAGGTTAAGAGGAAGTTAAATTATGGATTATTTTATTTATTAATGAAATGGAATGGGTCAGCCTCAACACATGTGGATTTAGTCAAAGCCCCAAGCGGTCCCTCACAAAATCTATAAATAAAATCGACCTGAAGATTATTCTCATACATTCGCTCATGATATTTATTTCTTGCACTCTTTGTCTTGGTTCTTCTATTCTATTTTGGTTCGCACATGTTCGACAGAAGAAGCTTGTATAGGGTACAAAATCACAAGCGAGAGGCTCACACTAAACTAGGGCTTTTGGGTCATAGCCGCAGGAATAGAACTATTGAAATTGGGCCAGAGCCGCAGACACAACATGGCAAGGTAGCAACCAAGCTGCCATAGCCGCGGGCACATCGTTACAAGGTCGCGGCTAGGGTTTCGAAGCTAGATCGGGCTGACCCAGGCCAAAGTCATAGCCATAGTGTGTCCTGCCAATGGCCAAGGAGCTATAGTCATGGGAAAAACATATTGAGGTCACGACTAAGGGTTTTTTTTTCTTCTGAGAAGATCTAAGTTAGGTCATATTTAGTTGCTTGCACAATGCTTCCAGACATCAGTTGCTCAATCACATATCTTTGTGATCAGTATTTGATAGTATCTTGGATTCAAATCTAGGATTTGGCAGTTGATATCATATGACTTCAGTGATCTATTGGATATGCGTTTCTTTATGTTGTAGATCTACAAATCTATAGATCTGATCTGTATATTCTGCTGCATATGTATTGGGCTCATTGAACTCTCTGTTGAAAATTTTTATGACAATCTATTGAAGAAGAAGATTTGGAAAGGTTTCCCCCTTGTGGGGTTTTTCCCTGGTCTTGGACCAATTTGATGTCTCTTATGGTTGTTTTTTTGTCTTCTTTATCACTACATGTATTTTCCTATCTTCAGTTACAATTTATGATTAATTACACTGTTAATAATTGGATGCATTGTTTATGAAAAAGTAATTTGGGCTAAAGTAATTGATACAACATAGAACAATATAAAAATTTAACGTGGTATTAGAGCTAAGGTGAAGGACAAGCCTAGAAGAAGACAAGCATTGGATCCCTCATTATCAGTAAGCAAATCTACTTGCCAAAGTCGAGATGTATTCCTCTACCTTCAATGAGCATGAGAAATTGGGTGATGCATCACACTTTGTTGCATGGAAAGTCAGGTTGGAGATCATAGCTGAAAATAATGATGTGTTGGAATACATTAAAGGATGCTCGAGCCTCCAGAAAATGCCTCCTTTTCTATCAAGAACAGATATAAGAAAGGTGAATCCAAAGCAAACCAATTATAGTTGATTGTTTGCAAGATCATTTACTTGCATATGTGGGGAATTTAAGAAAGTCTAAAGCCATGTATGACAAGATAACCAACATGTATGAAATCAACAATCTGAATGAGATTATCACCTTGAAAGATCAACTCAAGGAAATGAAGATGAACAAAGGTGAAACATTTCAGTCATACATTATGAGGATCTCTCGTCTTAGAGATCAATTTGCAGAGGGTTGGAGAGAATTTACTAGTGAGAGAGTTGGTTGTCGTGCTTCTTAGAGGTCTCCCTCCTGTTTGGGAAACCTTCATTGCTACAATCAACAACAACAACGTTCTCTTATCATTTGATAAAATTGTTGGAAAACTTACTCAAGAAGAATCGAGAATGATAGAAAGAGGGAGAATTCAGAAGCATGAAGAGGGAGAGCCTGCTGCATATATTTCCCATAACAAAAGGAACAGGTCAAAAGGAGGCCTGTCTATAAAACCTCCTCCTCAAAGGTCAAAAGGAAGGAATGGCATATCACTATCCCATATTGAATGCTATAACTTCCACAATAAAGGTCATTATGCACATGATTGCCCCGAGAATAGAAGAGGTCACGATACAACACTAGAAGCAACAATGACGATAAAAGAAGAGACAATCAAAGGAAAAACTGCGACAAAATATATGAAAGGAGAAGAGATTCTTCAAGCGACCATGAATAAGAACATCCTCCTCAAAAGAATTCAAGGGCTCCCAATTATGAAAGTAATGTTGTGAATAAATCTGAACATATTCTCATTTCTGCACTTACTAGTTCTTCTCCACCGGATTCATGGGATAGTCGGTTGTTTGAAAGTGGGGCCACTCATCACTTCTCTGGATACAAGGAAGTTCTCTCTAATCTGGCATAAAGGGAGACTAAACTAAAGATCATTCTTAGAGATAACTCCACTCATCCTGTAAAAGGGTTTGGATATGTTAAATTTTTTTTGAATTCTGGGGAATCAGTATTGCTGCATTATGTTATGTATGTGCCAGGTCTAATGAAGAATTTGATTTATATATACGCATTAGAAGATAAAGGGATGATGGTTTCCTCTGTCAATGGAAAGGTCTTGACTTGGTTTGTCGATTCACATATGAAATATGCATTCACATTAGGTCTGAGATCTGAAGGACTCTATAGGTCACAAGAAGGCCACTTATAGCATTGGTTCATAACACCAATCATCTAAGCTAATTGTGGAATTGCAGGCTGGCTCATCTACACTATGATGCTCTTCCGAAATTGAAGAAATTTGTCTCAGGTATTCCCGATGTTCAAGTTCATCATGATGGATTTTGTTCAGGTTGTGCGAGTGGAAAGAAAACAATGGGACCATTCCCTTCCAGCGAGAACAAGAAAACTGACATCCTCCATCTCATTCATTTAGATGTATGTGGTTCGATGCCTATGCATTCTATTGGTGGACATCTATATTGAAACTTGTTTATATTGGAAGTTGCACTATGTGGCAAGGTAGCAACCATGTTGTCATATCCGCATGCACATCATTACAAGGTCGTGACTATGGTTCTAAGGCTAGATCGGGTTGACCCGAGCCAGAGTCGCAGGCACAGTGTGTCCTGCCAACGGCCAGGGAGCTATAGTCATGGGCACAATGTCTTGAGGTCACGACTGAGGTTTTTTTTGAGTAGATCTGAGTTAGGTCATATTTAATTGCTTGCACAGTGCTTCCAAACATCAGTTGCTCAATCACTTATGTTTGCGATCAGTCTTTGATAGCATCCTGGATTAAAACCTAGGATTTGGCAGTTGATATCATTTGGCTTCAGTGATCTATTGGATCCGTGTTTCTTGATGTTGTAGATCTACAGATCTATAGATCTGATTTGTATATTTTCATTGCATATGTATTGGGCTCATTGTACTCTCTGCTAAAAACTTTTTATGACGATCTATTGAAGAAGAATATTTGAAAAGGTTTCCCCCTTGTGGGGTTTTTCCTGGTCTTGGACCAATTTGATGTCTGTTTTTTTTTTTCTAAGTAAGACTAATTTCTATTATGTATAAAAGTATTGATACAAAACTGCACCAGCGTCAGCTAGGTAAGCTTGAGCGCTGGGCTTGATAGTCAAGCAAGGCAAGCAAAGTCTGGACTGCCCAGAATGGGAAACCAGTCCTTTAAACCATAAAGTTTGAACCGCCCATGAGAGGGAAACCGGTTTTAAGTTTACAGAAAGCAAAATAACACCATAGCTGAAAAAAGTAAATTGCCTGTACAGCAAAGCAGTATAGCTAAAAAGCTTATGATTTCTAGATAAACAGAACAGAAAAACCTGAATGACGTTGCAGCTGCTATCCATGAGTAGGAGAGGGAGACTCTTCAGTAATTCTGCAAGCAAACATATTGCTTCTATCCGCCAGGCTGTCGCTGGGGGCGCGTCCTCCACCTGTGCGCTCTGTCTCCATGTTGGACTCGTGCTGAGGAACAAAGGAGGCTGGAGCAGCTCGAGGGGAGCTGGAGCTGAGAGGGGGGGCTGGCAAAGTCGAGGATCTGGGCGGAGCTATATTGGGGACTTCTTCCCGAAGCGTGACGGTAATAAAAGTAGTAAGGGAGGCATTGCAGGAGGTGCAGTCAAACCGTAGCTTAGCGCGCTGCGAGGTTTGACGTATGGAGGGCCGAAGGGGACGAGGAGCATCGAGGGGAGACTCATGAGTGGAGGACGGAGGGGCGGAGAAGGCGACGGGAGACAAGACAGAGTCAACATCAAACACAGTAGCAGGGACAGGAGGCGGGCGCCGTTGATTAGAATGCCCACGGCTAGTGCCCCTTCTACTTCGCATGCGCTCGCGGAGGCGAGGCATGGAGACCTGTGCAGGGCTGGGCTTAGCAAAACGCACAAAAATGACAGGGGAAGAAGGAGAATCCTGGTCGCCACTGGCCGGAGCGAGAGATGCTGGAGCAAGACCACTGTGACCACTGAGCAGAGCAGAAGAAACTGGAGCAAGACCACTGGCTTGAGCATAAGAAGCTGGATCAAAACCACGTCGATTGCACCACGGGCTGTTGGAGAAGTGGTAGTTCGGAACCGGCTCGAAACAAGCATCGATCGAACAGCGCCTCCCCGTATTTGTTTTAACACTGGCCTCAACGCATCCAGGCGAGCGATTTGCGTGCAAAGGAGGAGGAGAACTGCAGCCGTCCGCCACACCATTCAGGCTTCTGCAAATACAATCCATGTCGAGAATGACCGCCATAACCATGAGCTGGTTGAGCCGTCCGAGATAATGAAAACTCACGCAGGGTGGTGAGTAATGGCCATAGTAAATGTCTGTACCGGGAGCCACATGGGCTACCCAGGTGGAATCCATCGGGAAGTGCACGATGTGCCACGTTCCCAGATGGTCTTTAATCACCCGCATCCGGTGGAGCGCTATCGCTGTGCACCTGCGTGATACATTGCTGAAGCAGAGCTGCATCATGGAGACTGTGTAAAGGGCCATGAATGAGAGTGCTATTACTTTCAGTACCAAAATTTGCCAGAAGATCTGCAACTTTGTTGCCGTCCCACTTTATGTGGTTGAAGGAGACCGCTCTGTGCTGCATTAACCATCTTCTCAACCGCTTTATTCTGGCCTCCAAACGCCAACTGTGGGCTACTTTTTCTGGATTGCTACCCGAGAGAAGCCTCTTGGCTATGTTGATCAGAATTTGAGAATCTCCCTCTATGATGATGGGAAAAAAATTATGATGTTGTATTAGACAGAGACCTTGCCATAGGCCCTCTAATTCAGCGGCGTTGTTAGAGTCCCATCCGATAGAGCCATAATAGATGATCTGAGTTTCTCCTTTGAAATTTCTAATGATGCCTCCAAAGCCAGCCGGCCCAGGATTCCCTCTGGAGGCGCCATCGAAATTTAGCTTGAAGACACCTTCAGGGGGGGGTGACCAATGCAAGGGCGGAGTGGGATGAGGATGAATTTTGAGGGAAGGGATGAAAGCAATACGGAGATTCCAATTTTGCCAGATGGAGATTTCCTTGGGGTTGTTAGGAAAGTCCTCTTCATTCCATGAGCGGAGAGCCGGAGATTCCTGAAGATTGCTGCAAAAAGAGATCCACATATGGTCGAGAGCAGAGACATGGTTTTTGAAAATCCGTTGATTTCTTTCTTTCCATAGAGACCAAAACACAAGACCAGGAAGGAGCGACCACAAGGTGTTGAGGAGGGGAGAGAGGAAGGGGCGAGGAGGCCATCTGCGGAGTATGTTGGTTATGTCTCCCATGGGTTTGTTCTTTTGACATCGGAAGCTGCATTTCTCCCAGAAGGAGTTGGCCAGAGGGCAAAGCAATAGGAGATGCTGGATAGTTTCCTCATTTTGAAGGCAGTTGGGGCATTGGGAAGGTCCGATGAATCCTCGTTTGACAAGATTGTCCCATGTGAGAATTCGTTTATGGCTGAGAAGCCATAGGAATGTGGAGATCTTGGGACAGGTGAACTTGTTCCAGATCGTCGCCCAAAGAGGATCACGGGGGAGAGGCACGGGATGCATAAGGGTGTAGGCTTCTTTTGTAGTAAACATTCCTTTGGTTGAGTAACCCCACCTGAGTATATCAGGTTCATCTGTGCTTCTGATTTGCCTTTTGCGAAGTTCAGATTTGAGAGCTTCCAAGTCAGGGTCTTGAGCGTGAGGCGCAATAAGTTGAGGGGATTTCCATTGTCTAAATCTGCTGCTGTTATTGGCTTGCCATTGATGACAGACCTTGATATCATGAGCGTTGCTATTATCATCTACGTTGATGCTGGGGATGGCCTCGAGAAGAGTTGGATTTTGCTGCCACGAATCCAGCCAAAATCTTGCCGAGTTGCCATTGCGGATTTCCCAGAAGCTGTTCTGTTGAATAAGTAAATAATGTTGTTTGGCCGAGTTCCATATGAGAGAGTCTTGTTGCTCTGGAATGAACCTGATTAGATCGGTCGTGGGTCTATTATTGGCATATTTAGCAGTCCACCATTTAGCCCAAGGAGTGTGAGGTTTGGACGTCCAATTCCACCAGATGCGAGCAGCCATCTCCTCGTTGCTATGATTGGGATCTCGAAGATTGAGTTCGCCTGCATCCTTGGGAGAGCAAACCGTATCCCAGCTTACTAAGGCCCACTTTCGATTCCTCCTAGAGGAGCCCCAAAGAAAGTTGCGCTGCAAAGATTTGATTTGTTTGAGGACCCATTTAGGCGCTGCAAGAACAGAGAAAAGATAGAGCGGCATCGACTGCAACACAGATTTGATAAGGACGAGTCTGCTGGCCAGATTCAAAGCTCTGAAAGTCCAAGAGGAGAGTCTGGTCTCCAATTTGTCAAGAAGCTTAGTCCAGGAGGAGTTCCGGATGGACGAGTCAACAAGGGGGGCTCCCAGATATTTGTCTGGGAGAGAGGCAATGGAAAAGCCAAGGATGTGAGCAATGTTGGCTTGAGTGAGGGGGGGGGTATTAAAGAAAAAAATCTGGGACTTGGAGTCATTAATGGTAAGACCAGAAGCAGAAGAAAAAAGGCGAAGAATGGCTTTGAAGGAGCGAGCTTCCTGCACAGAGGGATGGCCAAAGAGCATGTTGTCATCCACAAATTGCTGGTGGGTGGTAACAGGAGCGCCATGAAGGGAGATGCCACGCAGTTGATGAGATTGGACCGCCTTATGGATTAAACGACTAAGGCCTTCAGTCATGAGGACGAAGAGGAAAGGGGAGAGAGGATCCCCTTGCCTGATGCCTCGCGAGGGATAGAAAGGAGGTGAAGGAACTCCATTGACAAGAATAGAGAAAGAGGTGGAGGTGATGAGGCTCATTATCCATCTAATCCACATTTGATCAAAACCAAAGGCATTTAAAGTATGATGAATGTAATTCCAATTCAGCTTGTCAAAGGCTTTGGAAAGATCAAGCTTGAGAAGCATACCTGGTTTTTTGCAAATCTTTAAAGAGTGCATAATTTCGTGAGTTAAAATTATGCCATCCAGGATTTGGCGCCCTTCTACATAACCAGTCTGTTCCGGGGAGATAAGGAGCGGAAGGAGTGGCTTGAGTCTGTTGGCAATAACTTTGGAGATGACTTTGTAGATAACATTGCAGAGTGCTATAGGCCTGAACTTTTCCGCTTTGCTGGGCTAGTCCTCTTTTGGTACCAACGCAATAAAGGTGGCGTTGAGGGAGGGAAGAAGCCAATGCATAGTTCTGGACTCCTCAACTAGCTGCCAGACTTCAAATTTGATGAGATCCCAGAAATGGTGGAAGAAGTTTGAGGTAAAACCATCAGGTCCAGGAGCCTTACCATCCTTGAACTGCGCCATAGCTTCATCCACTTCTTGAGGGGAGACAGGTCGGAGGAGCATTTTGTTATGCTCAGCAGTGATCAGTTTAGGAATGAGCTGCTTAATTTGATCAATTTCCTTTTGTCGATTTGTTTGAGGCTCTTGCTGAATGCTCTTGAAATAGTCAACCAATACCTGTTGCATATCTTCATGATTTTCCATTCTTTCCCCTTGCTGATTGAGTATATGGCTGATTCTGTTTTGCATCCTGCGCTGCATGGTAGAGGCGTGGAAGAACTTGGTGTTTCTTTCGCCCTCTTTGAGCCAGCGAACTCTAGATTTCTGCCTCCAGAGAATCTCTTCCTGTTTGTATCTCTCTTCTACCTGTTTTTGGAGAGCATGCTCCTTCTCTGCTAGCATCTCCGTCTGCCCCTTAGTAATGATTTCCTGTTGCAGTTCACTCATACTTTGCTCGAGGATCTTCTTTTCCTTAAAGATATTGCCAAAGGTAGTCTGATTCCAATGTTTAATTTGACCTTTAAGGTATTTGAGCTTTTGCTGAAATTGATACATTTTGGAACCCTTTGGTGGCTGAAAGTTGCTCCAAGCTGTTTGTATCATGTCTTTGAAGGAGGGATGTGTCAGCCAGAAAGCTTCAAATCGGAATGGCCTCTTTAAATGTGATCCTAAATTTTTCCATTGTGGCAAGATGGGCCAGTGATCCGATCCTGCATAGGGCAGGATTGAGCTTGTGATGTCTCCCCCCATGTGAATCGCATTGTCAGAAATTAGAAATCTATCCAATTTTGACGCGATTTGTTGACCTCCTACTCTTCTGTTACTCCAAGTAAATAAACCATTGGAGAAGGGCATGTCAATGAGCCAATTATTATTGATGAAGTTTTTGAAATGACTGCTTTCCAGCTCTGATCTGGATCGCCCTCCAGTTCTTTCCTCCATTCTCAGGATCATATTGAAATCGCCACCGATCAGCCAAAGTGGGTGAGTTCTGTTTGAATTAAGATGCGTTATGGTGTCTAAGAGCGCAGTCTTGCTGCCCTGGTCTTGAGGAAAGTAAACATTGGTCAAGTGCCCATGGATATTGGTACCGATAGGATGGAAGGTGGCTTGTATGAGATTATGGGCGGCATGAAAATCAGAAAGCTGCATGGAGCAGGTGTCCCAAGCTATTGCCAGACCTCCCGAGGAACCGGAGGCATCGACTGCTACTGAACTGCTGCTGGGCCAGGCCTTTGATAAGATGGCACCGAGCAGATTGTTGTTGCATTTCGTTTCTTGAAGAAAGAGAATTTGTGGTTTCTCCCTTTGTATCATGGATTTGATCATCATGTACTTACCTGGACCGTTAAGCCCTCTTACGTTCCAAGATATCAATTTCATGGCGAACTATTTTCAAGAGGTTTGAAGAACCTGGTCAACTTGGGATATCTCCCTGAATCTACCAACATTGCCCCAACCTGCATGGTGCGTTGCCAATCAGGATTTCTGCCTCGTTTTTTACTTTCCTTCATACTTTCAGGCTATCCCAATGGCTGCCTGGTTGAATCCCCAGTTTTTTGTTCTGATGTGCTTTGGAGAGGACTACCTCCAGCGATTCGATCTGGTGAGGTAGGATCTTGTCAAATTCTTTCTTTTTGCAAGCTTCCTCCAGACCTATGAGATCCAGGTCTCCCATATCAAAACCTTCAGAGTCTTCCTCCATGAGAGTGGTTTGCAAGCTTTCCTGAGATTCTTTGCTGCCCAAGTTAGGGTTAAGGGAGTGTTCATCAAGATCCATAATGATGGGGTTCCAAGACACCTGTTTCGGCGTCGAATGGGGATCAGGATTTGAGGGGGCCTCAGACGGCTTAGAATCTTGAGAGGGTTCGGAGGCCGAGGATTTGATTAGGGATGAAGGGGGGTTCGACAGAGTCGATGAGCCAAGCGCAGTAGTGGTTTCTTCATTCAGGGGATCTGAACTGGCCAGGGCGGCAAAGCTATTGCTCGTGGATGGGGTTGACGAGGAAGGGCCAGGTTTAGAACTGGAAGGAGGGGTTTTCTTGCTATTTCTTCTTATGGTCGGAACTTTGGTGAACCCCTCTGCGTCTTCCTTGTCTCCAGCACTTTGAGTCTTGGTTTGAGCTACAAGAGGGCAATCTCTGTAGAGATGCCCATGAGCATGGCATCTTCTACAACGAAATGGCACATGTTCATAATCCAACGGTTGAATCCATTCATAATCATCGTGAAACAGACTTACCGCATCTAGAAGGGCTCTATCCAGCTGCATGTAGACACAGATCCGCGCATAAGAGGTGTACCTTCTAAGCTTCGTTTCTTCCGCTATTTTGATGAACTCGCCAAGTCCGCTGCCAATCGCTTACAGAGATTCCTCATCCCAGTATTCAAGAGGCAATGAGTAGAGTCGAATCCAGACTGGAGCCCAGTTGAAGTTTTCTTGATCGGGATTGAACCTTTCCACCCAGTTTCGAAGGTATAAACCTGCCGAGTTGAAGAAATAGGGGCCGCCATCCATAACCCTATTTCGGTCCTCAAGGCAGTTGAAATCAGCTGTGAAGAAGCCCTTTGGTCCTAGTTGCAGACTGACATGTCCTTTTGGCTTCCATTTGGACGCGATCCAGCCTTGTAGGGCTTTTTCAGTTGGCCAGAACCCTATAAATTTCCCAATGAGAGCATGATCTCTCATGTACTGGATCCTGGCATTAATTCGATGACTGGGCAGATCGATTTTGGGTCTGTCCGGAGCTATTGGCTTGCAGGTCGAAGAAGTGACCTGCGGCGTTTCCTTTTGTGGTTCAGATGTCGATTGCTGAGTAACTTCCTCCTTCCGCGCATTGGCCGAATCTTGCATATTCAGGTCAGGGTCTTTTGGCGTTTTTTGGTCCTTGGCAGGGGGAGGCTAACCGCCCCCCCGTTTCCGATTCCATGGCTGCGAACACCACGTTATTGCGATTTGAAGGACGCGCCGTCAGGGTGGACAGAGTTGCAGTGAAGGCTAGGGTTCCTGCAGTACGAAAAGTTTGAAAACCCTAACAGAGCGCTCTACAATGCATTCTTAATTAACCCATTGTTTAGACCAATTTGATGTCTGTTATGGTTGTGTTTTTGTTTTATTTATCACTACATGTATTGTTCTATCTTCCATTACCGTTTATGATTAATTACACGACTAATAATTGGATGCATTGTTTATGAATAAATAATTTGGGTTAAAGTAATTGATACAACATAGAACAATTTGAAAATTTAACATAGTATCAGAGCTAAGGTGAAGGACAAGCCCAGAAGAAGACAAACACTAAAGCCCTCATTATCACTAAGCATACCTACTTACCAAAGTCGAGATGTATTCCTCTACCTTCAAGGAGCATGAGAAATTGGGTGATGCATCAAAATTTGTTGCATGGAAAGTCAATTTGGAGATCATAGTTGAAGACAATGATGTGTTGGAATACATTAAAGGAAGGATGCCCGAGGCATCAAAAAATTCCTCCGCTTCTATCAAGAACAGATGCAAGAAAGGTGAGTCCAAAGCAAAGAAAATTATAGTTGATGGTTTACAAGATCATTTATTTGCATATGTTGGGAATTTAAGAAAGTCTAAAGACATGTATGACAAGATATCTGGCATGTATGAAATCAACAATCTGAATGAGATTATCACCTTGAAAGATCAACTCAAGGAAACAAAGATGAACAAAGGTGAAATTGTTCAGTCATGCATTACGAGGATCTCACGTCTTAGAGATCAATTTGCAGAGGGTTGGAGAGAATGTAGCTGACAGAGAGATGGTTGTCGTGACTCTTAGAGGTCTCCCTCCTGTTTAGGAAACCTTCATTACTACAATCAACAACAACAATGTTCTTACGTCATTTGATGAAATTGTTGGAAAACTTACTTAAAAAGAATTAAGAATGATAGCAAGAGGGAGAGTTCATAAGCATGGAGAGGGAGAGCCTGCTGCATTTATCGCCCATAACAAAAGGAAGAGGTCAAAATGAGGCCCCTCTAGAAAACCTCCTCCTCAAAGCTCAAAAGGAAGGAATTACAGATCAACATCCCATATTGAATGATATAACTTCCACAAGAAATGTCATTATGCACGTGATTGTCCTGAGAATAGAAAGAGGCCACGATACAACACCATAAGCAACAACGATGATAAAAAAATAAGAGACAATCAAAGGAACAACCGCAATAGAAGTTATGAAAGGAGAAGAGATTCTTCAAGCGACCGTGAAGAAGAATATCCTCCTCAAAAGAAGTCAAGGGCTCCTAGTTGTGAAAGTAATGTTGTGAATAAATCTGAATATATTCTTATTTCTGCACTTACTAGTTCTTCTCCACCGGATTCGTGGGATAATTGGTTGGTTGATAGTGGGGCCACTCATCACTTCTCTAGATACAAGGAAGTTCTCTCTAATCTGGTAGAGAGGGAAATAAACTGAAGATCATTCTTGGAGATAACTCCACTCATCCTGCAAAAGGATTTGAATCTGTTAAATTTTAGTTGAATTATGGGGAATCAGTATTGCTGCATGATGTTATGTATGTGCCAGGTATAATGAAGAATTTGATTTCTATATCCGCATTAGAAGATAAAGGGATGATGGATGCCTTCATCAATGGAAAGGTCTTGACTTGGTTTGTTGATTCACATATTAAAGATGCATTCACATTAGGTCTGAGATCTGAAGGAATCTATAAAGTCATAGGAAGGCAAATTCTAGCATTGGTTCATAACACCAATCATCTAAGCGAATTGTGGAACTGGTATACACTATGATGCTATTCCGAAATTGAAGAAACTGGTCTCAGGTATTCCTGATGTTCAAGTTCATCATGATGGAGTTTGTCTAGGTTACGCGAGTGGAAAGAAAACAAGGGGACCATTACCTTCCAGTGAGAACAAGACAACTGACATCCTTCGTCTCATTCATTCAGATGCATGTGGTCTGATGCCTGTGCATTATATTGGTGGCCATATCTACTACATCACCTTCATTGATGATTTCTCAAGAAAGACATGATTATATTTCGTCAAGCACAAGGATGAAGCCTTTGAAAAATTCCAGTAATTCAAAGCTTTGATCATAAGTCAATGAGGGATAATAATCAAAGTTTTCGGGTCTGACAATGGAGGAGAATACATGTCAAAAGAATTCATAGCATTCTGCAAGAAAGAAGGGATCAAGAAAGAAACTATTGTTCCATATACACTTGAACATAATGACTTAGCTGAAAGGAAGAACCGATCTATATTGTAAGCTTCTTGTGCCATGCTTCATTATCAAAAGGTACTGAATTTTATGTGGGCTGAAGCCACACATGCTGTTGTATATGTTCAAAACCGAGTGCCTCATCAAGCATTGAAAAATAAGACTCCTGAATAAATATTTACAAGTAACAAACCTGACATTAGCCATCTTCATATATTTGGATGCCCTGTATTCTTTCATGTGCCGAAGGACAAAAGAAACAAGTTGGAAGCTATAGGAAGAAAAGGTATGTTTATGGGTTATTGTGAAAAATCTAAGGCATACAAAATATATATTCCTGGTCAAAGGAAGGTCGAAATTAGCAGGGATGTAACTTTCAATGAACTTTGTAATGCAAGAGGCCTTCCTCCACCTCCCAAGGAAGATGATGATGACAGGGATATTCTAGATGGTCCTTCTATGTTTGGGTCAGATGATATTGATGTTCCCGTGGAGCCTATGGATCCCTTAGATCCACCTCCCAGTGATCCTCCTTCAAAGAAAATACCACTTTGGCTTCACGACACTATACATGATAATGAAAGAATCATTCCCATTCGTAGATTCTTCAGAGAAAGGAAGGAACCATGTAGGTATTGAGGATATGTAGTTGCTATGAGCACTATGATATTTAAAGTTGAACCATCCTCATTTGAAGAAGTAGTCAAAGAACAAGTTTGGAAGGATGTTATGGCCGAGGAATATGAATCTATTATGAAAATCGATGGATGGGATGTTGTGCCAAGACCGCATGGGATGTTTGTTGTGACTTTGAAATGGCTATTCAAGACCAAACATGGAATTGATGTCAGCATTGAGAAATACAAAGCGAGGTTCATAGCTCGAGGTTTCTCTCAGAAAGAGGGAGAATATTACGATGACATATTTGCTCTTGTGGCTTAATACACAAAAATCCATTCGATAGTTGTCCTTGTTGCCAGTCAAGGATGGATCCTTCATCATATGGATGTAAAGACCTCTTTCATTCATGGCATGTTACATGAAGAAGTATATGTTGAACAACCATAGGGATTTTAAGTGGAATATCGCAGAACGCATGTTTGCAGGTTGAAGAAAGAATTGTAGGATTTGAAGCAAGCTCCTCGAGCTTGGTATGCACACATTGACAACTATCTAATGAAACTGGGTTTCACAAGAAGTAATGTTGATCCCAACCTCTATTTTAAGGTTATCCAAGGTATGCCATTGATTCTGGTTCTATATGTTGACGATCTATTCTTAACAAGAAGTGAATCGTTGATGATCAAATGTAAGAGGAAGTTAGCCTTTAAATTCGAGATGAAAGACCTTGGAATCATGCACTACTTTTTGGGCCTTGAGGTGTGGCAAAGACCTGGTGAGATCTTTCTCTCACAGGGAAAGTATGTTGCGAAGTTGCTGGAAAGGTTTGGTATGACTGAGTGCAAATGCATGACTACTCCGATGGAGATGAATTTCATGAAGCTATGTGGAAAAGCAACTGGAACCGATTTGGAAAATCCATCAGAGTACATGCAACTAATTGGGGCTCTGATGTTCCTTGTGAACACCCATCCATATATATGTTATGCAGTTAACACATTGAGTCAATTCATGACTAAGCCCCTTCATGCTCATTGGATTGCTGCTAAACATGTATTGATATACTTACATGTATCGATCACACTTGGTCTGAGATATTTAGCTAGAGTTATTCAACTTCATGGATACACTAATGGTGACTGGGCAGGAAATGTTATTAACAGAAATAGTACATATGGTTGTTGTTTTAGTCTTGGTTCTGCCATGATATCCTGGATGAGCAGGAAGCAAAATTCGGTAGCATTGAGCATCGCGGAAGCATAATACATTGCTGCTAGCATGACTAGTTGCAAAGTTATGTGGTTAAGGAAGCTCTTTAGTGAGCTATTTGGTCAAGTCTTAGATACCATAGTGATATACTATGACAATAAGAGCACGATCCATTTAGCAAAGAATCTCGTGTTTCATTACAAGTCCAAGCACATCGAGATTCAATATCACTTTATTCATGACATGGTGCAGAGAGGAGTTGTTAGACTCCACCACATATCGACTGACGAACGATTAACAAATATTCTCACCAAGGCACTACCGAAAGGAAAGTTCTTAGTCTTCAGAGAAAAATTTGGACTGTTGTATGTAGCCCCTCCAGATAAGGGGCAACATAGATTGAGGACATTGAGCAAAATATTCCTACCCTACTTTATCTCTCGGGGTGAGGAATTGAGATAGAGGGCTACTGGGGTTGACAGATCTCTGAAAAATAGGGAACTCCCCTATTTTTTAACCATACTTGAGATGCTGCTCCCCTATCTTCATAGGGTCAAAGATGCTACTCCCTTATCTGGTCTATGCAAAGTATACCCCAGTTGGCATCATACCCTCATGCAAGGCTTGATGGGAATGTCGCTCCTTGTTCGGTCAACGAGTTGAGAGTGTACTTGGGGTGTACAATCCAAGTCGATAATGATGCAGGTGTTCTACCACATGAATGTTGAGAGTCATTGATGGAAATATCAGTAGGCAACAAGATTAGGTTGAGATTTGCTCCCCTTTTGTGATTTTGGGTTGAGTATGAACTCCCTGATGAGATTCCAGGGTCGAAGATGTGCTCCCTTGTATGATGAGTTATCTTGTTGCTCAGTACGGGTGGAAGCTATTACTCCCCTATTCTTCTTCTTCTAGATATGAGAAAGTTTCAACAGATGGAGTTGAGCAGTAATGACACCATGATGTAAAGATCTACAGGGAGAGGTTACCACATGGAATTCTTCCTAGTTGAGAGGGAGTCTTAATTTTTGAAACTAGGGTCAAATTCCACTTTGGACAGCTTCGTTGGTCAAGAATATAATTGCATTAGATTCCTCTTTTTTAGAGGACCATAATTGGCCTATAGATCACCCCAATCGGTTAAGAAAAATTCAAATTATGAATTATTTTATTTATTAATGAAATGGAATGGGTTGGCCTCAACACATGTGGATTTAGTCAAAGCCCTAAGCGGTCTCTCAGAAAATATACAAATACAAGCGACCTCAAGCTTATTCTCACACATTTGCTCATGGTATTTTCTTCTTGCAATCTTTATCTTGGTTCATCTATTCTTTTTTGGTTCGCACAAGTTCAACAGAAGAAGCTCCCGTAGGGTACATAATCACAGGTGAGAGGCTCGCATTGAACAAGGGCTTTTGGGCCATAGCCGCAGGCACAAAATTACTGAAATCATGCTAGAGCCGCGAGCACAACGTGGCAAGGTAGTGGCCAAATTTCCATAGCTGCGGCTAGGGTTCTGAGGCTAGATCGTCTTGATCCGGGCCAAAGCCACAGGCACAGTGTGTCCTACTAGCGACCAAGGAGCTATAGCCACGGGCACAACTTCTTGAGGTTGTGGCTAAGGTTTTTTGTTTTTTGTTTGTTTTTGTTTTTGTTTTTGCTTTTTTGTTTTTGTTTTGGTTCTGGTTTTTTTTTTTTTTTAGCAGATATGAGTTAGGTCATCTTCAGTTGCTTGTGCATTGCTTCCAAACATCAGTCACTCAGTCACATATGTTTACGATCAGTCTTTGATAAAATCCTCGATTCAGATCTAGGATTTTGGAAGTTGATATCATTTGGATTCAACGATCTATTGGATCTGTGTTTCTTGATGTTGTAGATCTCTAGATAAATAGATCTATATATATGATCTGTATATTTCTGTTGCATGTGTATTAGGTTCATTTTACTCTCTACTGAAAACTTTTTATGACGATCTATTGAAGAAGAAGATTTGAAAGGGTTTCCCCCTTATGGGGTTTTCCCTAGTCTTGGACCAATTTGTTGTCAATTATGGTTGTGTTGTTGTCTTCTTCATCACTATATGTATTGTTATATCTTCAGCTACAATTTATGATTAATTACACTGCTAATAATTGGATGCATTATTTATGAAGAAGTAATTTGGGTTAAAGTAATTGATACAACATAGAAAAATATGAAAATTTAACATTGGAAAGACAAGAGACATTCATTGGCATTTTATTTATGAAAATAATGGAAATTAGGAGAAAAGGAAGGTGAAAGGTCACAAGTTGCATGTGAGGAGGAAATTGAAGGAAAATAATGGAAAATTGAGGAAATTAGAGGCCTCATTAATAAAAAGGCTTCTCAGGATCAGTTGATACCTTTTGTCAGTTTAGTTTTGGATCTCTTTCTCTCTCTCTCTTTGACACTTAAGAGCATTCTTGGAGCACTATAGCATTGGATCAAGGAAATCAAAGGAAGGATAAAGAAGGCAATGGAAGCAAAGATCAAGCAAGGAAGAGTAAGATCAAGTGACTCACAACGAGATTACTTGCGGGTATCGAATTGCATGTGTCATTTCCTTGCTAGATGTGGCAAGCATGGTACATGCATGGGTGCTCTTGGTTCTCTTGTTGTCATTAGCATGGGTTTTTCCAAGTGTGACAGTGATTTCTAGCCTTGCCTTGCCATTTCCGGATAGCCATGGTGTGATGGGTTCTCTTTTACTTGGTTAAGTTGGATTTTCGGATGGTTTCAAAACTGAGTGGGGTGGTCTCTAAAATAAAGAACACTAGGCCTAGGAATCCCTAGAATGGAGAAGGTGGGATTGCGGCAAATTCGGTTTTGTGTACCTCAATAGGCCTAGGAATCCTCGACTGGTGAATGACGAGATATACAATAAATCCTAGAGGTGTGTTCCCTTGATCAGGCATAGGAATTCTCGACCGATGAATGGTGGGATATACAACAAATCCTAGAGGGTGGAGTCTCTATTAGGCCTAAGAATCCTTGACTGGTGAATGGCAAGATATACGGTAAATCCTAGAGACTAGGAGGCAGGAAAATTTCTCACGGTGTAGGTGGAGAAATCCAGAGGCATCCATGCTTGTTTAGTGCCTAGTGATCTGGTGGGGATTATGGTAAAGCCTGAGGAAACTTGGATAGCTTTGGTCTTGAGTCCCACATTCATGCTTGGAATATGGCATGAGGGTGATTGGATGAAAGAAAGAGTTGGTTTAGCCTAATATATGGTTAGGTGGTTCGTGGAGGTCCCAAACCTGGTTGGCTTTTGCATTCATTAATAATAACTTATTCTCTTTGGTATTTCATGTGTCAATGTACTAATTCATATGTGGTTTTTATGGTTGTTATATCCTTGTTATTTATGTTGGTTATATTCTAGTTATGAGTATGTTTTATGATAGACTTGATGTATGGATTTCATCATGTTTTGATTAGCAAATGAATGTACAATGAATATATGTCCTAATAGATGACAATGCAACTATTGTGACAAGGCATCAATGCTTCCTTACGAATCTCAGATAAGTATGAGAACCCTATGCTTAGATTTGTTGTTATGACCTGTATTTTACATATTTATGACATGTTTGACGAAATGCCTATCATGGCTAGTAGGGGTCAGATTAAGTACTTGTACCAGTGATTCCATTTGTAGCTTTGTTCCATTGCTATTATTCAATTTTTAAGGTTTCATGAAGTTACGGGGAGTGGTTTGAGACTTGGCCCTGAAAAAGTGGCTCAGAATTCAGGGTCACTGACACAAAACTGCCTGAAAAAGTCCATAGTCACTAGCATGCCTTATTGTGGGAGCGATTGGAAGGCCTCAGTCACATGCATGGCTTGTCATGGGAGTGGCTGAGGGTCCAAATTAAAAAAATGTCAATTTGTTTAAGGGGTTGATCATCTGGAAGGGTTGGTTGGCTCCTAAAGGTTCTGTAACATGTATGGAAGGTTAGATTGGTTTCGTTATGTCAGTTCCACTTCCTTAACTGTACATGGGGAGTTGAATCACATCATAGTAGCCTCTCGTCACATGTTTACCCAAGTGGACCAATTAGCTTGGGTAAATGTGGGAGGAGAGTGTTACACACTTATTGCATCTCAATGGGAAATGTTCATGGTCAACCTCTCAAAGTTGCCACTATTTGTGAGAGTTCAACAATATAAGTTTGATAAGTGCCATCTCCACGTGTACCTCCACATAAATTTTGGTGCATGTGTATTGATTTGTTTTTTGAAGATATGTTGCTTTTTATAACTTGGTAGGTCAATTTACCCTAAAATATTGATAAATGTGGTAAGCATATCGGGATCGAGATTGCATTTGGATTTACTCTTAAAAATTAATGGATGGGGTTAAGTTATCCATGTACAAGCATAAGGACCCATACAACATATATCACTTTTGGAAACTTGATTCTTGTCTTCCTTGAGTTGAAATAAAAAGGTTGTACTTCTCATGCGGCAAAGGAAGAATGGCATTGGTCTAGCCACAAAGGTCTCCAATTTATATCGTTCCTCACTGGGGAACTTCATGGTTCATCCAAAGCCCCATATATTTTACATTAAAGATGGTGCTTTTTTTTTTTGGGAATTAGTGTTGAGATTTAAATCTTGGAATGCTTACAAGTTTTTTGACAAATTGTGCCCTTTTCTCTAATTTCATTGGTGCCATAACAAGGGAGTGGAAAGCAATGATTTCCATTTCAATGTCCACTACTCCATTATCCAAAAAGAATTGAAGGCTCTTATACATGTGTCACTTCCCTTTGTTCTTTATCCATTGTGCACAAACACTATCTCATTAATATGCTTCAAGCTTCCATAGTGGTCAGGGTTTATGCAAATGTTTTGCTTCATATCACTCAATCATTCTTAACAATCACATGTCTTAGGTAACATGGATATGATTCTTGCCATTGATTGATATGTGAATTTGAGATTAATTTTGGTGTTTTTATTTGTATTTTATTTTTAATAAACATATAGCCAATATAGTGAATGTGGTTTTGGTTTATAAGATATAAATATAGCTAAGTTTCAAAATCACTTAACTATTAGCCACTATTATTTTGAATTAAAATTCCTTTATATGTATACTAATAGTAATACTATTATTTTGAATTAAAATTCTTTATATGTATACTAATAATAGGAAGCATTTTATTAAAAAAATACTTTTTTCATTCCTTGTATTTTAAGTAAAAGAAAATATAATGCATAAATAGATACCTAAATTAAAATAAAAAACAAAAAACTGTCCAACTATATTGAAAAGAACGGACAGGAAAATCCTCTATAAAGATATCTGTTTCATTCCTTGTATTTTAAGTGAAAGAAAATATAATAGATAAATAGATACCTAAATTAAAAAAAAAATAAAAAAAATACAGATGGGACAACAAAGTCATGATCAATTTCCAAGAAAATAAAATTACAAATCATTGAATATCAAATATTTCTTGTGGCTTTAATTTATGGCCATTTACTCATCTAAAAACTTTATACTCACCATATATTTTTTAAATAGATTTTGGTAACTAATAGTTGCTATTACCCTTTCCGGTGACAAATTTTTGTGTGTCGTGGCGTTGTAAGAATCGATGTTGAAAAGTCATAAGTCAAGGTTATATGTGAGCTTAAAGGGATGTTTGGGACTTTCTTTACTTTTTCTATTTAAAATTTTTTAAAATATAAAATAGTACTCGGCGCGACTTTTGATGGCCAATAAATGGTACCAATTCAAATCTTCATTTCCAACCCATAGTCAATGCTTTGGTTTCACCTAAACCATGTTTTTTCAATTTGTCTAAACACCAAATTAACCCATTGTTCAGAAATATCAATAAAGAATATACTTATATTTAGAGGGGAGCAAAGTGCTTTGGGGAATCTGGTACACATGAAGCAAAGTACAAGTTGAAATGAAAATAAAATATTAAAGGCAAATTTCAGGGTACATTGAACTGGACAAATGTTGCCTTGTCTCAAGACCAAGCACTGAAAAAGGAAGGATTTGAAGCACTGAATTAAGGAGGAATTTGAAGAAAAATACAAAGAAAGGGTCCAAGGATTTATATAATGGGTGTGATGAGGCAAGCAAATATCTATCATTAAAATTAGAAATTTTTATTATTTAAATTGTATGAATAAATGTGTAAATAAATTTAATTTCATTAAATAATTGAAAATGATGTTTGTATTTTTAATATATTATTAGGAATTTGATTTCTATAATTCTTAAAATGCATATACAGTGATAATATATTTTGTCCACCTATTCTATAATCCATAAAATGTATATAAATTTTTTTAGTGATAATATATTTTGTCTACCTATTTCCAACTAGCTAGTATGGTTAATATATTTTTTTATGAATAAACTTGAAAAAAAACTATATGAAAAAGAGATGTTTAAACTGTCCTGATTTTATTTCAATTTAAAAAAATGCAATTTTAAAATAATCAAGAAGTTCAGGAGAAGCACGTGTGGAGGAAGGGCATGAACCAGAAGACCAGAAAACGGCGTTTCAATCGCCATTTGGAACAGAATTGATAAAATAATTAATTGATAAAAGAAGAATTGACTGAAGAGGACACACTATACAGAGGTCAAAGCTGAGGCCAACGATTATCCGCCCTCGCGTGTCTCGCATTTGTACACTGCCCTTTCCTTCTCTCCTCTGCTCTGCCCGTGCGTATGTTTTTAGTGCAGAGGAAGGAGCGTAGCCGAAGGTGCCCTTCAATTAACAGGTGTTTGTTATTCTCTTGAGATCTCAAGGGCATGGAGGGACAAATACGATCAGAAGCCCCGCGCGACGCCACTGTCATCAGGTCCAGGGATCGAATCTTGCTGATCAGGTCATGAGGAACCAGGCATGGATTGTCATTGCACAGGTAAGTCGATAGCCGCACGCTCAGATAATTCTTGAAAACCCGACAAAAGCACTGCAATTTAACACTCTTAAGCACTGACCAGTTCATCTGTTAGGTTTAGTACGGAATCGCGTGGCCTGGAGCTGAAAATGGACACAGATGCATTCGCGATAGGTTTTCGTCATTTAAACGTATAAAATTTCCGAATTCTTAGTCTAGGCCTAATTTTCCCCATATCTAAACATTCAATGGCTGGAGTTTTGTTTCCACATATAAAAGTTTCATCGGATCGTTGCTGGCGGTCTGAGTAGCATCTGTTTTTTTTCATATGTATTTTTGCGCGTTGCCAGGGTCGATGTGGTGTTCTGCTTGCGAGGAAACAGTATCAGGCTTCGATGTGTTCCGTGGCAAAGGCAACTTGCCGCTGCTATTTGCCAGACTTGCTGGTCCTTGAAAATTCTGAAATATATAGAGTGTAGGTTTTTAAGCCTGTTCGTGGACTGATTCTTGGCTGTGCAACTCTTACAATCTTTATTTTATCTCCGTGCATTAGAGTGCCCTTGCTAACCGCCATCGCCATGAGCGAGATCTTAGGGTGAACGGAGAGGACGAAAATTCATGAGTGGCTAGTGCAAACCTGCCAAGCCACGGGGAGAAGGTGCTTGCCTAATAAGCACAGAGTTACAATTGCGTTTGAGCCTCGTGTAAAAAAAAAAAACCTTGTTCATCTTTTTTCCTCAGGTTTTGAAGTGGTTTAGAGTAAACTGTTATGAGCAAAATCGTAACCAGGTGAACTGCGATAAATCAAAATTCGCTTACCTCCAAAGCCACGGAGAGAACATGGTTGCCCAATGAGGATCGAATTACGTTTCAGCTCCTAGCTTTGCCAGCTTTAAAAAAAAAAAAAACGTTGTGCAATTTTTCCCTAGGTTATTGTGGTTCAGAGTAAAATGCTACAAGCGAAATCGTAATCAGGTAAACTGCGGTGAATGGAAATTTGCAGACCTCCCAAGCCACGGAGAGAGCATGGTTGCCCAATAAGCACGGAATTACTTTTTCACCTCTTAGCTTGGCCAGCGTAAATTCAAAAAACTTTGTGCATCTGTTTTCCTCACCTATCGTAATGGTTCAGAGTATAATGCTATGAGCGAAATTCGAATCAGTTGCACCGCGATGAATGGAAATCCACGGAGAGAACATGGTTACCCAATAAGAACATAATTACGTTTGAGCTCCTAGATTTGCCAGTGTAAAATAAAAAGAACAATGTGCATCTTATTTCCTCGGCTTATCGTAATGGTTGGGACTAAAGTGCTAAATTCGCAGACCTCCCAAACCACGGAGAGAACATGGTTGCGTAATAAGCACGGGATCACGTTTTAGCTCTGAGCTTTTCCAGATCAAAATAAAATACTTTGTGCATGCTTTTTACCTAGGTTATTTCAAAGGTTCAGGGTAAATTGCCATCGGTGAAATTGTCACCAGGTGAACTTCGATGAATGAAAATGTGTGGACCTCCCAAGCCATGTTGAGAACGTGGTTGCCTAATAGGCATGGAATTACAGCTCTGAGCTTTGCCAGCATAAAACAAACTTTGTGGATATTTTTTCCTCAGGTTCTTGTAATGGGCTAGAGTAAAGTGCTATGAGTGAAATTGTAACCATCTGAACCATGATGAATGAAAATTTGCGGACCTCACGAGACAAAGAGAGCACATGGTTGCCTAATAACCATGGATTTTCAGCTCTGAACTTTGCCAGCTCAAAATAAATATTCAGAGTAAATTGCCACCAGAGAAATCGTAACCATGTGAATTGCAGTGAATGAAAATTCTGGGACCTCCCAAGCCATGGTGAGAACATGATTACCTGTTAGGCATGGAATTGCAATTGAGCCCTGAGCTTCACCGGCTGAAATTTGAAAAATGTGTGCATCATTTTTTTTTAGGTTACTGTAGATTGTAAAAGATTCAGAGTAAGTGATTTCTAGACATGGTCTGAGAGTCACCCTTGGCAATTGGCATTTTGCATGAGATAAAAGGCGGGGCTGGGTGTGGGACAATATGCTCATTTTCTAATGAAATCTTGATCTGTTGTTGTGAAGGTTGGTGCCCAGCTGAACAATTGCTCAATTAGTCAAATTCTGAGCATTCTGGACTACCGATGAAACTGGCCAGAGGCTGTTATTTGCTATGCTTGTTAAGTTTTGATTATAAAATAAAAACCTGAAACATGATAACAATGGACTCATATAAAATATGCTTTAATTCTTATGAAGTCATTTGATACGATGGGTTTGATCCCCTTCTATTTCTTTTGCTAGTTAGTGACTTAGTTGTTTTACCGGTACAACTCAAGTACCTTTTTACTAATATCTAATTTAAATTATTGTATCTCGATCTTTTTATTAGTCACTCGTATCAATATGACTTTAACATTAGATTGTCATTAGATTTTTCACTCCTCCACAGTTTGAACTCATGTAGGCATTCCATCAAGTTGTTTTATCACCCTCATAAGGGTTGTATTCACAAATACAGTAATACTCTGCATCCCAAACTTCCAAATCAGTGCAGCTCTATGTTGCAGGAAATGTTGCCGAGAGGGCAGTTTCCCCTTGGAAACGATTCGGAAACGTTGTAATGCATACTGTATGGCCAGGAAATGTGTTTCCGGCTGTACTGGGCCATTTTGCGTGGAAGAAATGTGGCACGGGCGCATTTCTAGTGTTTAATATTTTTTTTTGTTTTGTTTTTTTTTGTTTTTTGTTTTGTTTTGTTTTTGGTCGTTTTGTCTTTTTTATTATTTTATTAGGCATGTAAAGTATCTTTTGGATGCTTCTAGATGGCTCTCTCAACTTATAAAAGAACTCTCGCCTCATTCCCTCATCACACGAATTGAGCAAGTCGTTTCTCTTGGAGAAGGGCGATTTTAGCAAGGAGAAAGTAGTGCTTCAGCTAGGGAATTTTCACCAGTGAGCAAATGAGATTTCAGCAGCGAGAGAAAGAGATTTCAAAAGCAAATTTGGAGTGCAAAGTTTCCAGCTACGACATTCTTGGTTTTTGGCTCAGCTAAAGATATATTTCTTGTCTTTTGTGTCATTTTGGGGTAGCTTCAACTACACAAAATTAATTTGGGTAAGAAGCATTCATTTTCTTAGTTTTTTGCCATTGTTTCTTCTATTTTTCGAGGGTTTATGCTACCAAAATTATGAAAAACGTTTTTTCTTTACAGATTTGTTTTTTTAATTTCTTTTTGTAGCAATGGCTTCCAGCCAAAGTGTAGGTTCAAGCCCCAAGTCCAACCCAAGGGCTGAATATTATCCTCTTTGGAAGCATGTTTATAAACTTCAAAAATGTGGAGGTGATGGCTCATGGGAATGACAATGTAATCTCTGTAGTAATTCGCACAAGGGCTCCTACCCAACAGTGAAGGCACATCTTTTGCATGGAGGAGGACAGGGGATTGCAGGTTGCACAAAAACAACGGACTCATTGGTGAGGAGGGCATATCAAGGCGAGCAAGATCAGGTGGATGGAATTAAAAGAAGGCATGAAGAGCTTAGTCAAGCTTCTCCTTAAGCTCCAACAAACATTCAACCAAGGATTGTAGTTGAAGCAAGGAAGAGGAGAGCCACTCAACAACAAGAACAACCACCATCCAGAGGGGAATCTGTTACAGTTCAAGATAGCAGAATTGGTAAATTGGTGAATGTGCAAGCAAGAGAAGAAGTTGATTCCAGAGTGGCTAAGTGCATCTATGCATGTGGTATCCCATTCAATGTTGTTCGCTCTCCTTACTGTCAAGATATGATAAGGGAAGTTAACAAAGCTCCTCAAGGGTACAAGGGGCCCAATTATGAGTAAGTGAGAACTCAGCTTCTCAAAAATGAGAAGGACCTTGTGGAAGATATCTTATCACCAATTCGTTCTTCCTGGAGTAGCTTTGGGGTTACCATTGCCACTTCACCAAAAGGAGCAATGTTTTAAAAGGCAAAAGACTGCTTAGGACAGGTAAAATATGCATAGTTCATTGCTGATGTTATTATAAAATCTATTGAACAAATAGGTCCTAACAGGGTGGTGCAAGTTATCGTGGATAATGCACCAGTTTGCAAAGCCGCAGGTTTAATTATTGAGGGGAGGTATGACGACATCTTTTAGACACCTTACATTGCCCATAATCAAAATATGATCTAAGAAGAGATCGACAATAAAGTTCTATGGATAAAGGAAATCACAGGGGAAGTAAGGGAGATTGTTAAATTCATCACCAACCACCATCAATCTCGAGCAATATTTCGAGAGTACTCCAAATTGGAGTTGTTAAAAGTTGCTGAGACAAGATATGCCTCAAACTTCCTAATGTTGCGTCGCCTTGTTGAGGTTAAGCAAGCATTAGTTTCTATGGTGGTGAGTCAACTTTGGGCTGAGTGGAGACAAGCAGATTCAGAGCGAGGATATACGGTGCATAGATTGTGCCTTGATGAGGATTCGTGGAGCAAGATAGATTTCTTGCTAAAGTTCACAATCCCCACATTTGAGCTTCTTTGGAATGCTGACATTGACCAACCTTTCTTAGGAGAGGTATATGATGGCATGGATTCCATGGTTGAGAAAACTATGGAAATCATTTCACAAGAGTCTCCACAACTATTGTTTGTTGATAATCATTTTGTTGATTTAATCAAGAAAATCATTGTTGATAGGTGGAACAATTTCAACACTCCATTGCACACTTTAGCACATGCCTTGAACCCCAAATTTTATGATGAGGAGCTTATTGCTCAAAGCAATGTTAAGAGGAAGGCACCCCATAAGGATAGAGAAGTGGCTAATGGGGTGGAAAAAGCCCTTATGAGAATTTTTCCAGCTCATCTAAATAGGGGGGTGAAGAAAGAATTTGCCAGTTTTGCTGCAGGATTAGATGATTATTCAGATATATCGGCCTTGGAGGAGAGAAGCACCATGAATCCAGTTAGGTGGTGGATTTGTCTTGGAGCAAATGGTGTATATTTGCAAAACCTTGCCATTCGTATCCTTTCACAAGTGGCAAGCTCTTCATCAACAGAAAGGAATTATAGCACCTATGGTTTTATTCATTCTGTGAAGCGCAACAGGTTGGGCTCACAGAAGGCAAAGGATCTTGTTTATGTGCACTCCAACCTTCGCCTTACATCTCGTAGGGGTCCAAAATATAACGGTGGTCCTTCTGAAGAATGTGATATGGATCTAGAAAGCCTTGATTTAGAGCTCTCTCTTGCTGCCATGAATATTGAGGAGCAACAACCTAGAAGTGGAATTGGCCCATCATCTTCTTCAGCTCCACCATCCACTGTTGAGCTTGCTTCTGCTTCTATTTTTGACGAGGATTATGATGATGAGTATTAGTCTTTAGTATTTGCAACCTCAAGGCTCAAAGTCTTTATTGTACTTGCAACCTCATATATATAATAAAGGTTGATTTTGAGATTTGGATATGTAATAAAGGCTGATTTTGGATATTCTGATATTGCTATTTTCATTATGTGTTTGTGATCATTCATGAGTAAATGTGGTGTAAATTTAGAGACTTATAGTTTATGCATTGACATTGGACAATTTAATTATAATTTAATAAATTATAATGTATCATGTATGCTTTATGATTGCAGTGACATAACATTTCTTAAATGTCCTAAATAATTTCTTATATATATATATATATATATATATATATATATATATATATATATATATATATATATATATATCGCGTTTCCCCGTTTCCAAAATTTGGTGGGGTCACGTTTTGTACCCGTGCTCGTTTGGGAAATTCGTACCCATTTCCCCGTTTCGTGCAACTTAGCTTGGAAATGAGAGGTAGCAGTGAAAGAAGATAACTTGATGTTCATAAAAAAAGATCACTTTCATGTTTAGAGAGAGCTATGACTAGCTTGAAGTTTCACAAGGCTCAACATAATGCCTTCATTAATGGTGATTGGAGGAAAGTGATGAGCAAAGTTGATGGCCCAACCCCTGTCACTAGATTAAAGAAAGAAGATGGCTCCATAATATCCAGGAAGGAAGGAGTTCAATATAATAAGATACAAACATGAAAGAGGGAGGCATGCAACTATGAAGAACTGTTAAGACAAGCTAGAGAGCTTGTGGTTATGACTTCCCAATTGAGAGGAAGTAGACGAATCTCCTCTATGTTTGAGAGGGAGTAAAAGATTCTCTTTAAATAGAAGCAAGGATCCATTTCCTAATAAAAAAGTAATGGGGATCTACTCTATGATTGAAAGGGAGTGATGTTAGATATCACATTTTGTATTCTCTTCTTCATGTGTCATGTACTTGACCAGGACTAACAACCCCAAGTCTAAGTGAAGGCCATGGAGGGGGAATGGTGAATAGAGGATTGGATAAGCATATGTGATTTCCTCGAGGATATAAAATCCAAGATAGGAAATGAATCGACACTCTTTGAGGATTGGACAGGTATCTAAGACAACAGTGGTCAAAGAGGATTGATATTATTTGAGGATTGGGAATCCAAGATAAGAATAGTCCTAAAAGGACATTCCTAGTGAACATCCATATGGGGTATGTTCTTTGTAGAGGTAGTGTGGTATCTCATGTAAAGCCTCCCAGCATTGTGCTCTTGTATAAGAAAGAGCTTGTCAAATTTAAGTCCTTACTATGTTGACAATGCTGGTCATGATGTTGATGGTTAAAGACAACTTACTAATTCGACTCTTCTTATGAGAACTCTTCAACTTGAGAATGATGATGTACTAGATGTACAATTATGAATACCTCCCTAGTTAAGAGGGAGTGATGGAAAATTTACCTAATTTCAGTCTTCATAAACTTCTTTTTTTTTGTAAATTGGACTAAACTGTATTAAAAACCAGGAAAAAATGTATAGAGGCATTGGGCAGAGATGGCGAGCTATGCTTAGCCTATCCCTGTCCTGGTAGTTCTCAAAATTAACAGAGTTTGGGACTGCCCCAAGAGGGGAAACCAACCCCTTGAGAGTTTGAACCAGTCTTGTATGACAAAATATTCAGTTGCCCATAAAAAAACAAGAGAGCTAAAATATAGCCTGAAGTACTAGAAAACAAAAATTAACCTTGCTGCCACGCATTCAGGGTGTTCCTTCATCCTCGTCCTTCGTCGAGTCCTCTTCCTCTACCAGGCATCCAAATTCCCGTCCAATGGCCTCTTCCTCTGCCGTGAGCGTTCGTGGAGGCTCAGGATGGGCCGAGTAAATGATGGGCTCAACCTGGCACTCGGCGTTGTAATCTCTGGTCTAGATGCCATTGACATCCATTATCCAAACGCCTATCTCCTTTGCGCTGGGCTGCTTGACCGGAAGCAGACTGGTCTTTCTAGGGGTTGGCAGCACCACTCGCGGGATGGTAGATTTTCTGCGGCCTCTTCTGCCCTTAGACTGCTCTGGAGGCATTGCATTCTCCCCACTATCTCCATGAGGGTGGACTTTGGCTTGAGAAGCAAGCGAAACTTGGCTTGCAGTAATGGAGCCATCGGAGGATTCAAGGCGCTGGTCATTGCAGTAGTGGGAGTGCCCAAATAGAGTACCCCGGTAATTGTCCCTGATGGGCTTCTGTCTCTGGCATGGGGGCATGGTGGAGCTAGCAGTCAGCTAATGGAGAGCTTGACGAGGAGGAAGGCTAGGTGAGAGGGAGCTACGGCAGACCTGAAAGAGCAAGGGCATAATGAGAGTCCAGATATCCTCTGAACCTTATGAATGCCTGAGGCATGGAGATCAAACGCCGACGCTGTGAAGGACGGGCCATAAATGCAGTCACATGGTGTGAGATGTAGCAGGGTGCCACGTGGAGCAGATAGCTGGAGAACCTATGCATTGGTTTGAAGTTCATCCGTGGTGCTGTGACCTGGAGCGAGCCCACCCGCTGGGAGCCAACTGCTTGAGCATGGAAGGACCTGTGATCTTGGACGCTCGAGTTATCACCTGCATCCGGGGTCAGTCTTCATAATTGTTATTTTACTAATGTCAATATGTATATCTTGTGTAACAAACAAAAGAAGAAAATAAAAATAGTATTTTAGAGCATGGGTTTCATGCTTCTTGTTGATGGTATTCTATGTCTTCTAGGGTTTTTTAGGTCATGGAATTTATTGTCATGAGTTTAGAGAGTCAACATCATGATTATAAGACCCATTTGGGCAAGATGTACCTTGTAAAATTTTTATTTTGAGTCAAAGAAGTCAAAATAAGCCTCCTAGCACAAGTCAGCGCTAGTAGAGACAAGTCGACCTTGAGAGGGGTATTCAACCCATTCAAAAGAGTATAAATAGTAGTTGTTCGACCTCATTTGCTCACCAATTCGATCTGCAATCAAGGAGCTCGATTTGAAGTGCAAAGATCAAGAAAGGCAAGTTAAAATGGAGCAAAAGCTGGAAGGAAGGAAAATTGAAGTTTTGACCTAGTTTTCACTCACATGTGAGAAGTAGCTGTGCTGCTGTAGGTTGCCGAAGTTGCAAAACAACTGTAGGTCCGAAAACTTGTATCTGGGGGTCAAAATTCTGAGTTTGGTGTAGTTTTGGCAAGATTTGTCTCTTATTGATTTGGTTTGACTTTGACCTAATTGGAGGGTCTTTTTGGAGGGCTGACTTGGTGCAAGGAGGAGGCTTTGGTCTTGTTGCTTGGGTTTTGGTTGTCTCATTTGAAGCAAATTCTATAAAAGAGAAGAGATTTTCTGGGTTTTACCTTGGCTTGGAACCTAACTTCTGTGTCCATTGTCTTTACTGTTTTTCTCTTGATATTTGCTTGATGAAAAGATCTAATAAAGAAACACAAGAAGATAAATAAAGTTCACAAGAAAATATTAAGGAATTAGGAGAAATTGAATTAATAGCTGACCTACTACATTCTCCAACAATGTTGTAGCTAAGAGCCCCATCATACATGCTGAACCTCCCATTTTTAAGTAGTGAAAGAGCAAGTTTAGAAGGATGCCATGGTCGAGGAATATGAATCAATTTATGAAGAATTATGTATGAGATGTTGTTTTGAGACCTAAAGGAAAGTCTTTTGTAGCTTCGAAGTGGTTATAGAAGATCAAGCATGGGGTTGATGGAAGCATTGAGAAGTATATAGTGAGGTTCGTGGCTAGAGATTTCATCTAGAAAGAGGGAGAATATTATGATGACATCTTTGCACCAGTTGCTTTCTACACCACCATTAGATCGATCGTTTCCCTTGTTGTTAGTCAAGGATGGACTCTTCACCAAATGGATGCGAAGATTGTGTTTCTTAATGACATACTATAGGAAGAAGTATATGTTGAGCAACCTCAGAGATTTGAAGTAAATGACGGGAAGACTCATGTTTGCAGGTTGAAGAAAGCACTATATGGTTTGAAGCAAGCCCCAGAGCCTGGTATGCCCATATTGACAGTTACTTGGTGAAGCTTTGATTCACAAGAAGCAATGCTGATCCGAACCTTTTTACTTCAAAGTGGTCCAAGGTATGCCTATGATTTTGGTTTTATATGTTGACGATCTATTCTTAACAGGTAGTGAGCCTCTGATGCTCAAATGCATGAGGGAATTGTCCTCTGAATTTGAAATGAAGGATTTTGGTTTGATGCATTACTTCCTAGGATTAGAGGTGTGGCAAAGATCCCATGAGATTTTCCTTTCCTAAGGAAAATATGTTGTGAAGTTGTTGGAAAGATTTGGAATGTTAGATTGCAAGTCCCTGAACACAATGATGGAGATGAACTTCAAGAAGTTATGTAGAGATGCTGTTGGACCTGAGTTGGCGAATCCCTCTGAGTACCGACAGTTGATTGGGGATTTGATGTTCCTTGTGAACATTTTTTCGGATATATGCTTTGCAGTGAACACTTTGAGTCAATTCATGACTGAGTCCCTTCATGCACACTGAGTTGCTGCTAAGCACATACTGAGATATTTGCATGGGACGATTAACCTTGGTCTGAGATATACTGCCGGAGATGTACGACTTCATGGTTACACTGATGCTGACTGGGCTGGAAATGTTATTGTCAGGAAGAGCACATCTGGGTGTTGATCTAGCTTGGGGTCTGCGATGATATATTGGATGAGCAAGAAACAAAAATCTGTAGCTTTAAGCACAACTGAGGCAGAGTACATTGCTGCTAGCATGGCTAGCTGTGAGGTAGTCTGGTTGAGAAAGCTTTTGGAGAGTTGTTTGAGCAGGTCCTAAATACGACCGTGATATATTGCGACAACAAGAGTGGGCGCCGATTGGCAAAGAATCCTGTATTTCATGACAAGTCCAAGCATATTGAGATCATGTATCATTATATACGAGACATGGTGCAGAGAGGAGCAATGAGACTTCATCATATATCGACTGATGAGCAGATAATTGACATACCCACCGAGGCTTTACCGAAAGGGAAGTTCTTGGTCTTCAAATAGAAACTTGGACTAATGGATGTGACCCTCTCGGGTAAGGGTCTGGGTTGATCAAGATCATTGAGCGTGCTCTTCCCCGCTATTGAGCTCCCAGGGTGAGGAATGGAGCAGTAAGGGCTCCAGGGTTGAGGGAGCTTTATATAATAGGATAGCTGTGATCGTTACCTCTTGGTAAGTAGTATCCTGCTCATTGTCTGACAATAAGATAATTGAGATCCTTACCACATGGTAAGTAACATCCTGCCTATTGTCATCTTTGGGACTTGATAGAGTATACCCCAGTTGGCATCCTATGCACAAGATGGGCTTGTTGGGATTGTTCCTCCTCATCTGGCCAATGGGTTGAGAGGTGACTTGGGATAACTGCGATCCTTACCATTTATGGTAAGTAGTATCCTGCACAAGTGAGAGGATGCAGATAAACCACCACTCTTGAGTGTCAAGTTGGGAAGATCAACGAACAATAGGATAACTGTGATCCTTACCTCACAGTGAGCCGTATCCTGCCTATTGTCCTGACAATAGGATAGTTGTGATCCTTGCCTATCGTCCTGGATAGAGGGTCGTAGCTTAAGCTCCCCTATGATGTCAAACTCCTCTTCTTTTAGATTTGAGAGTGTTCAACAAAGATGAGCAGATGCAACACTTGACTTGATATAACATATGATGCAGTCGGAAATTTCTCACTAGCTGAGAGGGAGTTGTTAACTTGATAGCTCAGGGACAAATTCCCTCCTTTGGACAACCTTCCTCATCCAGAGAAGACCCTCTTTGCCCTTGGAAAAATTTAATTTGGTCAAGGAAAAATATATTTTTAATGTGGAAACCCAAAAGTGCACAAGAGTTCAGATCAACCTAAGGACAAATTGGGTCTCCAAGGAAGCATATAAATACAAGTCATGTCATCCTCATTTGGATTATCACATCACACATTCTTATTATTCTCTTTGGAGGTTCATGCAATCTAAAATTGCAAGTCATCTTCTCACACGTGCGAGTAGGAGAGAGAGAATTCAGGAGGGCCAAAAATCTGTTGTGGAGCAGCCTTTGACCAACATTGACTTTTGCAAGATTGAGCATAGTTTGAGTTTTGACTTGGCATTTTGGATTGTTTTTGGAGGTCGAATTATTTGGCACACAAATCGAGGATTTTTGGGCTGCTTGACTCTTGTTGACCGCAAACTTTGACTTCAGATCTGATTACAAACTTTCTCTCCGTTGACCAAGTTTGACTGCGGATTTTGGGATTGTTTTGACTGATCTTTGACCAGCTTGGAAGGCTGCATTGACTGGCAGTTTGATCG
Source organism: Pinus albicaulis (assembly GCA_034641835.2). Taxonomy (NCBI): domain Eukaryota; kingdom Viridiplantae; phylum Streptophyta; class Pinopsida; order Pinales; family Pinaceae; genus Pinus; species Pinus albicaulis. The sequence goes on from CM076576.1 coordinate 676,231,200, forward strand.
ATATTTTTGGAGGCTATTTGACTGTTGACTTATGACTGGTTAGGGCATCATTTGCTGCTATTGGCTATTGTTGAATTTGACCAAATTTGATAGTTTGGACGAGATTTGACTTTTGGGCTCATCTCTTGAAGTTTTGGATATTGGTTGTTGGAAAGTCAAAGCTGTTGACCTTTGACTCTTGGATGGTGAATTGAATCATTATACACTTTGCTGAACATTTTATGAAAATCTAATAAGAAGAATTTGAAAGGGTTTTTCCCCTTGTGGGATTTTTCCCTGGTCTTTGACCAAATTTGGTGTCTCTTCTTATTGCTCTTGATTGTCTTCTACTGTCATTGCATTTACTGTTCTATCTACAATTGCTATTTATCAATGGAAGTTTAAATTTGATTGTTAATTGAAGATAAGAAGGAAAATTAACAACTTAACTTTACCCTAGAAATTGAAGCTAATGAGCTTGATAAAATTACTAGAGGATACATAAAGAAAACTATTACAGATCAAGACTAAGGAGAGAAGAGGTGTTACCACACATGCAAAACTCCTTCAAGTGGTAGATTTTACCCTTCAATGGATCAAGTTGCTAGTGTTGCCTATGTAGAAGAAAACACAAAACTTCCAGGTTTAAGCACTAAAGTATTTATGCATTCAACAAAGAGAGAGCCCTTATATATCATATATGGTCTAAGAAAGATGTGTCCATTAAGCTCCAAGGAGGGGAAGCTCCAAAATTCCATCGATACAAAAATGTGAGAGTAAACCCTTATATAAGTTGCAACTCAACTGTTCTCAAGAATAAAATAGTCATTGTTTTTCTTGATCCACTAATCTCTCTAACATATACTATAAAATACCTTCTTCAACAACTTCATTGCTAAAAGTAGCAATGGTTTGTTGAGATCCATTTTATTCTCCAAGAAGAATCAATAAAATATGCTAGCAAATCAATACAATAATGTCCTTATATAAACATCTCCATATGATAGATCAACAATAATAAAGTAATGGAGTTGGTTAACCAACGACATCGATAAAGTTCTCCGTGAAATGTCCCATCAATGGTGCATACAAATGTGTGCCATGTAGCCTCTGGTTGTAGGGCGCTCTTTTCCATGGGCATACAACAATAATTATCTCCCCAAATAACCAAAGTGCTCAAGAAAAAGGTGTGGCATGCTTCTCAAAACCCGTAGTCCAAATCCAATGAGAATTTTTCTGCGACGAATTTTGAAAACACTGTAATGATGTCAAGTTTTGTCGAGATTTCTACTATGAGCACAATTTAGAAATGTTGTGGCCACTTTGCAGCTAATGTCATTGGTCTAGCAGAAATAACTTCTGAATTTCGGTATTTTCTGAATCTAATTTCTGAAAATAACTTGTAATAATTTAAATCAAGTAGGAGAAATAAACCATGATACTTCAGTAGGATTTTCACAGATGTCCAAATGAGGTTTGAGTCTCTCCTTTTTATATCCATTAGTGAGGGTGCGTGACACATATTTTGGGGCTTGTGAGCCTACACTACAATTTTGGCTGACCTTGACAAATTGCACGTGTGGAAAAGAAATTCAAAATCCAACTTCTGCTCATCCAAACAAGATGATCTTTAGAAATCTTGCACCTCTCTGAAAGAGAAATCCAACAAAAATATCATCTCCATCATATGAGTAGTGCAACATGGATTTTGGCCCTAGTTGCCAAATTTAACACTCCCTCTCAACTAGGGAGAACTCCACCTGTCCATCCATCTGTCAACCCGTGCAATCCTGTCATTCAATACCATCATGTACTATCATATATCATCCTACAATCCTATGTCATCCTGCTGTCTCTGTACTTTGTTGGCTCTACTCTGCTGTAGAAGAAATAATGAAGAAGATATGATCGAGAGTGAGTCACAAAGACCTTGCCACCCTCCACTGACCCGAAGTCAGTTTAGAGGTAAAAACCTCAACCAGACTTGATCCCGGATCAAGTTGTTGGACGCAACCCATCCTAGACATAGAGAGTACGACAATACACGATGCGTCCATTAGTAATGCTATGGTCTCTATCCTCATTTCCCAACTCATTGGCCAGATGAGAAGTACTTCCCATGAGTCTCGGATTACATGGGTAGGATGCATGTGGGGCATAGATCAAAGAGAGGGTGAACCAACTCAATATCATAACGGTGGGGAAATAACACACCAACAAGGTAAGGCGAACCTAGCCCCGCAGTTACTTATAGCTCCAAGCAGCTATCCCCAAGCCCCCTGGAGCTCCCAGAGCTCATAGTCCAACTCAAGCGGGACCCTCATAATAGGGTCTGTCCACGATACCAAGCTTCTCACAGAAGGTTAAGAATTTGACCTTCCCCAGGGGCTTCGTGAGAATATTTGCGACTTGCTCATCAGTCCCAATGTGATGGAGCCTTACGGCGCCTCACTGTACCATGTCTTGGACAAAGTGGTACCTAATATCAATATGCTTGGAACAATTGTGGAACACGGGATTCTCTAAAAGTCGAATCCCACTTTGGTTGTCGCAAGGGATTACAGTGGTATCCAACACGTGCCCAAAAAACTCACTAAAGAGCTTTCTCAACCAAATAGCTTCACAACATGCTTTCGGGCTTGATGGTGCTCAAAGCAACCGATTTCTGCTTCTTGCTCATTCGGGAGATCGAAGCAGAATCGAAGGTGAAGCAACATCCAGATGTGTTCTTACGATCCACCACACTGCCTGCCCAATCGACATTGATATATCCATGGAGCCTCATATTCCCGACAATGTATCTCAACCCATGGTTGATTGTGCCCAGAGATATCTCAAGAGATTCTTGGCACCAATCCAGTGAATGTGATGAGGCTTGACCATATATTGACTCAATGTGTTCACTGCAAAACATATGACCGGACGTGAGTTCACTAAGAATATCAGGGCCCCCATGAGTTGACGATATTCGATAGGATTTCCCAAATCGGGCCCAACAACACTTCCACACAACTTCTTAAAGTTGAGTTCCATCGGAGTAGTCATGGACTTGCAGTCCACCATCCCAAATCTTTCCAACAGTTTCACAATATATTTTCATTGAGAAATGAAAATCTCACCTGGCTTTTGCCAAACCTCCAGGCCTAGGAAATAGTGCATTAGTCCTAGGTCCTTATCTCGAACTCAAAAGCTAGCTCCCTCTTACATTGATGAATAAGAGGGTCAACACCTGTCATGAAGAGATTGTCCACATAGAGGACGAGAATGAGAGGCTTGTCATTATCAACCCTAAAGTAAAGGTTTGGATCAACATCACTTTGAGTAAGTTCAACTTTATCAAGTAGCTATCAATCCTCTCATACCAAGCCCTGGGGGCTTGCTTCAACCCGTAGAGGTCTTTCTTCAACTTGCATACATGGGTATCTCTATCTCAAACTTCGAACCCCAAGGGTTGTTCCACATAGACCTCTTCCTTGATCGAACCATGTAAGAAGGTAGTCTTGACATCCATCTGATGTAGATTCCATCCTTGCGTTGCAGCAAGGGCAATGATCGATCGGATGGTGGTGTAGCGGGCAACAGGTGCAAATATTTCATCATAATCTATGCCTTCCTTTTGAGAGAAGCCTCGAGCAACAAATCTTGCCTTGAATTTTTCAACACTTCCATCGGCTCCATGCTTGATCTTGTAGAGCCATTTCGAGGTGACAACAAATTTGTCCTTCGGTCTAGGGACCACATCCTAGACATCATTTTTCATGATCGGCTCATATTCCTCGTTCATAGCATCTTTCCAAACTTGATGCTTCATGACTTCTTCAAACGGTCCAGGCTCAAATTGTACAATGGTGCTCATGGCTGCTAAGTACCCTTGGTACCTATTCGGCTTCTTACTTTCACGGAATGCTCCGCTTGGAGCAATATGTCTCTCGGCATCTTCGAGAGTGTCTCTAAGCCATGAGAGCCTTCTTTTATTTGAAGAAGGTGGATCTATAGGATCCACCAGACCTTCAACATCTGGCATATGTTCATCCTTCGGTTCTTCCTGCCTTCCTACTTCTTCTTCTTTGTCTTCCTTAGAGATACGAAGATCTTTAACCTTCTTGAGGGCAACATCTTCGTCGAAGGTGACATCATGACATATCTCCACTTCTCTTTGACCAGACACAAAGATTCTATACGCCTTCGAGGTTTCACTGTAGCCCACAAACGTTCCCTTCTTTCCAGAAGCATCCAATTTGCTTCTCTTTTCATACGACACATGAAAATATACGGGACTTCTAAAAACTCTAAAATGAGCAACATCAGGCTTCTTACCAGAGAAGACTTCTTCAGGAGTTTTGGAGTCCAATGCAGAATGTGGGCATCTATTTTGAACATACACAACGGTGTTGGTAGCTTTTCCCCATAGGAACTTGAGAAGACCTTGGTCATAAAGCATGGCACGGGCAACTTCCAAAATTGTTCTATTCTTCCTTTCAGCAACACTATTTTGTTTGGGAGTATACATAGTGGTGGTCTCCCTCTTAATTCCAACTTCCCTGCAATATTCATTGAATTCATTTGACTCATATTCGGTTCCATTATGGATCCTCAAAATTTTGATCTTCTTCCTTGTTTGATTTTCAACCAAGGCCTTGAAGTTGCAGAACCATTTGAATACTTTGTCCTTTTTCTTCAAGAAGTATATCCAAGTCTTGCTGGAGATGTCATCTATACAAGTGACATAATATAAGCATCCTCCCAAGGATGTTACGGGCAAAATACCAAATAGATCGAAATGAATCAGTTGCAAAATATCAGATGTCTTAGTGACACTTGAGGGGAATGGTCCCCTTGTATGCTTTCCTTCGGCACAACCTTGACATACACCTTCATGATCATCTTTGAAATCGGGCATACTTGTGACCACCTTCCTTGCTTCGGGAAGGGCTTTATAATGAAGGTGTGCAAACCTCCGGTGCCATAGCTCAGATTGAAGAGTTGTGTTACATGTCATGGCTCCCAGTGGACTTCCTCCAACATGATAGAGTGTATCCACCCTAAATCCAAGAGGGAATGCTTCTTTGAAGTTCCTCTTCCAAATGCGTACCTTCCCATTGATGAATGCCACCTTGAATCCTTTGTCTTCCATTGCCGAGATAGACACTAGATTCTTCTTCAAGTCATGCACATATAACACATCTTGCAAACGAAGGACTTGACCTTGATTTAGATTCAGGGTCACAATCCCTATCCCTTTCGCGGGATAGGTGGCATTGCCCTTAAGGATAATTTCCAAATTTGTATCCTTTTCAATCAAATCAGAGGGGGCCTCTCTATATCCAGTGAAGTGCCTTGAGGCACCACTATCAATCAACCAGTTGCTTAGGGTGCCGGGAGGAGATGCAACAGAGAGGGCAGATATAAGAATATATTCATTTCTCTTATTATCAACAACATTAGATTGATCATACCTGGAGTTCCTTGACCTCTTGAAAGGTTGACCATTTCCATTTCCATTTCGATCAGAGGGAGCCTTCCTCTTTCCTTTGAACCTGTTGTTCCTTTGATTTCCATTCCCCTTGAAGTTGTTGTTGTAATCATCATCTCGGGGAGAGTCCCTTTTATTAGGGCACTCTCTAGCTAGTGACCAAACTTGTTACAATTGTAACATCCTCCCTTCCTTCCCTTGGGACCCGCTCTTCCATGATTTTGATTTCTCGGACCAACATTGTTCTTCTTCTTTGCATGAGCGGTGAAGGAAGTAGGGTAACTTCCATTTCCATTTGAGGGATGGTCTCTCTCCATCATCCTTGTCTCCTCTTGAGTGCATCTCGTCAACAATTCATCAAAATCAGGAATTATATTATTATTGAGAATAGTGGTATTAAATACATACCATGGCCAGGGAAGTCCTCCAAGAGCAATGAGAGTGAGCTATTGGTCAGCTATGACCTCTCTAATAGCTAAGAGATCATTCTTGATTTTAGCGAGCCTCATGAAATATGATTAGATGAACTCTCCCTTGTCCATCTTGATGTTCTTCAACTTGTTCTTCAAAAAGAGATTTTGATTAGCATTGCTAGCCCTAAACATGCCAACCAACTTATCATACATCTCCTTAGATGTGCCCAACTCGGAGATATAAGCAACCAAGTGCTTATGAATAGAATCCCTGATGATCTTCTTCGCCTTGTTTTCCCCTTTCTTGTCCTTTGATTTAGTGGCAACCGGTGCATTTGATGGAGGCTCAGTGATATTTCCTTGCACATAATCCATAACATCTTGTTCCTCCAATGTCAGATCCAAGGAAATTTTCCAAGCATGAAAATAAGACTTATCATTCAACTTGACATCAGATTTGAAGTATGATGAGGAAGCCATTGACCCTGCTCCTTGGCTATTCAAACTTTCAGTGATTGCTCTTCTCACTCTTGCTTGGGCTTTGTCTTCACCTCAGCTCTGATACCATGTTAATTTTAGTTAACCATGGTATGTTCTATGCTTAGAGCAATTTACTTCAATCTTTCTTATTAAGCCCAATTCAATTTCCTTTTATGCAATCACATTAACATTGACAGTAAACGCTGATAGAACATAAATAAATCGACAAAAGACAAGCCAAGACAAGAGACACAATAATTTGGCAGATGCCAGGGAAAAACCCCAACGCGAGGAAAACCCTTTGATCAAATCTTCTTATTATTCTTCAAATTCAGTAGAGAGAGAAAGTACAATTTACAACAGTCAACAGGATGCCCTATCCAACAAAGTCAACGCTGGTCAAACCAACATAAAACCTCCTAATGGAGCTTGGTCAAATCCAGTGAAACTCGACCTCTTCTCACAGTCAAATTCAGCCCAAAATAGTCCAAAACAATCCAGTCAAACTCGGTCAACGCGCCAGTCCAACTTCAGTCAAATCTGCAGTCGACGCAACAGTCAAACAACTCGGACTTCCTCGATTTCTGTGCCTCTAGCTGTGGCCTCCCAAAAACGAAATCTGGCCCAAAAATCGAAGTCACGCTGTCAAGGCTGACCCAAGGTCAACGTTGCACAGAAAACTCGTAAATAGTCCGAAATCTTCAACTTGTCCTTCACACGTGCGGAGGAGAGAGAAAGGCCTCTAAGGCTGTACGAACCAATCAGATGAAAGAGGAATGTGAGAGATGAGTTGATGTCCAAATGAGGTTTGAGTCTCTTCTTTTTATATCCATCAGTGAGGGTGTGTGACACATCTTTTGGGGCTTGTGAGCTTACATTACAATTCTGGCCGACCTTGACAAATTGCACGCGTGGAAAATAAATTCAAAATCCAACTTCTACTCATCCAAACAAGATGTGATCTTTAGATCAATCTTGCACCACTCCGAAAGAGGAATCCAACAAAAATATCATCTCCATCATATGAGCAATGCAACATGGAGTTTGGCCCTAGTTGCCAAATTTAACAAAAACCCACCATAATTCTTCTCTTCTTATAGAACTTCAATTGATGAATTCCAAGACCTATGACCCTTAACCAAGACTGTCCAAGACCATGTCAAATTTTTCCTTCTTGATGAGCTTTCCTTCCAGCAATTCCTCAACAATTTCTGCAATTTCGACCTCCAACAAATTCTTCTTTAACTTGGACACCCCAACAAATTCTTCTGCAACTTCGTCCTCCCAACAGATTCTTCTGCAATTTCATTCTAGCAAATTCTTTTGCAACTACAACCCCAACAACTGTCTAACACTTTGACTTGCCCAACAACCTTCCAACATTTCAACTTGCCCAACATCTTTTTAGCTCTTCGACTTGCCCAACAATTTTCTAGCACTTCGACTTGCCCAAGAACTTTCCAACACTTTGACTTGCCCAACTACTTTCCAACACTTCGACTTGCCCAACAATTGTATAAACCCTAACGCAAGAGAGAGAGAGGCCCAAAACTTCGATCTTGCTTTTCTTCTTCTTTTTCATCCTTTTCTAGCTTCTATCTTGAGGAGATCGAACTTGCTTGAGAGTGTGTCCAAATGAGGTCGAGTTTTTTCTTATATATAGGCTTTTGAGGGGTACAAATTGCTATCTTTAGGTTGACTTGTCCCTTCATGTAGGTCGACTTGTTGCTACTTGTTTGACAAGGTCTTGGAGGGTCTTTGACTCTATTTTTGACTCAAATAAATTTTCTTTACAATATGTAATATGCCCAAATGGATCTTCCATACATGACAATGACTCAATGGGCTTTATGACAAACCTAGAAGCACTCAATGGGTGCTTGACCTAAACCCATGCCTCAAGAACAACAATAGTAAATTTAATTTTCTCTTTTCATTAAATACGTAAAATCATGATTACATATGTCATTGTGAACACCGAACCTTGTTACATATTTCAACACTCCACGACCGAATCATTGACCCAATGAATGAAATCTCCCCCCTCTAACTCAAGTGCTCAACATCTCTTGCATCCTTGAATGAGCTAAACCCATGCCTCAGGAACAACAATAGTAAATTTAATTTTCTCTTTTCATTAAATACGTAAAATCATGATTACATATGTCATTATGAACATCGAACCTTGTTACATATTTCAACACTCCACGACCAAATCATCGACCCAATGAATGAAATCACCCCCCTCTAAATCAAGTGCTCAACATCTCTTGCATCCTTGAATGACAAACTCTTTTGAATAATTAGCTCAATGTGCAACCACTAGTTTTGTTTCTCCAATCATTATAGTGTTTTGAGCAATCTTTGATTCGCCTTCTCAAGTTTTCAAATTTTGTGGTTGCAATCCTTTTTCTCCACTTTTCACATTGTTGCAATAAATTTGGCATGGACAAATTTTCACTATCACTTGTATTATATGTCTTGGGAAGTTTGAATGCCCGATCTTTAGCTATGATACCACAAATTTAGATTCAAGGTTGAGTGGACAGACTATTTGTAAAAATTAAACAACAATAAAAGTGAAAGGCATAACAAAACAATATCTATAGAATAGCTATGAAATGTGAGCTTTATCAAAAAAAGGTTGGATATTGTGTGTTTGCAATTTTTTGAATTGGATACATGTAAACTCATGTGCCTAAAAAACAAGAAGCCTCCATACAAGAGGATAGAGCCCTTATTTATATAGATTCAGTAAAAAATGAGCAACTTGAAAAATGTAGAGATAAGGTAGGCATAAGGCTAGGAGCTAAGTCACCGGATACTCCTAAAATGCCCTCGAATCGCCGAATCCGCGTACCGGATACCTGCACATACCAGATTCGGCCCCAATTCAAAGGATACGACGTATCTGTATGGGGTACGGCGTATCCCGACCGTATCCCATTCGGATACGCCGTATCCCGTAAAACCGGATATGTCCGGGCCCGTGGGTTCAAAAAAGCGTTTTTTTTTTTTTTTTTATAAAGGGGGGCTTTTGCTCATTGTTTTTCACCAATTGAGGAGGATTTTTCAGGAGAGGGCATCAAGCCTATGGCTCTAGTATTTTCCTTAATCTTCATTTTCATCCTTTTACTTAAATTTTTAACATTACCATGAAATGACTCAGGATGTTTGAGAGTGGTTCCGACATCATTGGATTTCATATGGAGAAAGTAGAATTTTAGATCTCATTCAAAATCCAACAGACTTATCAGTTTTTCAGGATTTCAGGATTGGGTTAATGCAATGTTTCCATCGAATTTTGTCATGTATTAGGGTATGGAACTCGTATTTAATCAAGAGCAGTGAGCACCAATCCCTCTATGTACCTTGATGTTAGTGACATTGGTTGTCAAACTCCTCTATCATGACCCTACGAAAAATGTACCCATCACTCAAACAAAACCTTGACTATCTAAGATGATAGATAAATCTATGTTTAAATCAATGAATTAAGTATGAATTTGTGTAAAAAATATCTAATTTTTAATATATTAATACATATATATTTTTAAAATATATATATTTTTTAATAAAATAATATATAACGTATCGTATCCCAGAAGTATCCTGTTCCGGGGTCACCGTACCCGTATCCGATTCTTCGAATCCTGGTATCCCTGTATCCCCGTATCAGGTGACTTAGGCTAGGAGGTGGGTGTTAAGGTGGTCTTCAATAACAAAAGTCACGGAAGGACTAGGTAGGCCAACACTAAAGTGGCCGGTGGAGGAAGGTTGTCAACAAGAGGACCGTTTGTATTGATGGAGAAAAGTTGTTGACAAGAGCACTATTAATGTTGACCAATCAGGGTCATTGTTGTTAGTGAAGGTGAATTTGACAAAGTTTTTGTCGACTACTGTTGCGGAAGTCTCTAGATGGTTACCAAGAAGCCCATGGCAAATAGAGTGATGAGTGTTAGAGGCATTGCCAATAGTGGGGAAGCGAATGGCATGGACAAAGAGGAAATGCATGGTTCAATGATATATTATTGGTAGATGATTGGACAAGTTGAATTTGGAGTCAAACAAGTGCAACTATTCAGTGTTAAGATTCTTTTTATAAATGACAAAATAGTGCAAAACACAAATTTCATCTCTTTGACTGTAGCTTTTCCATATCTTAATCCTGTGAATTTTCAGCCTTATGGCTGTTATGAAATGGATTATAAAACAAAAGTGCAAAATATACAATATTTCACTTTCTAACAGCTCAATCCTGTAGGCAATCCAAGGAGAAAAGATATCAAACTATATTGATAAGTTTCAACCCTTAAGGGCAACTTGTCCCACATAAATCAGATCTGAAAATTCACTTTTACAGCAGTAATAACAGCAGTAAAATATTGGATATAGTAGAAGCAAAATGACCCCTAGGTTCTTCAATGATGACGTCAAATCACACAACAAATTGTTCTTTTGCTTATGTCAAATCATCAAGACATATATAGCTGTAAATAGCAATACATGATGAATGTATATGGCTGAAAATTGAGCAAGTTTTGGACAGCTGAAGACTTCATTAATATGATCAAGATGAAGTTCATGGACATACCATAGCCTTCTCTCAAGGCTAGTACAAACTAGTAGCTCTCCAAAACCCTAGCTGGGGAAAACAATGAAAACCCTAGCTTAACCAACGAGCTACAATATGCAAAAATAACTCTCTTCAAAGTCAAGACCTCCTCTTTTAATCTTCTTCTCTAGCAAATGTGTCCTAGGGTATTATGATAAAACCCTAATCTTAAACTTGCAAGGGATAAATCCTAACTCTAGATTTGCAAGATGCTGCAAGATATTCCAAGAAGAGAAATAATCCCTAGTGACTCAGTAGAGGGAGATCAAGTACAAGATAAATACCAGTGAAGCACTACTCGTATAAGACCCGCGGGTCTTCGCGGGTTATATAGCGAGCGGGTCACTCGCATAGAACCCGTGCTCTCTACCCTTACCCGCGCAAACTCGCATTAAACCCGCCTACTCGCATAAGACCCGCAGGTTTCTCATAGCACCCGTATCGGACCCCTATAAGACCCGTCCCACAACAAAAAGCATTTTTTTTGGATTTTTCTCAATTTTTTTTGGAATTGAGGTGGAGGAAAATGGAATTTGGAGGGAAGGAAATGTTTTATAAGCACCTCTCTCCCTTTCGGAGTAGCAGCACTAGCGAAGTGAGCACTGGCGGAGTAGCAGCACATAGTAATAGCAAGGCAGAGTCACAGCACAGGTGGAGTTTCAGCACAGGCAGAGTCACAGCACAGGTGGAGTTTCAGCACAGGCAGAGTCACAACACAAGCAGAGTTTCAGCACACTGTCCAAGTAGGCTTCATGATCTTTGTTTCATTGCTTTGCAACTAGCTGCTTGCATGTAATTTTTAAAATTTTTTATCTAATCAATTCAATTTTATTTTTATTTTTGTTCACTTGCAATTTGCAAATTTTTTTGGCCTTGTAGTTGAGTTTCTCAGTGACACAATGACCCTGTGTGGCTAAGAAACTCAGCCACAAGGGCCTGCGGGTTGCCTCCTCAGTGCGCAAGCCCTGTGGCTGAGTTTCTCAGCCACACAGGGTCGTTGTGTGGTTGAGAAACTCAGCCACAGGGCCTACGGTCTGCCTCCTGAGCCTGCAGGCCCTGTGGCTGAGAAACTCAGCCACAGGGCCAAAAAAAATTAATAACCAAAAAACCAAAAAAAAAATTAAAAAATATGAATTAGATTTTAAAAATTTATTTTTTTTCTTCCAGATTTCGTCACCATGCCACCAAAGGGGTATAGAAAGTCTCGTGATCCGGCATGGGCACATGGTCAACGAATCATTGCCGGTAATGACCACCATGTGAAGTGCAATTATTGCAATGCCACAATGCATGCAAGAATAAATAGGCTAAAATACCACCTAGCTAGAATTCCTGAGAAAGGTGTGGGATGTTGTCAAAATTGCCCTGATGAAGTCACTACTGAAATGGTAGTTGCTTTGGAAGCCATTAAAGAAGAAACTTCTAAGATGGCAAGAAGGAAGGATGAGATTGTTGGGATAGGTAGATCTTCATCTCAGAGTGAAACACAGATTGAAAGTCCGGGTATTGGTAACTCCTCTTCAAGTGTTGCAGCAAACAAGAGTATAACCTCTTCTTTCTTTACTCCTCGTATAACTCCAGGATCTCAACCAACCTTGGATAGTTTTAATGAAAAAAAGAGGAAGGAGGGTGCAAGCTTCTGTGATCCATAACATTTTCATTATAACTCTTCCGGGAAATCACATAAGGAATTTTTGGAACCGACGCGTTTCGAACTACCAACTGTAGTTCATCATCAGGATAATGAAGATTGGCTGATCTGACATACACATTTATACTAGGAAGAGAGAAGCAACGGTCAAAACCCAAAGAGTTAAAAAAAAAAAAAATGTATGTCAGATCAGCCAATCTTCATTATCCTGATCATGAACTATAGTTGGTAGTTCGAAACGCGTCGGTTCCAAAAATTCCTTATGTGATTTCCCGGAAGAGTTATAATTAAAAAGAGGAAGGAGGTAGATATGGCAGTGAGGAGGTTTTGGTACCATAACAGTCTTTCATTCAACTATGCAGAGTCATATTTTTATCAGCCCATGGTGGATGCCATTGCAAGTGCTGGCCCTGGATACAAAGCCCCATCTTATAATGCACTTAGGGGGAAAGAGCTAGATGAGGAGTTGGAGTGTGTCAAGGAACAATTGGAGAGCATTAAAAGCTCATGGAAAATTACAAGTTGTACAATTATGTCTGATGGGTGGACAGATCAGAGGGGTAGAACAATAATAAATTTTGTTGTAGCTTGCCCTAAAGGAACCATGTTCCTAAAATCCATTGATGCATCTGCAAATGTAAAAGATGCACATTTGATTTTTACATTGTTGGCTGATGTGGTGGAGGAAGTTGGGGTTGCAAATGTTGTCCAAGTAATCACGAACAATGCAGCAAATTATGTAGCAGCTGGAAGGTTGCTTTGTGCCAAATATCCCATGATTTTTTGGACTCCATGCGCTGCCCATTGCATAGACTTGATACTAGAGGATATTGGGAAGTTGGAGTGGGTGCAGGATGTTGTGCAAGAATGCAAGCAAATTACCAAGTATATTTATAATCATGCTTGGGTGTTGAACCTTACGAGGGAATTCACACAGGGTGAGCTTAGTCGCCCAGCTGTCACACGGTTTGCTACAAACTTTCTTTCCCTCCAAAGCCTTTTGTATGAGTACCAAGCTTTGCGAAGAATGTTTTGTAGTCAACAATGGGTATTTTGGAAAGATAGCAAAAAACCAGAAGCATTGTCTGTGAAAGCATTTGTCTTTGGTGATTGTTTGTGGGACAAAGTCACTGAGACTGTCAGCTTCACTGAGCCCCTTGTGAAAGTCTTGAGATTGATGGATGGAGAGAAACCTCCAATGGGATATATTTATGAGGGGATGGATAGGGCCAAAGAGGCCATCAAGACTTTCTATAAGGGAGATGAATCTAAATATCTCCCTATATGGCAAATTATTGATTCCAGGTGGGACAGACAACTACATTCACCATTGCATGCAGCAAGAGCATATCTCAATCCGAGCTTATTCTATAATGAGGGGTCGAACATTCAAAGAGATCCCGAGGTGATGAGAGGTGTCATGATATGCATTGAGAAGATGTTCCCGGATGTAGATATTCAAGACAAAATCAACCTACAACGAGATATGTACAAGGAAGCATCTGGCATGTTTGGATTCAGCTCAAGCCAACGTCTCAAGGACAAGAAAATGCCTTGTAAGTGCAAATTGTTAGAACTTAGCTTGTAATTTTGCTAGTTCTCTTTTATATGTTTGGCATTGCAAACTGATAATCTTTGTTGTTATTTTTTTACAGCTCATTGGTGGATAGATTGTGGCTCTGAGGCACCGCAATTACAAGAATTCGCCATCAAAGTTCTGAGTCAACCCTGTAGTGCTTCTTCTTGTGAGCGCAATTGGTCAGTGTTTGAGCACATCCACAACAAAAAGAGAAACAAGTTGGAGCATGAGAGGTTGGAGAAGTTGGTTTTCATCTACTACAACCTTCGAATGCTCACAAAACAAGTGCAAAGAAAAGATACAGATCCAATTTTATTGGATACTATTGATTTAGAGTCTGATTGGGTTGTGGAGGAGGAGCCCCCTGATTTGAGTTGGCTTGATGAAGAGACTGAGGATCTCTCTAGTTTGCCATCTCAAATGGAGACTCCCAATACACCTGCCTCACAGTTGCTTCAGCCTTTCGATGCTACCATGAGCTCCACGAGGGCTTATTATAGGTGTGGTCGTCCATGAGTGATGAGACTCAAGATTGTTATGAGACAATCCTTTATCATTTATGACATATGTATTTGAATTTTGAACTTGCTAACATTTTCTATTTTAATTATGGAATCATGATTCCTTTTCTTATTCAGTATCTAAATGTTTTGCTTACAAAAATCGAATATGCTATGTTGTACTTTTATAGATATGAGATGATGTTATGAATTATTGCATATATTGTGGTTTTTATAACTTATAAGGACTGAAATTATCATTAGTTTGTTTGTTTGTTTGTTTGTTTGTTTTTTTTTTGGTCTTTCTTTATAAATTAAATTTTATTGTTTTCTCTTATTGTTGTTAATCTGCTTAAAATTTACCATATTTTAATTCTTTTTTGCATTTTGACAAATCTTATACGAGTTTTATACGGGTTGTTCCCGAGTCTTATACGAGTCAACGAGTCAATGGTCGGACGAGTCTTATACGAGTACGAGTCGTGCAACATTGATAAATACTGAGAGAGAGAGAGAGAGAACACTAGTGTGTACTCTTCTCCAAGGTCACATCTCGACATAAGAGTGAATAATAATGATTGAATGATATAGAAGGATTCTCTCCTTCCTCTATTTATATGAACGGTGGGGGAGGCCAACAATATAATTTGGGCCCAAGCCCTTTGTTTTCCAAGGAAAAATCGAGTAATATTATTAAAGATAACAAATTTTATATGAGCTGAATACCATGAGTGATATTTGAAGAAACCTTGCTGGGTGAAAACTGTAGGGAACAACATGTCTGCATATATAAAGAAAATTGGCTGATTGTGAAAATCGGTTAGAGAGGTAGCAATAACTTAAAGCTTACAAAACTATTTCAAAACCCGGGGACATCAGATCACCTTTGAAGCAAACTTTTACAAAACTGTCTAACTAACAAGAAGCAATAGTGTCTGTAAGTATTTATACAAGGAAAGAAAACAAGAGTTCTGACTCTAGCATTCAAAGGAAAAATTCCAAAAGCATCTTTGTGGTAGCAAATTTTGCCAACTCATTTCTGAAACAATGTGTATTAAATATAGGGCATGAAAATAAGAAGTAAATTGTCCTCAAAACGACTCTTTATTTTCCCAAGTGCCTTATTGCAATTCAAGGCTGTTTTTGGAGAATCGATCAACTTCCATGTTGTCTTTCCCTGTAAACATGAGCAAAGGTAATGTGAGAAAAAGACTAGGTGCCTTCTTGTAGCTAAAGGCAGTGTTTGCAGAGCTTATCAGCTTCCATGTTGTTTTCCTTGTAAACATGAACAAAAGTAATGTGGGAAAATGAAGATTGGAGATTCTTGGTATCACAGAATAATGGCTGAAGCATGAAGTTCCTTAATATAGATTCACTGTTTAGCCATTTTATCACTAGAAGAGAGTCTGCAAGGACTTGCATGATGCCTTTTTCCATAGCTAGGATTCAGACTAAATTGAGAGTAGTGAGTTCATTATGATAATTTGTGGTCGATAGTGTTGGAAACACTGAGAGGGGGGTGAATCAATATTTCCTTTTAATTAGTTGATTTTTAATTTTTAGACCATTAAATTCACGTTAGCATTAGGTCAAACATAAATCAACATCACATCACATGAACAGTAAACAACACCATTCGACAATGCACGACATCTAAATAGTACACAAGAGATTTTTAGGTGGAAACCCTTCCGAGAGAAAAACTACCAAATGCTTCTTCATATAGGTCTTCAAAATGTACATCAATTAGGAACCTCCAACTTCCAAGATTTTCAGCATCAATTGAAGGAGGCTCCAACCCCCTGGTTTACAAGCTCCAACATGAAAGGCGCTCCAACACTCTGATTTACCACCTCCAGTTTGAAGGACGCTCCAACACCTTGGTTTACCAGCTCCAACTTGAAGGATGGTCCAATGCCCTAGTTTACCAACTCCTACTAGAAGGATGCTTCAACACCCTGGGTTACCATCTCCAACTGGAACAATGCTCCAATGTTCTGGCTTTATCAGCTCCAACTGATAGGATGCTCCAACACCTTGCATAGGATCCAACCTGCCCTAGCACCACCTTGCCACCCTATTTAGCAAGCAGACACTGTTTCAAAATTTTCAGACTGGATGCACTTGTGTTCAAATCATAATAAATGACAACAAGAACAACTTTCTCTGCTCAAAAGATCAAACCCTAGTAACATGAAATCTGTCAACTCCACTGTCACAATCAAATTTACTTCTGCTCAACATCAATACCAAACCCTAGCTGGAGAACAACGCTCTCTGCTCAATAGACCTCAACAACTCTATCTTCTATCTACTCTTCAATTCTTTGCTCATCAAGCTGTCAAATCCTAACAGTAACATAAACTATGTCTGGAGACAATAATATTTCTAGTTACAATTTTCAGACATAAACAAGAAAAACTTTGCTTTCTCAACACGTCTCAACAAATTCTGTCAAACCCTAACTCATCAATAATTCTGCTCACAATACAAATCTGTATGCACATATCAACTGCATCCCCACTGTCAAAATTAGTAGCATCTTGCATCTGCAATATACAAACTATATCATTATTCTGACCAGCTATGCATTCTAGCTCAGAAATACCTCTCTCATTAGTGCTCAATGACATATCAAGCATGCTTGGAATACAACAAGGCCTAGGAGAAATATTCTTAGAAATCATATGGCCTCAAGACTGCAATTTTATGGTATGCCATTGATCTGTCAAGTGTTCTGCCCTTAGTTGCTTCCAAGAGATCTGTCCTGCTCTATTCTTTTGCAAAAGATGTACTTCAGATTGTACAGTTCTTTAATCACTTTTGATTTGCTTATAAACAAGCCACTAAAGTTGCTTTTAGACTGGTCATGATAAGGATGTTGAACTGGCCTCAATCTAACAATAAATGTACCTTAGGTCTTCTGCCACTGCTGTACCTGTGGATTACCTTTGATTAGCTGACTGCTTGGATCTCTGAAATAACCACTGATGACCTCAAGTCTGTAGCTGATGCAGTTTGAAGTGTCACTGAGTTGAAGGATCACCACTTTAGACAACGCCTGCCATCACTGTCATATAAACAAGCTGTCAAAGAAGCTTCCCAACTAATGGTTTGTACACAGTTTGCTTCAGATTAGGGCTCTGATTATACAAGGTCTTTCAATGAAACTACTTCAAAATATGACTGGTACTGCTATTATGGTCTTAGTTTCCTCTGTGAAGTTTCCACAAGTATAAAGCAATACAGGTCAAACCCTCAAACTACAGACTGTCCATAATGTTGAGATTTTGTGTACTTGGGGTAGCATCAGTTGTGCTCCAGCTCCCAAATTTTGTGGAAGGACTAGAGTACACTTGATCTACAAGACCCAGAAAGGGATTTGGGAAATTTCATCTGGTTTGGGAGATATGTAATTAATTAATTATTTTAGTGTATTTCCAAAGTCTAAACTTAGGAAAATTAAATAATTAAAGTTAATTAAATTAAACATGTGTTGAAACTGTCATAAGTCACACAGATCAAGCTTTCTTTTAATCTTAGCCATTGATTCAAGATCTGATTATGGCCGTTGGTTTCCAAACGAGAAAAGTATAAAGGAAAGGCTTGGGGTCATTTGTAAACACACAGAGGCAGAACACTGAAGCTAAGCTGAGATTCTAGGGCGGGTTTGCTAAGAATTCTCAGAAGTGTTTGAGCTGCAGAGAGGGGAATTTAGACGAAGGGGATGATATGATCCAAGTGTCTAGAATCAGCAAGAGACAAGATCAGCTCAGAGAGGCAGTGCAGAGAAGCAGCAACAGAGAGGGCAGCAGTTGTGCAGTGCAGAGGCAGCGTCAGCTATGCAGGTGCTGCGCAGTCCCTCCCAGGGCAGCGTAAGTCAGCTAGAAACCCTTAGAGGTTACGTAGAGACTCTTAGGGGCAATGTAGGGACTGCGTCACCCAGTCTGGGGTAACGCAACCCTTTCCAAGCTGGCGCTGAGGGATGCAGGGGCTTTAGAGGCTTCATGGGCAACGCTAGGGTTTCTAGGGCCTAATTTTGGCCGAGTCCTGTAAATCCCGTTTGAGGGTGTGGATCAGTCATTATTTTGGCATCAGAACAACCGGTGAGTTGCAGATCTATTTTTATCTCTGTTGGGTTTTCTAGATTTGGAACCCAGATTTGTTGTATTCAAAAAATTCTTAATAATAAAACCCTCCAGCAACCAGCAGACTGGTTTTACCGCATTGGGTTTTTTCGAGGATTATTTGTCCAGAAAATCACTGTGTCACTTTGTCTATGTGTGCATGTACTTTTCTAGATCTGAATTGGTGAAAGTCTGTTATGTGTTTTGCTTCGATATTAATATGAAATTCTCAGTTAATAACTTAATTAAGTTGGAAGGGCATAACCAGATCTAATAGTAGATTTCTGCATAATTGTAACATTGATAAATTTTCACATGGTATCGGAGCAATTGCAGATCTAGGAGGGTCACCAGCGGAAGACTGAAGGTTCTTGCCGCAGAAAGCAACAGGAAAAGCAACAGAAGGGCAGATCCGAAGGGACAACACAATTTTCAGAGAAGTAGAGTTACGCAGAGGGCAGGGAGACGTAGTCTAACGCTGTCTCCCAGCAGGCCCATGCACTTACTGCGCAGAGGCAACGCTGGGATTGTCTGAAGCTAGCCAGTGTGACGCAGATCTAAAGCTGTCAGATCCAAAAGAGCCTGTAGCAGAGCTGCAGAAATTCAGAAGGTGCTGGTGGGGTTAAATTTTTGAAGTTTTCAGATTTTTAGCCTAAGCACTAGTGATAAAGGGCGGGAGGAGATCAACTTCTCAGAAAGTTTCTAGCCAAAGGAACTTGCAGATTGATCAGAGGATCAAAGAGAGCTGAATCATTGTTGATTTTGCAGATTTCCAAGACGGGAAATCAGTTGTCAGAGGGAGCAAAAGGTGCCTATTTCGCCAAGGGCCTTAGATCCAGATCTCTAGCAAAGAGAAAGGAAGCTTCGACAAATTTCTGAGCAGATGGCTCATCATGGACTGCGTGATTAGGACAAATTGGATGGCCTATCCAACTTTTCAGTTTGGAAGGCTAGGATCCTGATAGTCCTAGAGGCATATCATCTAAGAGACCATGCATAACAAGTTCTGGCTACACTGACCGATGCAGATCTCTTAAGGAAGCATAATGAAGCTGCTGGGGATGCCAAGTGGCTGATAATGGATGGAATTAAGGACCATATTGTCCCTCATATAATTGAGAAGAAAACAACTAATGAAATGTGGAAGGCCTTAACTTCCCTATATGAGGGAAAGTCTATCTAAAGGAAGATGCTGTTGGAGACTCAGATGAGGTCAGTCATGATGACCAAGGGAGAAGATATGGAATATTTCCTCTTCAGATTGCAGTCGATTAGAGATCAGTTGACTACAACGGGTGCTAAGGTGGAAGATGAACTGATGGCCAGGACTGCTCTCAACGCAGTCACAGATGAGTGGGAAACCTTTGTCCAAAGTATCTTGGGCAGAGTGGACCTCTCAGATTGGGACAACTTGTGGGCAATCATGCAGCAAGAAGAACTCCGCAGATTCACTAAGAAGCAGTACAACACGAGATCGAGCAAAGTGAAGAAGGAAGATGAAGAAGATGCAACCTTGGCATCAAAGAGGCAACAGGGAAAGAAGAAGAAGGATCTGTCAAAGATCAAGTGCTTCCAGTGTAGCGAATTAGGACATTTTGCCAGCAATTGTCCTTAGAAGAAAAGGGACAAGGAAGCTTCTTCTTCCAAGCTGTGGCGGATGATGGGTCAGAAGATGATGCAACCATAAGTGCTCATGTACCTCGAGAGAAGAGGTGGGGTGACATGGATCTGTAGAGCATCTATAGACAGAGTGGCGGGATCCTTGAGCAGCTCATCTCTTGGATCACATCCGAGCTACGGGAGCCTTAAGACAGTAGCGGGACAAGTGGAGCAGTAGGTGCATAGATCATGGATGAAGCAGAGGAAGATCTGAAGGCTGGAAGGAGCAACGCAGTGCAGATGCAGCATCAGCGTAGAGGCAGTAGTAATGTAGGGGCTGATCACTTCGGCAGCGCAGAGCAGAGCTGCAACAACGTGGAGGCTTCAGGAGGACAATGCATCACAACAATAGCGTGAGGGTTTTCAACACAAGGGGCTATTGTGACTTCAACAATGCAGAGGGAGTTTGCTTACGCAGTGCAGAGCTATTGCTGTGCATCATCCTTCAGATGCCCGCACAGATCAACAACCTATGGAGCTTCAGTGATGAGGATGCAACCCAATTGACTTGTCTGTCAAAGATTGGGTAGGAGATTCAGTTGGTTATCTCAACAACTGAAGTTGCAGTGTAGCAGATCAGCAATGGTAGTGCTATGAGCAACACGGATGCAACAAATTGAGAGGGAGCTGCAGCACAGATGTTGCAGTGGCAGTGGCAGCGTCATGGGCAGCAATAGTGCAGAGTTGAGTGGCAGTAGGCCAAGCATCAACAACGCAGATACCGGTGCCCAAAATCTTGTAATGCATGGTGTGATGTATTGTTAGGAGCTCACTCCTGATGCTAAGAGGGAGTGTTGAGATTTTGTGTACTTGGGGTAGCATCAGTTGTGCTCTAGCTCCCAAATTTTGTGGAAGGACTAGAGTACACTTGATCTACAAGACCCAGAAAGGGATTTGGGAAATTTCATTTGGTTTGGGAGATATTTAATTAATTAATTATTTTAGTGTATTTTCTAAGTCTAAACTTAGGAAATTAAATAATTAAAGTTAATTAAATTACACATGTGATGAAATTGTCTTAAGTCACACGGATCAAGCTTTCTTTTAATCTTAGCCATTGATTCAAGATCTGATCATGGCCGTTGGTTTCCCAATGAGAAAAGTATAAAGGAAAGGCTTGGGGTCATTTGTAAACACACAGAGGCAGAGCACTGAAGCTAAGCTGAGATTCTAGGGCGGGTTTGCTATAAGAATTCTCAGAAGTGTTTGCGCTGCAGAGAGGGGAATTTAGACAAAGGGGATGATCTGATCCTAGTGTCTAGAATCAGCAAGAGACAAAGATCAGCTCAGAGAGGCAGTGCAGAGAAGCAGGCGAAGCAACAGCAGAGAGGGCAGCAACTGTGCATCGCAGTCCCTCCCAGGGCAACGTAAGTCAGCTGGAAACCCTCAGAGGTTACGCAGAGACCCTTAGCGGCAGCGTAGGGACTGCATCACCCAGTCTGGGGTAATGCAGCCCTTTCCAGGCCAGCGTTGAGGGACGCAGGGGCTTCGGAGGCTGATGTAGAGGCTTCAGGGGTAGCACTGGGGTTTCTAGGGCCTAATTTTGGCCGAGTCCTGTAAATCCCGTTTGAGGGTGTGGATCAGTCATTATTTTGGCATCAGAACAACCTGTGAGTTGCAGATCTATGTTATCTCTGTCGGGTTTTCCAGATCTGGAACCCAGATTCGTTGTATTCAGAAAATTCTTAATAATAAAACCCTCCACCAGTCAGCAGACCAATTTTCCCGCATTGGGTTTTTTCGAGGACTATTTGTCCAGAAATTCACTGTCACTTTGTCTATGTGTGCATGTACTTTTTCTAGATCTGAATTGGTGAAAGTTTGTTATGTGTTTTGCTTCAATATTAATCTGAAATTCTCAGTTAATAACTTAATTAAGTAGGAGGAGCATAACCAGATCTAACAATAGATTTCTGCATAATTGTAACATTCATAAATTTTCACACATAATATGCCACATAAGTAACAAATTGAACAATGACCTTGGTCACAGTGCTTAGTTTCGCAAAACAGTCCAAAAGAAATGGAATTTACACGTCAAGGTATGCTTTAGATATTGCCATACATCTTGTTTGATCAAGGTCCAAACCTAGCACAAGCAGCCAAGCAAAATGTCATGATATACCACTGTTTGTGCCCTAAATAAGATTGTTCACAAAGGAAGATCAAAGCCTGACTTGTATATAGAAAAAATGTGAAGATTTGCCTCACAAGCGTGCCCCGTAATGTTCCACACAAATCATAAGGGAAACTCAGATTTTTCTTGAGGAAATTGATCTTTGTCAGAGCTCTCAAAAGAGCTATAGGCGTCCACAAATGTAGGTCTGAAAAATCAGTGTGTATTATGCGACAAGTTTTAATTGCTAAGGTCTCAAAAAGCTTCAATTCACGCGCAGAGATAATGGCTTGAATTACATAGTCAGTCTCAAACTGTCCTCAGAAGATATCCAAGACCAAGACCAAGACTATCACAATGAACCTAAGTCAGTGCTCCAAGTCTCTTCCAGCAAGTCAAAGTCAACAAAGTCAAAGATGTTCAAATTTTGAATTCTGGTCATCCCTTAAAAATTCAGCCCCTAAAATTTTGGGCTCTGAAATTTCAGCCTTGTGATATCTTTAAAAAAACCGCAGAGAATACTTGCACATGGGGACAAATTAGGGCAGAAAACAAGACTTCTCTCTCCTTTTACTTCTCTCTCTCACTCTCACCTTTGAATTCGCTGATTTTCTTCTTCTTTCTTGCATAGAAGTCGATGTGATTGCCAAAATGTGGAGCGCAAGTGCCATTATATAGTTGTTCGACCATATGAAGAGGCACAACTTATGGGCTGGCCGACTTGTCTATCTGGAGGGTTGACTTGGTCTTGTGAAGGTACATTGACTCTTTTGACTCACAATAAAATATTTTTCTTTTCTTACAAATAGTCCAAATGGGACTTTGACATAGGACACATTTTCTTTTTGACTCAATAAACCCTAGAAGCATGAAGAACATGCTTTGACTAGAAAATAATAATAATAATTAAAATTTCTTTCTTCTTTCGCTTTTACATGAAATATATAATGGCACAAGTACAATGATAATTAAGAAGGCCGAACCTAGTTACATTTCCAACACTTTTATAGTGATGAGAGAGGGGTTTTTTCATGGAGCCGACTTGAGCAAAAATAGGAGGGAATTAAAATTAAATTGCAATTTGAATTTTTAAATTAGGAGCCAAAAATCCCAGCACCATTAGGGCCAACTTAAATTTGATTTTGATTCTTTTTGCCCTTTAATAATTCTTCTTTTGACTAAGCCTTTTTGTTTTTTTGAATAAAATAAATTGCTTGTAACACCTCCTTTGGGGTTCCTTGACCAAAAGATGGTGTTTCAACTTTGAACAACCATATCTCCTCTACCGTGAGGAGTTATGAGTCTTGCCACATACCATTGGAATCGACACAATGAGGAACATGAAATGAAACGATCTTGAGAGCAAATATTCTGATTTGCATCCTCAAAGTCTTCAACAAGTGTGGGGCCTTAGTGTTTTCCTTTCTTGTTATTTGGAGCTTCCAATCAATGCAAACTAGACGAATAATAGGAGCATTCTAGGATTGATGTTGGCATCAATGACAACACCATTCAACAAATAATTAATTTTGATTATTTGTGGATTGACCAATTTTGGCCAACACAAGTGAAGTGACCACTCCAAAATACACATGCTCCAAGATGATGTTGAATGCAATAAGGATGCCAAGATGATGTAGCTACATAAGGTATGCCCACTCCCCTTTGTCACAAGCCTTTTGCAGGGTCCATTGATACTTCTAAGCTAGGTGCTCCATTGGGTTAACTACCCTTGTGAGAACACTATTGTAGACCAAGCATCCTTGAGCGAATTCCAAGCCTTTGAGTAGGAATCCAAGAAACTTCTTGCTATCTGGGTCCTGATGCCCTCCTCGAGAATGCACAATTCTCCTTCTCGTAGGTAGAACATTCCCCAAGCAAGTAAATATCTCCATGTGGTCATCATGAATGACGTCCACCAAGCTGTCAGGAGAATTCAAATTCCCTGGGGAAGAATACCGAGCTAGTGCCTAACTGAGGTCAAGCAATCTTCAAGCAAACTTTCTTCACTTTGCAAATCCATCACTGACCATCTTCCATGCACCAATCCATCTCAGATCATCCGAGGGCATGACATACATCGTGCGCCCCAAATCTCATGTAGCACCCTAAACATACTATAAACACTTTCACAGTAACCCTATAAGCCAACATTAAGAATGTGGAATCATTGATATTTGAATATATGGTATGAATAGTTTACCTACAGTTGGGAACATCTAATGACCCTTGAACTCCTCAAATAGTTGCCTGTTAGTTTCTGTAGCATCTGAGATGTTCTAGTCTCAAAACTTTGTGGAGAGGCTAAAACACATGAGATCTCCACAACCCATAAATCGTTTCTGGAAATTCCACCTAGAAGTGTCTCAATTAGAGTATTAGCCCTTTTTAAATTATTTCCTAAGATTGAACTTAGGGAAAGGGGTTAATTAATCAAAATTAATTGAGATAAGGTGAGAATCATCTAAAAACTCACATGGATTGACTCCGATATGATAATAGCCCTTGATTAAGTTTTAATTTTGGCTGTTGGAGGTCCAACAGAAGATTATAAGAAGTCGATGGATAGATGGATAACACAATTGTGAGAACCAAAGAGAGTTTGATTTCCTTGGAGAGCTCGATTTTCCAGAGAGCCAACAGCGCTGGAAGAGTTCGAGCTTTAGTAGGGAAGCAAAGACAGAGAGGGGTGGAGACAGTGAGTCGGAGGAAGTTTCCAGATTCGGTGAAGTGCATCGTTGAGAAAGGCCGAAATTTCTCCAAGAGGCAGCGCAAAGGCTTCATTGGGAAGTTCGATTTGCTGAGGAAGGAAGGCGTTTTTAGTTCCAAAGGTTGGGCAAAGGTTCCAGAGCGCCGAAGAAGCATTTTCCTAGTCAGTGGCAGGCAAGACGGTTGATTAGCAGTCAATTCGGGAAACACGTGTGGCAGGAAGCTTTAGGTTGATGTTGAGCCTGTGCAGACCTAGTTGGACGACTTGCTTTTCAATGGTAGTCAAGTGCCGAGATTGCTCGATGTGAGGGTAATTTCCCTATAGATATTTTTGCTAGTGTTTTCTTCGCAGGATTACTAGTTTTCGGCATCCAGTGATACTCATAATTTCTCATTGCTGCATAATAATAAAAACCCTCAGCTGTTGCACCAGTTTTCCCAAGTTGGGTTTTTCTGGGGACAATTGTCCAAAAATAAGTGTGTTAGTTTTGATGTGTGTGTGTTAGCATATTTCTCAGTTTCTAGTTTATCTTCCACAAAATTTAATTTGGTGAAAATTGCAGTAGAGAATTATTCTGTAAGAAGCTTTCCGGATTATCCACAGTATTGAGGAACATGTGTCGACGTTTCGAATCCCAACTGGGTTCCATCATCAGGACTATTTTAGAATGAAGAAATTTAGAGAAGGGTATCAGACTATTAATAGAGATTAATTTTATGAAAAGAGCCGACTAAGTTTTTATTTCAGTATATTAATTAATTTCATTTCTAAATTTAATAAATTTATTATTATTAATATTTAATATTTCTAATTTTGTTTTCATTCTAATCATGTTTATTTTATTATAATTTACTAATAGGGGTTATAATTTTTGGGTAGGTTTTTAAAAATAAAATATATAAATTCATTATTTTTTATTTTATGAAAATTATTAATAATTAATATTTATAATGACTAATTATAAATATAATAAATTAATTAATTATAAGAATTTTTATAATTAATTAATTAATCATAAATTTAATTAATTAAATTTTATAATTAATTAATTAATTAAATAAATATAAATAATAACCTAATTAACTATAAATATATATTAAATAATAACCTAATAATAACCTAATAATAACCTAATTATAATTAATTATTAAATATAAATAATAACCTAATTAATTATAAATATAATTAATTATTTGTTTAATTAATTATATTTATAATTAATTAAATGTTTTAATTAATTATATTAATGATTTTAATAAATAATTAATAGTATCAGACTATTAATAGAGATTAATTTTCTGAAAAGAGCCGACTAAGTTTTTATTTCAGTATATTAATTAATTTCATTTCTAAATTTAATAAATTTATTATTATTAATATTTAATTTTTCTAATTTTGTTTTCATTCTAATCATGTTTATTTTATTATAATTTACTAATAGGTTTTATAATTTTTGGGTAGGTTTTTAAAAATAAAATATATAAATTCATTATTTTTTATTTTATTTTATTTTATGAAAATTATTAATAATTAATATTTATAATGACTAATTATAAATATAATAAATTAATTAATTATAAGAATTTTTAAAATTAATTAATTAATCATAAATTTGATTAATTAATTAATTAAATAAATAAAAATAATAACCTAATTAATTATAAATATATATTAAATAATAACCTAATAATAACCTAAAAATAACCTAATAATTATAATAATAACTTAATTATAATAACCTAATAATAACCTAATTATAATTAATTATTAAATATAAATAATAACCTAATTAATTATAAATATAATTAATTATTTGTTTAATTAATTATATTTATAATTAAATTTTTATTATAATTAATTAAATGTTTTAATTAATTATATTAATGATTTTAATAAATAATTAATAGTTTTTAAAGGAATATAGAAGAAATTACTAATAATTATTGTTTAACTAATTAATTTTTATTTTAACCAAAATAAAAATCAATTAATAGGAATAATTATTAGAATTTTAATTTTTATACCAAATTAGAAGTCAAAAGAGGGGGAAACATACCTGAGATAGTTATACTTGAAAAAACTATGCCTCGGTGGATGGTAATTTGGATGAGCAGATTTGCCGAAGAAGAGGTCTCCAAGTGTCACTGATTTAAAGTCCCCCGTCCCTATTAAGATTATCTGGATGCTTTATAATCTCAAGGGCTTCTCTTATCTTTCTTCTTTGATAGTGCTCTTCTCTCGCAATAATCTTTGCATCCCCAAGATGTACTTGATGTTTGGTTTTTGAGGAGTGTTCTGCGAGGGCTGAGGTGCGTGATCGTTCATACCTGATATCAGCTCCATGCTCTTTAAGTCTTTTTTGAAGTGAACGCCCAGTCTCCCCAATATAACTCTTCCCGCATGAACAGTCGATCTTGTACACTCCTTTGAGTTGTTCAGGGTTTATGCCATCCTTAACAGGTCGCATTCTTTGCCTAAGAGTCCTAGATGCTGAAAATTGTGCGAAAATATTGTTCTTTTTCAAGACCTTAGCGATTTTATCAGTAACACCTTTAATGTATGGTAGAAAAATCCTTCCACTGTTTTCTTGTGGTTCGTGGCGAATCCAAGGTAGGATCGAACCCTCAGCTTTTTTTCAAGGCTTTTTTGATATCTCTTTCTTTATAACCCAAATCCCTAAATACCTCACGGCCTTTAATTAATTATTAATTAATTAAATTTATGATTAATTAATTAATTATAAAAATTCTTATAATTAATTAATTTATTATATTTATAATTAAATTATAAATATTAATTACTAATAATTTTCATAAAATAAGAAAATAATGAATTTATATATTTTATTTTTAAAAACCTACCCAAAAATTATAACCCCTATTAGTAAATTATAATAAAATAAACATGATTAGAATGAAAACAAAATTAGAAATATTAAATATTAATAATAATAAATTTATTAAATTTAGAAATGAAATTAATTAATATACTGAAATAAAAACTTAGTCGGCTCTTTTCATAAAATTAATCTCTATTAATAGTCTGATCAGTGTGGAAAAAGTTGGCAAAAAGTCCCGACTTTTTGAAAAAATCCCGAGTTTTTCCCTAAGCCGACTTTATCGGCCGACTTTTTGCCAACTTTTTCATCCCTGAAAAAGTCGCAATTTTATCCTCGAAGTCCCGACTTTTTGCCGACTTTTTCCAAAAAATCGTGAGTGAGGTAGTTTCTTTAATAATTTTTAAATTTTTTTTTTTGAAAATATCGGGATTTTTTCCAAAAAATTGGGATTTTTTCCAAAAAGTCGGGATTTTTTCAAAATATGAATATTTTTGTATTTTTTTTAGTTTTGCCGACTTTTTAAAAAAACTCCAGACTTTGTCGAGTTTTTAAACTTTTGGACCCTTGCCGATTTAATCCCGACTTCGATTTTTTCCACATCGAGTCTGATACCCTTCTCTAAATTTCTTCATTCTAAAATAGTCTTGATGATGGATCCCAGTTGGGATTCGAAACATCGACACATGTTCCTCAATACTGTGGATAATCCGGAAAGCTTCTTACAAAACAATCACCATAGGAATTTAAAAACCAGAGAATTATTCGTTATTTGTGTGGGTAAATAAATTGTTAATTAATTTACAGTTAGAAGAATGATTTCCAGTTGTTGCAATAGAAGTTAAAATTTTCACATTGCCCACGTTTAACATAGCTATAAATTATAATTGGGCAATCCATATCTCCATCAACAAATCACCCTTTGAAACAAGTTCAATGTTCCAACTTCAAGCATCTGTGGATCTTGTAATCCAAAGCATGTTGCAAAATACATGACGAGGAGAAATTGCATATCTAAAATTTGAGAAGTTTGTTGACCACATCGAAAAAATGCATGGATAGGTGTAGGAGATTTGTAGAGGACTTAGAAGAAATATAGGAGTGACATGACAAGCACCAAGACAACCATAAGTTTGGAGTATGAGACAAAATAAGCAATTCAAGTGGAAAGGTTTGAAACTAAAGCTAATTTGATATGGATCATTTCAAATTGTGGATTATAGGGGAATAATACCTTTAAGCTACTTAAAACACTGTTTTGGCATCCCTTACTGTTTAACATGGAGAAGCTCGAAATCTTTAAGCCATTGATGCTTGATGAAGATGTTTAAACAAGATGCCAAACATTAGAGCATCTAGATCGTTGGATGGATCTAGAGAAGGCAAGGATCATAAAGTTGTTCCGCCAACATCAAATGCCTTGAAATAATATATGCCATATGGTTGATAGAAGAACAACATCAAAGAAAATTTCTTCATTTAAGGGAAATTATTGTGGAGGGTCATCATCCTCAAATGTGGGAGGTATGGTTTGTCCCCATGTTGACTTTTACTTGACTCTTTGACTTAACAATTTGACAAGTTGACTTAATTGAGCTACCCTTTGATTGAAATGAAGCCCATTTGTTGTGACATTGACGAGTTTTAGTTGTAGAGTTTGTCAGAGAAATTAATATTTTCAACCAAAATCAATTTATGATAACTAAAAGATGTTATAATTAATTAGCACCCTTATTGTATAAATGTAATCTTTCATTCCACAAGAAAGTATTCAAACTCTCTGAATTTAAAACTCTTCAGTGAGGTTCAAAATTTTGTGTTCTGAAATTGGGATAGGTAGCAGGATCCTAGAATTCATGTAGGGGATACTTGAAACTCTAACTTCATCCTTGTAAATATGAATGTTCCTCTGAGAAACTGGAATAGTTTAAGAGACTCTAGGTCTTACATATATTGATATTGGTTCAATAAGGTAGGATAAGATAAGATAATTTTATTAATGTCCTCGGGTGACCACGTAATTAGGTCAATAGGACTAAAAGCTACATCCTGTGTAAATACAAGACATGTGGGAGTGCAAATGCAACTCCATTGTGACTCCAAAGCTAATAAATTATAAGACTAAGATATGACTAAAATAGGGCTATCATGAAATAAAAGTACAAATAGAGAATGTATAAAGTCATATGAAATGACCAAAAATGAGAAATGCAAAGTATGTCTGTTGCTTTACTGTGCAACTCCAAAGAGGGGGGGGGGGAGCTGAAGATGAAGTCAATGCGGCCAACTTCTCCCGAATCTGATGGTCGATGGCGAGGGAGGAAAGCAAGGCAATATCTCCCTATCCAGGTCCTCCATAATCATTAGGGAATCCAACTGCATGTTCCTGGGGGGAGTAGATGAGCGAGTGCTACTCCTAACATCTGAGGTCGAAAGGAAGACGTTGCAAATCATTCTCTGTCTATTGTGTTGTGTTTGGGAGGAGGTCTGGCAGGTAGGAGGCGCCTTGTGCTGTCTCTGTCTCGAGCCATTCCCTCTAACTTTCTTAGGGTAGGTTGACTGAAGTATGGTACAACATCTGCGAGCCGGTCTCAAATGTACATCTCAGATTGGGGGGTGGGGTTGCAAAAAACCCCGATATCTCACCATTCTCTCATCTGCTGCAAACTAAGACTTTTCCTGCCTCTTGTTGTTTCGACCAAATGAAACAACATGGAAGTAATAGGTAATTGTTCTAGAAACCTTCGGGGGAGTCGATATGTGCGAGAGTTGAGATTTGTATGTAAATGTCTCCTTGATAAAAAGGGTAGGCATCTTTGGTCCTCATACTGGAAAAAAGTAGAGAGGGAGCCCTTGTATTCCCTATAGAGGCAGTGGAAATGTCCTTTGATCTCATAGTAGGGCACTTGAAGATGAGGTGCCACTTAGTCTCTGGTTCTAGAAGATGGCATACTTGACAAATTCTATTAGATCGGGGAATATGATGGTTAGTCTCAACCCTAAGACGATGCAAGCCTACATGAAGTTGCCCCAGGGGTATCTTGAGAGAGTGCACCCAATGTCAATGTCGGCGCAGGTAGGGGGGGTCAGATGATAAGGCCATCTTGTAGCTCTAAGAAATGCTCCAAATAAAAAGACATCTTCGGACAAAGGACTGTAGGAGGTGAAATCCATGTGACTTGAGTGTATAACCGATAAATATCCTCTTTGATGCACTGGTTCAACACCTGCTTAGTCGGCAGTTTGCAAAAGATGACTTAGCGCATCAAGAGAGAATTTGAATGACAGGAGGCGCTTTGGGGAAATGGCCATAGACTGGAGGAGTCGAGATGCCTCTGAGAACCACCCACATACATGACTTGTAGAATGGTTTGAAGTGAGGGCCTCCGAGGAGCAAAGTGCTAGGTAGGGGTAACACCCTCTCCCCGCCTCTAAGATCTAAAGAGATCTAACTCTATGGAGGAAAGAGACTAGGCGGAAAATGGTCTCGAGGCGGAATGAATGGACACCAAACTCTGCTTAGATTATATGCTATGAAGTTGTGCTTTTGCATCTTGTGGTGCATCTGAGAAGCGATGTCTTAGGCTCTCTCCATCCGAGCCCAATTCGTTTGTACCAAGCTTGGCCACTAGACCTTAGAGCTATAAAGAACCGTAGGTCAAATAATCACATCCATGAGGTTGAGTTTGGATAGGATGTCCTGAACCTAACTCTGGAAGAACTGTCTCTCGATAAAGGAAAGGGAGCCATACCCTTTTGTTGAGTTGGGTTTGAAGGGCTTGCCTCATTCCAAAACGAGGCCCTGTGAACTACACTCCCAGGTAAATGTAAGATGCGGTGATATCATTCTCTTCTCCCCGAAAATAAAAATGCAAGTTTTTAAGGGCTCTCTTTGATGGATTGAAGATCATAACCTTGGTTTTACCTAAGTTGACCTTCAACTGTCTAAGGTCACAAAAATTGGCAAGGGCATCCAGTTGTCTCTACAGGCCCTCGGGGGTAGAGGCCAATAAAGCCTAGTTGTCAGCAAAAGGAGTAGAGAGATCAACACCTGATGGAGAAGGCAACCTTACCCCCCCCTGAGTGTGCTCTTGGAGGAAAGACTTCAACTAATCGATATAAATCTTGAAAAGGGTAGGCAAGAGAGGGAAACCTTGCTCAGTGCTTAACATCAATGGTACTCTAAATGAAATCTGAAAGGCCGTGAGCCAACTTTAGGCGTCCAATAATAAACTCATACATTCTCATGATGGCTGCCAAGAGAGTCTTAAAAATCCCAATGTTGTTGAGTCTCTGAAAAAGCGCCTCCCTCGACAATGTGTTGAATGCTTACCGAAAGTCGACAAGGCAGCTGTAGACTCTCGTAGAACGATGACGTGCCTCCTCAATGATGTCTCAGAGTGTAAATATGTGGTCAACAGTCTGGTGGTTTAGACGGAAACACGCTTGCTTGTTGTCTCTGAGATTTCGTTGCTCTAGTTTTGTGGAAAGCCACTTATGTAGAATTGCGGTGTAAAGTTTAGAGAATGTATGACCCATCATAATAGTTTGGTAGTTATTTAGATTAGAAATACTCCTCGACTGTGGATAGCATGGATGATGTGCTTGTTCCAAGTCGGGGGGAAGCCTAAGCAAACCACAAGATTAAAAATATCGGCAATATAGGACTCGAGGGGCTTACCACCATGCTTTAGGAATTCCACCTGAAGGCCTTCTTTGTCAGTAACTTTGCTAGAAATTAGAGTTCTGACTGCCCTCTTGATGTATAGCTCTGTAAAAAGGTGGCATGTGGGGCGAGGGAGAGGAGACGTGGATTAGAGGTTGTTCGGGAATGTTAGAGAGAGAGTTAGTATGTGAAAATAAGGCCATGGAGTCCAATTTAGGTGGGATGGTTCGATGCTTGGGGAAGAGTGTACGTTAAAAGGCCTTGGGGGAGTTGTGAAGGGCCACATGAAGCTCTCGTCTCCTTTTGGGAGAGAAGTATATGCATTTATGGCGAAGGAGTTTACAATAAGCTGTTTGGAGAGAAGGGAAGGAAAAGGGACCCTGTGTGAGGGCAAAGTGAAGCTACTTGTGGAAAGCTTTGCAATTCTCATTGTACCTCTAGTTCATGGGACAGGAGCCAGGAGTGGGCTTATGAGTGTTCTTGTGAGTCGAGTGGGGATAATTTTCCAAGGCCCCTTTCATGATGGCCTTGGAGAGTAACTCATAGTTGCCTGTGGCATTATCCAAGGCTCTAAAGAGGGAGATGGGAGGGAGCAGCTCCTTGAAACAAGTAGCATAGAAAGGGAAAGAATCCCTATCGAGAAGGAAGGTGGTACAGGGGGGTAGTGAGGTGTTTTGGGAGATGGTAGAGGTGGCATGAAGAGGGGGAGTAGAGAGGAGGAAAGTGATGAGGGCATGATTCGCTAGAGGCAGGCAGGAAATGGAGGGGTGCTAAAATATGTGGGAGAACATAGTTGGCCAAGACATAATCCACTACAATCGCCCTTCCATTGTAGGGAAAACAGGTGAAATCTCCTGAGCCAAGGAAGCAGGGGAGCTTGTTCAAGATGAATAACCCACAAGATTCGTCCAACTGTAGGAGATGTCTCTCGTAACTTGTGAAGGGCCCAAGCTCATCCCGTGAGCACCTGCGAAGACCAACTAACTCTGGTTATATCTCTAAGAGGCAGGGGACGTCCTCAACTCTATCTTGAAGGGAAACTTGTATACTCCTGGTTCGGGCATTGAAGTCACCCAAAAAAAACACATCCCCCTGAGAAGAGTAATGATATATGTCGTCGTAGAGATCAAGGAACGGGTTCCCCTCAAACTCCCTATGAGTCGCAAAGGGTGATGAGGTAGGGGGGAAGTAATAAACTACGAAGTAATTGTAGCGAAGCCAGTGGCGATCTAGGTGTAGCCGAACCCATAAAAATCTAGAGTGCTTGTTCGAAGGCACCATGGAAACTCGATTATGAAGGGAATAATCCCATACAAGGCATGCAACTCCCCCAAATCTTCTCATGATGTCAGAACATGTTTCCTATCTGCATGCCCAAATCCAATTGTACCCCGAGTTTGGGGTGGGGTCTGCATGGGGTTCACATGTGTCTCTGCAAGAAAAAGGAGATCGCAAGAACTAATGGCATCACGCAATGTGCCTAGTGAGGAACAAAAGGCACCATTACAATTCCAACAACCTATGGAGATAGTGGGCCAACCTTCCTTGCTTTGTTCCCCCTTTGAACGTGACCATCATTTGGCCCAAGGTCGGGAGTAACCTGGGGGTGGGCGAATCATGAATGACAACTTTAAGATCCTGAATAATTGCCCATTTTCCTACCTTCTGCGCAACTACTAATTGACCTCTGACGTGCTTGAGTTCCTCTTGTTGTGCTTTGGTAAGGTCAGGGTCCAGGAAGATCCTTTGATTGAGCGAGAGAGTGGCCAATTTTTCTTAGCTTGAAGGGCTTTGACTCGGTCCTCAGGTGTCCGAAAGAGGATGAAGAGAGTTGCATTGGGACCCATCCATGCATGCTCTAAAGAGATGTCCTGTATGCCCAATGTGTCATGGAGGAAGGAGGTGCCGACTTGTAGGGGGTCTACTAGGGCCGCAAGAGCAGGGTTGTGGGGGAGCGGCTCACCCCCCATCGAATCCTCTCCCGAAACGCGCTCCGAGTGGGAGCGCATTTGGAGAGACCTGAGAGTGCGCTCCAGAAAAAAAAATTCGCTCCCTTTCTTCGCAATTTTTTCGCAAAGTCGTTCCAAATGCAATTTTTTTTCAAAGAAATAAGAAATTTTAGTGGGGGCAGCCTAATATTCAAGCCTGTGGCCCTAGTATTGATATGTAATTCCTGGTAATGTTAAATTCTTAAAGTAAAAGTGACATTTTCCTTTATCTTTCATTTTCATCCTTTTACCTCAATTTTTAACATTACCATGACATGACTCAGGATGCTTGAGAGTGGTTCCGACCTCATAGGATTTCATATAGAGAAAGTAGAATTTTAGATCTCACTCAAATTCCAACAAATTTATCAGTCTTTCAGGATTTCAGGATTGGGGGGATTGCAGTGTTTCCATTGGACTTTGTCATGTACGAGGGTATGGAACTCGTATTTAATCAAGAGTACTAGGCCCTATATTTACCTTGATGTTAGTGACATTGGTTGTCAAATTCCTCTATCATGACCCTACTAAAAATGTACCCGTCACTTAAACAAAATCTTGACTTGACATGCTATGCTTTTTCTATCTAATGTTAATGCTTATAGGATGATATTCATGACAAAGATCCCAAGATAGGCAATGATTTTGATGATATGTAGGTATTTGTTGTAGCATGATTTTTTTGGATGCTAGAGGTCATCTAGAGCCTATTTGTTGATGTATTTTCGGTTTAGAGATGGATTTCACTCGATGCTATTTTGGTTATGTGCACCCTTACATGATATATAAATGAGAACGTGTAATTTGTGGATTTATGGTTGATGAAGATTATAACTACTAGATGAATGATGTTATATGGTTTAATCCATGTTTTTTTATCACTAATTCATCATTCTACATGCTTTTGTTGACATATATGCATCAAAATATATAAAAATATATATTATATAAAATTTGCTCCCAAAATTGCTCCTGACCCGAGATCTTTTGAAAATGTCGTTCCCCGCTCCTGTTTCCGCTTCTCGCTTTTGCTCCCGCTCCCAAGCAGTTATGCGCAGGAGCTGGAAATCCACATACTCTAAGGTTTAGCTCCCGAAACTGGTGAAGACATTCATGTAACTTGGCCTGCACCAACTCCTTGACCGTCGAGAGCAGGGGAGGCTAGGGATGCTCACTCTTCTTGGCCACTTCAACCCAAGAGTTGAGCATCTGTTGCTGCATTTCTGCCTCTTGTTTAAGGAGCGCATGTAGCGACCTCATCTCCTCTTTGAGGTTCGAGAGCTCTGATTGGAACGACGGGGACTCTATGATTGGTTTTTGCAAGTGTAAGTTCTCTTGTTCCTTTAGTTCAAGTACTAATTGTTTTAACTCAGTCACCTCTAAGTGGAGTTGTTTATTTTCTTCTTCCAGGAGATTCACCCTCTGAAGCAGGTTTGTAACTTAGGAAGCCTGGAATGAGAAATCCTGCTCCAACATTATATCTGTAGGGCTATATAACTGCTCCCCGCTACAGACAATAGTTTATTCCTGTTAAAACTCCCCCGGAGGGGTTGAAGTTTCACCAATGGGAGAATCCTTCGGTTTGTAACTAGTTTAAGGACTTGCTTTACTGTGTGATTGAAAATAGAAATCAACTTACTTGTGGTTCCCTGTGGCGATCCCTTGCAATTCCGTGTGGCAGTGAACTTGAAAATCTCTATGACGATGGCCCGAAAAAGTTCCCTGTGGCAGGTTCAATTCTTTGCTGCTCGAATTCCCTATGGTGACTTCGGTTCCCTGCAGCCGAAATCCCTGTGGTAGCTTGAATTGTGGCAGTTACGATCTTTTCGCTCAGAATATTCCGTGTGTCAGGGCCGCTAAAAATCTCTGTGACGACCCAAAATCCCTGTGTAAGCTTCAATTCCCTGCGACTTGATTCCTTGTGGCAGCTTCGGTTCCCTGCAGTCGAAATCCCTCTGGCAACTTCGATTCTTTGTGGCCTGAATTGTACAATCTTTCCACTCAGAATATGCTCCCACTTCTTCAGAGCTGTTGATCTTTATTAGTTCCCAGAGCTGATGGATATGCTCAGAGTTCTGAAGAATTGCGCTCAGGATCAAGAGTCGCAATTGTCAAAGTTGACGGGAAAACTCTTTTTCTCAGGCTTCGCTTAGAGCCGACAAAAAAATATCTTTATGCAGATTTATTAGGCAATGGAAAAAAAATCTGTTGATTTCTCAAAGTCCGCAATTCCCCTGACAAAAAGATATTTACAGAAAAGTCCGCAATTCTCAGAGCTTAGATTTGACAGATATGCTCAAGAGTAGCAATTCTTAGAGTCAAGGTTGTTCTCAGACTTCGAGAAGAAATCTTTAGGCTTAAAATTCTCAAAGCCATAATTCCCAAGGTCGACGGACATTTCTCAGAGCCAATGGAAAAATCTGAGTTTTTGCTGAAATTTTCCTTAGGACGTCTTCGATTCCTCATGTTCGTGTTGCGAAAATAAAGTCGCTTGGAATCTTTAAGAGAGATCTGTCCCTACAGAGCTACGGAGTTGTCGCTCTCCAAGGTGACGCTCTTTACTCTCGTACAATTACATAAGCGTAGTCTTTTACGTTACTGAGCTGTCGCGTGACGAATTACAACTCTCGTGCAGATGCCAGAGTCTTTACGTTACTGAGCCTTCGTGCGATGAATTATAGAGTTGTCATCGCTACAGAGCTACGAAGCCGTCGCTACAGAGCTTACAGAGTCACCACCACTACAGAGCTTACAGAGCCATCAAGCCGTCGCTTAGATAGGAGGATGAAATGTCACTACAGAGCTTACAGAGCCATCGCTTATGGAGCCATCGAGCCAACTATTTACAGATGGAATTGCTCTCCAAGGTGACAATCTTTGCTCTTGTGCAGTTACATATGCACAAAGTCTTTACATTATTAAGTCGTTGCATGATGAATTGTAACTCTCATGCAAATACCAGAGTCTTTACATTACTGAGCTGTCGTGTGAAGAATTACAGAGTTGTCGTCGCTACAGAGCTATGGAGCCGTAGCTATACAACTTATAGAGTTGCCGTCGCTACAGAGCTTACAGAGCCATCACTTAGAGAAAATGTTCAGTGGCTTTACTATTGGTCAATGTGGATCTCATGAGGTTCCAATGCTTGTTGGTGATGTTCTGCGGGGGATGTTCATTGGTTCATTCAAGAGGTTACATATCATGAAGGGTTTGAAAGCAATTGGCATATGATAATCAATTCGATTGGAATATGTTAGTGTAGAATGTGTTAAGAATACATGCACACACCTTGAACTTTCAAAGAATTCAACCTACCTTGGTTGGAACTCGATTTCTTTGTATCAGAGCCAATCTTGTGACCTTGGTCAAATTTGTCTGTCCATTTGGTATTGGATTCTAGTCAGGATATTAGATTGGATAAATCAGTTGTAATGTTAGATCAAAAGTCGTAGTACCAGAATAGATCTGATTTGCTGCTTGAAAATAAAAAAAATGTGTTGTATCAATTTCCAATTTTTTTGTGCACCCAATGTTGTTATTGTTGACACAAATGATGGTTTTGATCTAAAAATAAAGGTCCAAATAATAATCATAATGTCACAGACCTTTTGCAAATCATGTTATGACCCCAATGGGGGTATGTTATGGCACAATGGCCTATATAAATGGTCACTTATATGAGTAAACAGTAGGTCAGCCTAGTACTAAGCCTACATGTGTAATATGTTAGAATTAGGGTGTATGTGAGTTTAATAGAGTCACATACATTGGCATATGATCATATATGGATACCTTTGGGTTTGTTGTGAGTTCTCCCATCTTAGGTGTTATTGTGTGACATGTTGAAACTTTGATGTTCTATGCTGTAACAATCACTTATTCAAAAACTTCTTTCTGCTGCAATATTAGTTAAGCAATTGTAGATAGAACATAAACCAAATAAACAATAGAAGACAACCAAGAACAAATTGAGACACACAGAATTTAGGTCCAATGAACAGGGCAAAACCCACAAGGGGAAAACCCAACCAGATTCTTCTTTTATTAGATATCAATTGTTCAACAAAGATACAAAGTACAATGAGAGATCAAGAGAATGAGTAAGCTCACCCAAATCTGAACAAGCTTTAACATAAAGATCACTGGTAGCAGCAGCAAATGCAAACAATGAATCAACACTGAAACATTGAGACACTAAATCACTCCTTGGCTCACGAAGTTCTGCTATTACTCTCCAAGTCTATTTCCCACAATCTTCTTCAAGTCTCTTCAAATTTTTCTCAAGTTCGAATTCTTCTTTCACAATGCACACGTAGTGAAGAGGCAACACATGCCTTAGTAACTTGTGCCATTAAGGAGATGAATGCATTCCTTAAAGGGGAGAGTGTAACATATGCATTAAAAAGAGTGCAGGAGGAATCTTTTAGGACATGCCTTTAATGAGTGTAAGAGGAATATGGCACATCTTTAATGAGAGCGCAAGAGAGGTTGTAATGTATCCGTTAAGTTAGAGAGAGTGACATAGAGCCTTGGGAGTCATCACGGAGAGAGAGGCGTTTATTGATTGAGAGACATGAAGGTGAGGTGACTTGTAATTCCTTTTAATAATAATATCATAGTAACATAAATGATAATAATAATAATAATATTGATGATTAAGTCGAGATTTAACTATTAGGATTGATTAATGATAAGTTTGGTGATTTTCGATCAAATATAATTGATTACCAATTGATTCCAGGTGATTTACTATTTTTGGAAACTTAGTAACTTATGCCATTAAGGAGATGAATGCATGCCTTAAAGGTGAGAGTGTAACACATGCATTAAAAAGAGCGCAAGAGGAATCTTTTATGATATGCCTTTAATGAGTGTAAGAGGAGTATGCCATGACTTTAATGAGAGCATAAGAGAGGTTGTAATGTATCCATTAAGTTAGAGAGAGTAGAGATGCTAGACACGACTTTCTAATTTTAGATAGTCACTCAGAATTGTCAGAAACGAGTTTTTATGATAGAAAATTTATCCCTGAGCTGCCAATTTTCAACGTGACACACCTCTATTTTTATTCTTGGGAGTTGTGTCCTATCTGTATATTTGGTATATTAATATTTATAGTGTAGTGTTGTGTATCTGGTTCATATCAAGCAGTATTGAAGCAAGTGATTCTCAAATTGACACCTTCAAAAAGTAGTACCCTTCAATCTTTGAGACATAACTTCTCCTAGGACAACCAAATTGAGTGCCGCTTAATTTTTTGGAAAGAAGATACTTGGGATTATCTATGGTCAAAATTTCACCGAAATTGGTTTGCAAGTCTGGTAGGTATAATTCATGCAAATAGGGGTTCAGGTCTAATCTTCAAGTGCTGCCAAAAATGGTTGTTGCTGTGCTTTGTGCATGTCTTTCTATTCTGAACTCCAATTTAAGTGCAACGTGATTTTTTGGGTAGAAGACACTTGGTAGTGTCTGCAGTCAAAATTTCAAGAAAATGGTGAAAATTCTAGGAGATATGCTCAACACAAGTTAGATTTCCTCCGACTCCTGAAATCCCACTAAAACAAGTAGAGTGCAGTGAATTGTTGATATCTGAAGGTTGCTATATCCAAACTTAGTGTGGTCTGATACTCTGAGTCATCTAAAACCACACATCTGAGCATGTTACATGTAAAATTACGGAGTAATTGGTGTGAAATTCAAGGAGATACAATCTTATAAGTTCAAATTCTCCAGAGGCAGGCATAACTCGATTATGGATGATCCAAATTGAGTGAAACTAGTTGCATTTGGATGTAGTCATCTCAGGTCATTACATGTTGAAGTTTTACCGAAGTTGGAGCAGAAATCACTGAGATATAGCGAGTATAAGGATTGCTTGTAGACTAGTCCCCACATATGGGTCTAAAACATGTAAACTTAAATTTGGCATAAATTTTGATTGGATTGTTAAATTTAGGTGATTCAAAAGGAATTTGGAAAAGGAAATATAGGAGAATATGTAAAATTTGGGGAAACTCTGGATAGATGTAGTAGAGATATTGGATTGCCATTATGGAGCTTGCATCTGCATCAAATGGTAAGCTACATCAATTGTAAGTTGTAAGTTGAAAGGAAAGGTCAACAAATTGAGGAAGAACGAGGGTAATTCAAATATGATAATGTTATCTTGAAAACAAATATAATGGAAGACCAAGCACAAATATTAGAACATTTTATTGTATCAGAAAGGAAAATTAATGATATTTTTGGTGACAATGAAGGAGGATCATGAGATACAGAACTGTTTAGCCATCCTCATTATCAGGTAAGTTTATAATATAGATAATAAAGCATATAATGACATCATCATTTCTAGAGAAGCAGATGGAATATATTCTTCGAATTAGAAGTTGAGAAATAGTTATGAGACTGGATATTATCGAAAATCAACATATACAACAAAATGGCAAAACTATGACAATGCATGGAATCGTTGAAAAAGGAACTGTGCAACATTAAACTATCAAGGATTAGCACCAATACAAGTTAAATATGGATGAAGGGAATTGGGATAATCAAGAGTGGCATCGAGTGTACACAAATCTTTACGACATCCTATTACTTGGTCTTTTCTCATGTAAAGCTCCAAACAACAAAGCTTCAAGGGCAAAGCATTCAAAGGAGGATATTATGTCATGAGTCATGACCCTAATGGGGATTTGTTATGGCACTCTAGTGAATATAATGGGTCACTTGTGTAAGTAAATAGGAGGCTGACTTGGTATTTGGCCAACATGAGTAATGGCAGAAAATGTCTAGGAGGTTAATAGAGTTAGTGCAATAACACACATTGGCAAATGGTCACGGTATATTGATATATTGGAGGTTATTGTAATTTCTTCTCCTAATCTGTAGAGTTATTCTGTAACTCGTCATTAAATAATATCTTGGGAGTTGTGCTCCATGTCTACATTTGGTTTATTATGTTTACTATGTATTCTGGGTGTTTGCTCATAACAAGTAATCTCACTTATGATGTAAAAATATTATATAATGTTCAACAACGATAATTATCTGCAGAGTTACGAGAGAAATAAGATATTGTGACAAGGGATTATAGAGGGTATTTATTGTATATATAAAATGGGTACACCCCTAGGTTATCTTGTCTATTCTTTAACTAGATATACCCAGGTCCCAACCACATCTTGACTTAATTTTGTCTTTGAAAATGGCGTCAAATTACCCTTAAAATAGTCCAAATGATGGTTGACTTTCGCTAAAAGTTTGTTGTTGGTTTTTGTTGACATTTTATCTTTTTTCTCAAATGAATTTAGTTAAATTCGAAATAGAACACTTACATTACACTCTTTAAATAAATGCTTTTGTTTCTTTTTCTACAATTAAAGACTATAATATCACTCCTTCCTGTGGAGCTTATTGCTTCAATAAGGTTGATTTCTCTAGCAAATGCAACTGATTTCCATGTTGTTTCTTTATGAGGGTTATTACCTTGCCTGTAATTATGCTTTAATTTCACTCTTTATTATTTTTATAATTCTTGTCCATAATCGTTACAGGTTCAGGGACTTGTTTCTCTCCTTGCGTACAACCACATAGGAAAAGTATTGTTAGGAAAAATATGGAAAACTACATGTTTTCACATGAGCAAGCTAATTGACAATCTTTAAGTTAAATGATAAAACATTTACTTTGTGAGCAATATCCAACAGTCCGCATTACTACAGTGATAGTTTCAATTCAAACTCAAAAATTTCATACAACAAATTGGGTAGAATTGCTATTGCTCTATCAAGATTTTATTAGTATGCAAAAATGAATCTGTGCTGAAACAAGTCTAAAATTGAACATTGGTGTTTACTATTCATATTGAGAATGACACACACTGCATTATTGCTGGCCTTTGTTGTTTTAGAGATATACTTGTCTTCTCTGAATATGTATATGCAATATAATTTGTTTTAACATAAGGGTATTGATATTATTGAATAATTTCTCTCACGACAGGTGGTTGGGTAAATGCTACACCAATTTGACCTGGTGGATGCCTCGGCTCAAAAGTGTGCTGTGCAAAATGTTGTGTACCTGTTCAAGGGAACAAGTTGGGGTAGAGGAAGGTGGTCTCTCCAAAGATGTGATGGCTTTCAAAGATGTCGCTGCCAATGGACTCTCTGCTAAAACAACCGAGGTTGAAACAAAACTTGATGAAGGAAACATTGAGGAAGCTGAGTCATCACTCCGTGAGGCATTATCTCTAAATTACGAGGTGAATTACCTGATATGATGCTTTAATACCAGACAGCAGTTGAATATGTCTACCGAAAAGGCATAGTTTTAGAGGCAGTATGATGTGAAAGATGATCAGCTTTCTTAAAGATGAAAAAATTGTATAAGATTAAGAAGCAGATACTGTAAGAACCTTTGTGTTTTGTGTTTTATAAAAAACATGATTACCTTAATTGAGTTGCTTAGACCTATACAAGTCTGCCTGTTAGTAATTACTTTATTCATATCTTTTTTGTTGGACAGGTATTTTCTAGTTTCTGCGATGTGAATGAATTATTTACCTCAATAGCTTGATTGTTTATCATTTTAGACTCTGAAAACTTTAGGTACGCTGTTGGAAACAATTAGTTCCTACTATGATCCCACTGACACCTGGCAAATGTCCAGCCAAAACGAGAACAAGAATTCTGAAGCTGGTGTCAAGGAGGATTTTAATGGATTTAACTATTTGTTGGTTTTTCCAGAATATATGCTATATGCCAAAGCTTGCTACATGCCTAGAGCTATATTCCATGCTTTCATAACACACTGGACTTTCTTTACTACATATATACACATGTAAAAGCCTACCTGCAATCTGAAGGGAAGAGAGATTCTATTATTGCCTGCAGAGTATCGTTTGAAATTGTGAATTAGGATCATTGAATAGTAGGAACTGTTTTTTTTCCAGGGAAGAACATCACTATTCTGTTGCTCAGATACATGTC
This sequence comes from Pinus albicaulis, assembly GCA_034641835.2. Lineage (NCBI taxonomy): Eukaryota > Viridiplantae > Streptophyta > Pinopsida > Pinales > Pinaceae > Pinus > Pinus albicaulis. Next base: position 676,274,985 of record CM076576.1, read on the forward strand.
ATAAACACACTTCCTCTCACGAATCACACTTGTGATTTGATTTGATCTTTTCAGGAGGCTAGAGCTCTATTAGGAAGATTAGAGTATCAAAGAGGAAACATTGAGGCTGCCTTGCAAGTATTTGAGGGAATTGAATTACATGCTGTAAAACAGCGCTTACAGTCATCTATTTCAGAAAAAGCTCACTCTAAACGTGGTCGATCACGCCAAGAACTATCACAATCAGTTTCACTACATGCAGCCAGCCTATTGCTTGAGGCGATATACTTGAAGGCATTGTCACTGCAAAAGCTTGGTCGTCTAACAGGTACACATTCTTGTGATCTTATTGCATCATGTTCTTAGGGAGATGTTTTCTTTTATGTATTCTACTTTAAGCTGACCAGCCAACTCGTTCCTGTACTTTCTGCCATACATCTGTGTCTGCTTTTCTGCTGTTTTTTTTATTTTTAAATCCCACTTATTGTTTAATTTATGCTTTTGATGTATCAGTTAGCATTGGAACACTCGTTTGATGTAGTGAGACAATGGCAGTCAACTTGAACCTCAATTCTTAAGTTCTGGCAACAATATTTTGTTGTAAATGAAAATTTCTTCTGCAGCAGGAGTTTCAATGAGGATTGATCTTTTTTCAAAACTTGCAATGTTCATATCTAGTAACTCCAAATGTCGGTTGTGTGAAGTTGTACTGCATAGTTGTTTTGTTCCAAACTGTCAAATATACTGTGAACCTTATGACTTTTTTGACAGGGATAGACACTTGCATGATTTTTGAGTTTTGGTTTGTATGAAATCAGTCTGGAAAGAAAATCAAGAGGCAAGCAGTTAATGCAGCTGTTTAATGTTCAATGCCTTGATTTGATGACTTTATTCTACGTTTCAGCTTCTTTGAAACATTTTTTTGGAATTTTGTATATATCTATTACAATTTGCACATTTTGTGAACTTTGGCACTGGAATTTTTTTGCAATCTTTTGCCTTCATGAAAGAGAGTATAAATTAAAAAGATGCAACAATGATGAAATGCTGTAAAAATTTGCTAAAATGCCAAAATAATTTGGAATTAATATTAACCTGAAATTGGGGAAAAAGGTTTGCGTCTCAGTGCTTTATTTGGGCATGCATGGCTTTTGATGATAGTGTTGGATTGTCTTTACAAGGTAAACAACAGAATATGGTCACTCTCTTTTGCTGGATATGTTTGAGGACGAATGCCTTTTCCATATGTATTGATTCCCATTATTCTATTCATAGAAGATACCATTCTCCTTTCTTTCTCCTCATTAGAGCCATAGAGTCCTTTGGTTGCCTTATGTTAGGAGTGTGCCTCAATCACAGTAAGCTCACAGCCTTCAACATCCTTAGAGATACTTTGTAATATGCCTGGTTGTATCTACTGTCTTAGCTTAAATATCTTTTATTCATTGCTATGTGAGGATGGGATTTGTTTGGATGCATATGAGTCATTTTTTCATTCCTTCAACACTCCTATAGATATTGTGTAGTATGCCTGCTTGTAATTACTCTCTTATCTTACAGGTCATTTATTCATTGCTCCACGATGATGGGATATCCTTGGATTCACATGAGCTATTCTTACATTCATTTATCAGATGTGTCTTTGATGATAGAGCTGGGCCATTATTCTTTTGAGTTTTGGTTTTGTCTGATAAAGTTTTTTCCCCAAGGAAAAATCTTAATTTTGTCCGATAAAGTTGTTACCAAGAAAAGGTGATTGCCACAAGCTTGATTTTTCCTCATTTAGGGGAAGTGTAGCACCTTCTCCACAACATATCACGACAAATAGGACATGGGACCATGTCATTAAATTGTCTTGGGACCATCTCAAATCCTTGTTTTTTGTTGCATTTTGTGAAGGATTTATGGCCTTTCAAAGCTACTGATTATATGCCTAAGTACTCCAGATCATTTTCTGTTAACAAAATAAATCTCGCTATGGGTTGTTGTCAATGGGAGTGGAAAAGATAATTATTACTTAAAAAAAGTTCTAAGAGGTCAAATGTCAAATTTCTATAAGAAAATTGCCTTTTCTGGTGACTGGGATCCCTATGATCATTGCTCTGAGTGGTTATTTGCAATGTTGACAAGGTTTCGGTGTTATTGTCAAAAGGCTCAAGATAAAGAGAAAAGATATTACAAGTGACTCATAATGTCAACTTAGATGTTGAGAAACGAGAATATAGACCTTATTATAAGTGACTCACAATGTCAACTTAGATGTTGGGAAACAAGAACATAGACCTTAGGTTGACATGTGTGGCATGCTTTCTCACAATTCTAGAACAGCTTACATAAAATAAGCATCCCCCTCTTTTCATCATTGCCTCTATTCAGCATCCCAAACATGAAATCATACGTAAGATCTATGGCATTAATCTTTTTCCCTCTTTCCATTAATGAAGAATTACACCTTCAAGGAGCTAACAAAAGCTGCATTTTTACATCTGGAGTGGCATTTCTATATTCCAATGGTCTTTTTCCTTTCTACCTATAACATGGAGATATGCTATGGTTAAGAGCAAGGAGATTGCTTGGTGCATACAAAGTGGAGAATGGGTACATTGCTTTGGATTGCTGCTAATAGTTCTTGAGATAAGACTAGAAGTATTTTGGACCAATATTCATCTTGTCTTTATTACTTTTATCATTATGTTTGAATGGTTTTGTTTCCATTCATTTTCATTTCATTATTTGACATCATATTTAAATATTATTTGGATTTTATCATTCCACTCTATTTTTATTGTCAACAATATAAAACCAAGTTAATCGTATAATATAGTTGATCCCTTGTATTTTCATTCTGGAGAAAATCTGAATCACAAAATAAAGTATTCTTGCTTATTTCGAAAAAAAATAAATCTTAAATCATTAATACAAAAATTCAGCAAGATTGAGCAAAGAGAAGTAGAGTTGTGTATTTTATAATTCTCACTTTCTTCTACCAAATTTTTCAATTTGTAACTAATAATAATTTACTAAATTATGATATCTACTAAAATTGAGGAAACATTAATAAAATTATCTTATCTTATCTAGATTATTTTCATTTTATTTTCTATCATATTAGATTTACAATTAAGAAGAGAAAAGTATTATGCTTTGTTTGATAAATTTCTCTAGTGTTTTCCAGTATAGAAATTCTACCTTTTTACTCCAGTAAAATCTGAACTAGCTATTTAAAATTAAAAATATATGCTCTAAAGTCGTTGACCATTTCTTCGGGGTTAATAACATTACCTTAGAATACTGGGGAACTACATGCACAAAATAGTTTGAAGAGTTGGAACTTGGGACATATCAAGAAGAAAATGCCCAAGTGACTTAAAAGTTAAACACACACAAAAGAAAAAAAAAACCGAAGGGCTTTGCAGGAAAGGGAGATAGTGATGAAAAGTGCGGAAAAAGCAGCAATACTACATAGATCACTTCAACTCCACAGGGGAAATAAGGAAATAGGAACACTGTGTCTAGACCAAAGTAACAAAAATCGCGATGTTATCGCGAGTTTTTCAAGCGGCCGATTTAATCGGCGATTTTTTGGACGATTTTTTGAAAAAAATTGTCATCGTGATAAAATCGCGATTTTTTCGAAAAAATCGCGAGTCGATTGGTAAAAATCGTGCCTGCGTTGGACAGCGGCATTATAATGCGATTTTTTGGTTTTTATTTGTCATTTTTAGTTGGATAGAGTTGTTTATGAGAGCCAAGGAGGGAAGGAGAAGAGCCAAGGAGGGAAGGAGGAGATTTACAAGCCCAAGATTGGACAAAACTTAGAATTTCTTGCAATCCAAGCGAACAAAAATCGAATTTGGACCAAGTGTTTCCGGCAAAACGTTTTTCCAGGTATGGGCATCAAATTTGACCCATTTTTTTTTGTTTTTTTCTTGTTCTTCCATGGGTTTCTATTACCCATGTATTTTTCATCATTTGTGATTGCATTTGGTTGTGTTTTTTTGTTTGTTTTTGTTTTATTGAGAGGAGAGGGTTTATTTTGGTCAAAAATGCAAAAAATTGTTTGTTAAATTTTGTTTTTTATATTTCTTCTTGTGCTCTTAGCTTCTTCCCATTATTTTTGCTTGTGTTTCAACATGTATTTTTTCCAATTATTTTTGGATTGAGTTGAGGGTTTTTTTTTGTGAAAAAAATCAAAATGTTGTATGTAAAATTGTAATTTTTTTATTTTATTTTTTAACTGGCAATTTTTCTTGTGCCCTAGGTTCAAATTTCAACATTCAAACTTCAAACTTCAAAGTTTCCAACATGCCAAGGAAATTAGATCCTTTATGGAAATTTGGTGAACCTGATGGGGGTTTTGACCGATCAAACTTGTCTTGCAAATTATGTGGTCAACACATGACAGGAGGGATATACAGGTTGAAATACCACTTGGCACAAATTCCTGGGCATGAAGTAGGCCCTTGCAAAAACACCAATCCAGAAATAATCAAAAGAGCCATGAACTCATTGGGAGAAATAGAAACCACTAAACTCAGCAGAGCAGCTCTGAAAAGTCAAATATCAGGGTTTGTGGTTGAGCGTGAGAGTGGTAGTGGCTCTTCAGCATCAACCTCTTCTACAGGCAGCCCCGTCGCTGCTGCCTCATTTTTTCTTCCTAGAACCACTCCCGGGGCACAGCCATCTATCTCCTCCTATCTTAAAAGAAAGGAGAAGGAAGAAGCTGATAAGTTGTTGGGCAAACTGTTTCTTTGGAGTGATATTCCTTTCAGTGTTGCCAAGACCAATCCATTTTATCAGTCTATGATTGATGCTATCGCTGTTGTTGGCCCAGGATACAAAGCCCCTTCAGAGAATGACCTTAAAGGGCGCATTCTGCAAAATGAGAAAGCTGACTGCACCAAGAGATTGGAAGAGTTAAGGGCATCATGGGAAATCACAGGATGCACTGTGATGTCAGATGGTTGGACTGATCAAAGGGGTAGGACCCTTATTAACTTCTTGGTCAGTTGTCCCAAAGGGACAATGTTTATGAAATCTGTTGATGCATCTGCACATGTGAAAGATGCAAGATTATTACGTGATTTATTAGATGTGTTCATTACGGAGGTTGGGCCCCAAAATGTTGTCCAAATCATAACGGACAACGCTACAAACTATGTTTCTGCTGGCAAGATGCTTATGGAGAGGTATCCGAGCATATTTTGGACACCTTGTGCGGCACATTGCCTTGATTTGATGTTGGAGGACATCGGAAAGCTTGATTTTGTCAGTGATGTTGTAGAATCATCAAAGAGAATCACAAAATTTATATATAACCATGGATTTGTGCTTCATTTGATGAGGACATTCACCAACAATAAGGAGTTGGTGCGGCCTGCTATTACACGATTTGCCACTACTTTCATCTCTCTTCAATCCCTCTTGAATTCTAAGTGGGAATTGAAGAGAATGTTTGTTTCAAATGAGTGGCGTGCTTTGACTATCAGCCGCAAATCAGAGGGACAGGCCATCTGCAGGTTGGTGTCATATCAGGAAAGTTTCTGGGCTGGAGTGGAAGAGGTGTGCAGCATTAGTGAACCTTTGGTAAAGGTTCTTAGATTGGTGGATGGAGAGAAGCCCGCATTGGGCTACTTGTATGAGGCCATGGATAGGGCCAAAGAAGCTGTTCGCAGCTATTATGATGATAAGGGTGATGATGGGTTTCAGAGACAACTTCTTTTATGGGAAGTGATTGATGATCGATGGAACAACACACTCCATCGTCCCATTCATGTCGCAGGGCTCTTCCTGAACCCTGCATTTGCTTATTCATGTGGTTTTCTATTTGATGCTGAGGTCATGGATGGCTTTTTCAGTTGTGTTCAGAAGATGGTGCCAACTCCATCAGAACGTTCAGAGATATCCAAAGAGATGGAGGTATACAGAATGGAAGGTGGCACCTTGAGCTTCGACATGGCAGTCCAGGATAGGACTGTTAAAATGCCAGGTAAGATTTTCATTATTTTAAAAATTTTCTTATGTTTGTAACTTTATCAATTTATCTTATTTGTTGTAACTTGTAACTTGTAGATGCATGGTGGAGGAGCTATGGTGGCAGATTACCAAAACTCCAAAAACTTGCCATTAGAATACTCAACCAAACATGTAGCGCTTCAGGATGCGAGCGCAACTGGAGTGTATTTGAAAAAATACACTCCAAAAGGCGCAACAGGTAAAAAACTTAACATATCTCAACTGATTTTTTGAATTCATTAAATATTTTTTTTTTAATATTTAATTTATTAATTTATGACCCTTGTACAGGTTGGAGGGTCAGCGGCTCAATGACATGGTTTACGTCTACTACAATCTTAGATTGTGGGTGAGACAACTTGAGAGGACCCCTGATATGGAGGCCATCTCTTTAGATGCGATTGACACCACTGTTGAATGGAGGGTTGAGGCCGAGAGGCCTGTCATGGAGTCAGCCCCTGATTGGATAGAGGAGGAGGTAGTGGAGGGGGAGGACGAGGAGGAGCAGCAGGAGCAGGAGGAGGAGGTGACACCACCTACCACTACTACCGGTAGAGGACGTGGTCTGCCTCCTTTAGCTCCTAGTGGTTCAGGTTCCCGTTCCGGTTCTGGTGCTTCATTTTTTTCTTCTAGAGCACGACAGAGCCCATTGCCAGTCCCGCCAGTGTCTTCATCTAGAGAGAAAGGCAAAGTTGTTGTATTTTCTCGCAAGAGGGGCAGAGGAAATCAATAGTATAGACCCATAGGTTATATGGTCACTGGTGCATTGACATTCCTTTGTATATGACTGTTGACATTATGACTCATGATATGAGATACATTATTATATTTTTTGTTGATATTTTGAGGCTGAGTTGACTCTTGAGACTCAGGACTTAGTATTCAGAATAGGATTCAGTTTTATGTGTGATGTAGCACTAGACATGATATTACACATCTTATATGTTAGTTTTTTTTTCATATTTATGTGTCAATACATTTATTTTATGCTGTAGATGCTTTAGATATTAAAAAAATTGAAAAAAAATGAATATTTTTGTATGTTACGATTTTTTCCCGATTTTTACGATTTTTTCCGATTTTTTCCCCTCGGCGATTTTATCCCGATCGCGATTTTTGTTACTTTGGTCTAGACTCTAACGCCACAGGGGAAATAAGGAAATACAAACATTGTGATGAACCAAAGTGGTTCATATATGGAATATCCAAAATAAATAACACAACAATGAGAAGTCCATACAGGATATGTTAGTCCCCAAGGGGTAACTACGTTAGAGGCGCCCCCACAAGGGTGTATGGAGCTGATTTTTGGCCGAGCTTTCCTGTGCAGGCTCTCCAGACCCAGACAATTTTTCTGATTTTCTCCTTGAGACAGATGATTGTGCTAGCTCAGCTGTGGTATATTAGGTGCTCCACCACCTCTTAGATTACAAATGCACTTATGGATGATACAGTTGGATTATTCCATGTATGGGTTGTTTTACTTGGATGGGGTGCTATAACTTCTTTGATCTTTCTGTGGAAGTGGTAATGGAATCTGATAACACTTCATAACATTATGGTTTTCTTTTAAAAATGTTGTCATTTCTTGGGTTATCTTGTACTATTGGGGAACTGGTTGAGGCAGCGTCGTACACATCTCCAACCATACTTAACACTCTCCATTATACCCCTCTTCCTCCATTCCAACCACAAAAATACTTTCCGCTTCCGTGGTTATCTTATGAAAGGTTACAAAAAGGTCTAAATGAAGAGAAACCTAAGTCATTAAAGCCAAAAAGGCCTAGAAATGGATAACAAAACAAATTAAACAGCCAAAAATGTAAAGTTTGAGTAATTGCCACTTTGTGCTGAGGCCATGGCTGTCTATGAATATTTAAAGAATAAGGGACTTGTTCAATGAAAAACATAAATAGAAAGGCAAAAGGGGTACAAAGAAATAGTGTTGAGGAAAGGAAACTCAATGCTAAGCTCCCTCTTTAAAGGCTTCTATACACAAAATGCCTTGCTCTTGAAAGCTAGATGATAAAAAATGTAAGACCTTTGCATCATTACTGGACGTTGAAGGTCACGACATGAAGTTTTTCCCTTTCTCTTTCACAAATTTCCATCACATCACCTATCGCTATTCAGGGAATTGGAAAACACACTTTGTCCTAGCTTTTGACACACCTATTAGGGTTAATTATTACCGCCCCATGGTGATTCTTAGGTAAATTTTAAAACTAACCCTTGTTATGTTGTTTGAAGGGATCATTAAGGGTGTACCACCTGTGAAAATTTCTGAATCCTTATTATAGAAACTCTATTGCAGTATTCTGATTTACTTCTCCTACTTGTTTGATTTAATTAACAAGTTATTTTTCAGAATTATTCAATAAAACATCAAAGTAAATACTATTGCAACCTACACATACATACAGATCAAGTACTGAAGAATAAAACCCACATGACAAAGGATACAATATTTTCGGACAAATGTCCCCGGAAAAACCCAATGCGGGAAAACCGCTGCAACAACTCTTAGAGGGTTTTATTATTATGCAGAATTATGAATACAATCAAGGGCACCAGTAGTGGATTGCCCAACAAAGAAAATCTCGGTAGATGTACCTCTATCTCTCGAAGACCGAAAATATGGCTTATTCAGCTGAGGATGAAGAACCCCATAGGTTCCTATGCAGTCACTGCGTCACCCTTTAGTGTGGCTGCTTCACACATTCTGGATGTGTTGAAAACGAGCCCTTTCTGGCCCACTGGAACCCCAACGATGCCTTTCCCAGCTCTGTGTCAGCTCTCCAACGCTACGTGAGCCTTTACTCTGCTCTGGCTGGGCCTGCATCACCCCTGGTGGACCTATACCTCTGCATGAGCCTGGCTGGCTTGTGTCAGCCCTGCTTGGTCTCTGTGCTGCTTTGGTATGGGTCTACCTCTTTGCCATTGTATTCTTGGCCTTGGATTTGAAATCCCATTGCCGATCTGCCTCTCACTGCACTACAAGCTCACTCAAAAACTCTCAGCAAACCGCGCCACAGAATTTCGACTTAGCTCAAGTGCTGCCACTCTGTGTCTTCTCCAACTGACCCCAAGCCTTCCTTTAATACTTTTCTCGTTGAACAATCAACGACCGTGATCTAATCTCTAATTGACGACTAAGATTAGAAAAGACTTGATCCACATCACTTAGAACATTCTCACCCACATGTTTTAATTAATTCACTTTAATTATTTAATTTCCCTAAGTTAGACGGAGGGTCTCCATTAAAATAATTAACTATTTGAATAACTTTCACACATGGTGGAATTTTTCCTAACGATTTCTAGGTCTTGGAGATTTCATGTGTTCTAGCGCCTCCACAAAGTTTCGGAGCTAGAACACATCTGATGGTACCCAAAATCTCAACACCACCTAATGCTACTTCAAGAAGTTAGACCCACCACTCCAAGTGAGCACCTTGCGTTGGGATCCAAGTAACATGCCTTTGGATTTGTGACATTGCATCGAGCATTGACGAGGAAACCACGTCATCACATCTGCCACATGGATTGTTTTGAGAGGGACCCCTTACCTAGTTGGACACATAGCTCACATATTGGCATGATTATACCCCCTTGGACCACAACTAGGGGGTTTGTTGAGGCATTTAGGGTCTCCTAGGAGGTGGTTACCCAAAGTCATAGGTTATTATGGCAGTTATGGATGACATGGTAGCTGACCACCTTCATTTGACTGAGTATTGCCTTACTGGAGGGGCTACATGTACCACATAGCATTGGATTCTTTGTATGACATCACACTTGTGAGAGGATGATATCACACTTCTAGAGGTGGTTATTTCTTGTTTTAATTTCTTCCTCACTCTTGGGAGTTGGTTCTGTTGAGATTTTGGGGTAGCATCGGGTGTGCTCTAGCTTCGAAACTTTGTGGAGGGGCTAAGACACACGAGATCTCCAAGACCCAGAAAGCATTTGGAGAAATTTCATCCAGTGTAATAGTTATTCAAATAATTTTTTTTTAATAGGGACCCTAAGTCTAACTTAGGGAAATTGAAAAATTAAATTGAATTAAATTACACATGTGATGAAATGATCTAAGTGACGTGGATCAAGATTTCTTTTAATCTCAGCTGTTGATAAGAGATTAGATCATGACCGTTGGTTTCCCAACGAGAAAATTTTAAAGGGAAGGCTTGGGGTCAGTTGGAAAACACACACACATTGCAGAGCATTGAAGCTAAGTCAAATTTCTGGGGCAGGGTTTGCTGCGGAATTCGAAGTGAGTTTGCAGTGCAGTGAGGGGCAGAGATCGACAAGGGATGATTTGATCCGAGGCCAAGAATACAACAACAGAGAGGCAACATCGTACCAGGGCAGCGCAGAGGCCAGTAGGAGGGATGCAACCCAGCTAAGCTGATGTAGAGGCCATGTAGAGGGTGACGCAGAGGCAACGTAGAGCCTTCCAGAGTGATGCAAGGGCCACCTGCGCTGTGTTGGGCTAGAGGGCTGACATAGAGGCTGGAGAAGACTGTGCTGAGGGTTCCAGTGGGCTAGAAAAGGATCGTTATCTGTATATCCCGATTGAGGGTGTGATTTAGCCATATTTTCTATCTCTGAGTGAAAGGTACAACTGCCGTGTAATTTCTCTGTAGGGCAGACTGTTTCTGGTGCCCAGATTGTTGTATTCAGATTCTGCATAATAATAAAACCCTCTAGAAATGCTGCACCGATTTTCCTGCATTGGGTTTTTCTGGGGACATTTGTCCAAAAAATCTGTGTAATTTTGTCACATGTGCGTGTTGTTCAGTAAATGATCTATAGATGTGTAGGCTGCAGTTTGTATATGCTTTAATGTTTTTCTGAATGCTTCAGTTAAATAACTTGTTAAGTTAATTATACAAGTAGGCGAAGTAGATCAAGACACTGCAGTAGGGTTTATGTTTGGAAACTTTCACATGGTATCAGAGCATTGCTGATCAAGCTGATCCACTAGCAAAGAAGCTGAAGATATTTGCTGCAGGAAGGACAGTTGAAGCAACAGAGATCTTGAAGAAGGCAGCATAGCACCAGAGAAGGGACGTAGACCCTGCAAGGGTGACGCAGAGTCAGTTTGCTCACGTAGAGGCTGATGCAGCTCCAGAGAGGTGACGCAGAGTCAGTCTGCTCACGCAGAGGTTGACGGAGTACCAGGAGGGTGACACAGTCCAAGTCGGGAAGTTGCTGTGCAGTTTGTCGAGATCGGAAGTACTGTTTCTGATCTTTAGAAGTTGCTGGTGTGGCACAGGTTCTGTCGGTGTAGAACAATGCCTAGCAAAGGTGACAAAAGCATGAGGAGAATCGTCGCTCGACAGATTCTCTAGCCAAGGAATTTGAGTTTGATCAAGAGGAGTGATCATAGAGGACTGATTCCTTAGAATTGGTGAAGGATTTTTGGGAGGGAAATCACTTGTAAGAGGGAGCACATTCTCTAGAGGGGTTCTTTCGCCAAGAAGCCCAGATCCAGTCTTTTGCTGAGCGTAGCAGCAGCGGAAGGGAGAAGAGCTTGTGATTCGATGGATTGAGCAGAGATGGTTTCTCATGGATTGAGAGATCAGGATAGGTTGGACGGTGTGTCCAACTTTGTTATCTGGAGGGCCAAAATTCTGACAGTCTTGGATGAGTACGACATCAAGGACCATGCAGAAAATGTCCTAGTTGTTCCTACTGATGCAGATCCCCTGAAGAAATTCAACGAGAATCAGGCGCGGGCAAAGCGCTTGATCATGGATGGAGTAAAGGATCACGTGGTCCCACATCTTGCAGGGAAGAACACAACAAATTAGATGTGGACAACATTGAACACGATGTATCAGGGAAGCTCCATCCAGAGGAAGATGCTTCTGGAGAATTAGATGCGGTTGTTCCAGATGCAGAAGGGAGAGGAAATCGATCCCTTCCTCTTTAGACTTCGGAGTATCCGGAACCAACTGATTGCCATGGGGTCAACTCTGGATGAAGGGCTCATGGCGAGGAATGCATTGAATGCAGTCACCGATGAATGGGAAACGTTTGTACAAAGCATCTTGGGCAGAGTAGCGTTTCCATCCTGGGTGGACATGTGGGCAATCCTGCGTCAGGAGGAAATCAGGAGAATAACCAAGAAGCAAAGCAGTGGCGGTGGAGTCAAAGTAAAGAAAGAGGAGGAGGAGGATGCAACCCATGCATGTAAGGGACAAAGGCAACAAGGGAAGAAGAAGGACCTATCAAAGGTCCGATGCTTTAAATGTGGCAAACTTGGACACTTCGCCAGCTCTTATCCTAAGAGGAAGGACAAGGAATCTTCTGATTCCAAGGTAGCAATAGCGAAAGGGGACGATGGCAGTGACGATGACGTAGCCATGAGTGCTCATGAACCAAGGAAGTGGGGCGATATTGATCTGTAGAGCAGCTATAGATGCTGGCAGGATCCTTGAAATGCCTAAACTCTTGGATCACATACGTGCTACGGGAGCCTTAAGATAGTAGCGGGGTGACTGGAGCAATGGATGCAGAAGATCATAGAGAAGCAGGGGCATGCTGGGACGTTGAAGTCTGGAGCAACACAGAGGAGAGGTAGCAACAACGTGGAAGCAGCAGCGCAGAGGCAGTGCTTACGCAGTATAGTGCAACAGACAGCGCAGTGCTTCAGAGAGACAGCGCAACACAACAAAAGAGGGAGCTTCAGTGATGAGATGCAACCCAACTGACTTGTCTGTCAATGATTGGGTGATGGTCCTTCAGTTGCTTACTTCTCAAAAACTGAGTTGCAGTGCAACAGTTAGTAGTGGCAGTGCTATGGGCAACATGATGCAACAATTTGAGAGGGAGCTGCAGTAGAAATGTAGCAGTGTCGGTGGCAGTGACATGGGTAATAGTACAAAAAGCAACAACGCAGTGGATGGAGGGCAACATGCCAAGCATCAACAACGCGGAGACCGATGCCAAGATTAGGTGATGCTTCAGTGTGGAAGTATTGCTAGAGTACACTCCTCGCTAAGAGGGTGTGTTGAGATTTTGGGGTAGCATTGGGTGTGCTCTAGCTTTGAAACTTTGAGGAGGGGCTAAGACACACGAGATGTCCAAGACCTAAAAAGCGTTTGGAGAAATTTCATCCAGTGTAATAGTTATTCAAATAATTAATTTTTTTAATAGGGACCCCAAGTCTAACTGAGGGAAATTGAAAAATTAAAGTGAAGTAAATTACACATGTGATGAAATGATCTAAGTGACGTGGATCAAGCTTTCTTTTAATCTCAACCGTTAATTAGAGATTAGATCACGACCATTGGTTTCCCAACGAGAAAAGTATAAAGGAAGGGCTTGGGGTCAGTTGGAGAACACACACACATTGCAGAGCATTGAAGCTAAGTTGAATGGGCGGGGTTTGCTGAGGAATTCAAAGTGAGTTTGCAGTGCAGTGAGGTGCAGAGATCGGCAAGGCATGATCTTATCCGAGGCTAAGAATACAGCAGCAGAGAGGCAACATCGTACCAGGGCAACGCAAAGCCCAGCAGGAGGGACGCAACCCAGCCAAACTGACATAGAGGCCATGCAAATGGTGACTCAGAGCTGTCTGGGTGACGTAGAGGCAACCCAGAGCCTTCTAGAGTGACGCTGGGGCAGTCTGCGTTGCGCAGAGGCTGCATTGGGCTAGAGCGCTGACGCAGAGGCTGGAGAAGACTGCGCCGAGTGTTCTAGTGGGCCATAAAGGGCTCGTTATCTGTAAATCCCGATTGAGGGTGTGATTCAGCCATATTTTCTGTCTCCGAGTGAAAGGTACAACTGCCGTGTAATTTCTCTGTAGGGCAGATCATTTCTGGTGCCCAAATTGTTGTATTCAGATTCTACATAATAATAAAACCCTCTAGAGCTGCTGCACCTGTTTTCCCGCATTCGGTTTTTCCAGGGACATTTGTCTGAAAAATTTGTGTAATTTTGTCACATGTGCGTGTTGTTCAGTAAACGATCTATAGATGTGTAGGCTGCAGTTTGTATCTTCTTTAATGTTTTTCTGAATACTTCAGTTAAATCATTTGTTAAGTTAATTATACAAGTAGGTGAAGTAGATCAAGACACTGTAGTAAGGTTTCTGTTTTGAAACTTTTATAAAGGGGCGTTTTTGCTTTGGGCCCTTGTTTTCCCTAGTATTCACCTATTTTGAGGCTGTTTGACCACCTTGGAGGAGGACACACTTGATCTAGTTGCCTTAGATCCACACACGTGGGAGTAGTTGTTTCGTGGACCATTTTTGAGCGGAACTCTTGTATTGCAGATAAAGGACAGTCATTTGTGTCCATCTATTGTATTTTCTCTATTCTTTTGACTTGGGCCACTTGTTTTTGCTGACAGTTTGAGCTAAGTGCATTTTATTACACCATGTATTGAAGAGTCTCTCCATCTATATAAGGAAGAGGTCTCTCATTTTTATTTGTTGGAGACCAATGAGAAAACTTCAAAACTAGCTTAAAGAGCTATTGTGCATCAATCTTTATCTAAGTGATTTTTTGAAATATTGTTCAAGGGTTAGACTAGGGCATTTTTGCAGGTTTGCTGGAGGACAATGCTACGACAAGGCCAAAGAAGGGCACCATGCTCCAATTGGAAGGGAGTTTTAAGGTATAGATCTCTTGCCTTTACCCTTTGACCATTGAAGGTTTGCACCTTTGCATTGAGGTAGGATGTCCTAGGGCTCTTCCCTCTTTGCCTTGGTCATCCTCTAAGGTCATCCTCTACGCTTGAGGGGCAATCCTCCGGTTGCCATCAACACTATATCAACTTAAGCCCTAGATTTTACTTGGATCTTTGCAGGCAATTCCAGAGCCCCGAAGGCATTCATCTATCACTTATCTTCAACCAAAAAACCAAAAAAAGGAACCCAAGGTTTTCTTTACCTGTTCCTTTTATTTTTTCCCTTCATTTTGTTTTCACAAACTAGGGTTTTGACTGTTCAATTTTTGGATCTAAGTGGTTAGATGTACATGCTTCATGTTATATCATATCATAGATCTTGTTATTGCTGGTCGATTTCATGGTGTCTTTTTCCCCTACCATAACCAAAGTTTTAATATTTATACAAGTTTATTGCAAAATATTGATCTAACCCTAACTTTACTAATGACTCAAGTGCTTCATTTTACGTTTCTGATGAGTTGATGATGCTTGGAAACATGTGCTGAATGACTGATCTTGCTTCTATTGTTTCACATACCTGTTTGTGCGATCATTGAGCTTGACGTGAGGATTATCTTTCTGAATCTGATCATATTCTAACATTGGCACATTGTGATTTGAATCTCTTGTTTTTAACTCTGCAATAATACTTGAGTGCAATGTCCAATGAATCTTGCACAAACCTGAATATACATACCTTTGGCTAGGGTTGTGGACTGTGTAAAGGGTAGACTGGATATGGGCCAACCCACTCCTTTTTTGCAATTTCATGGCTTGTATGTAGCCTTGACTGTCCTTAAGAATAAATCAATTTCAAATCAGGTCAAACTACCTACAATTTAAGGTAAAAGATTTGCATTTTCATCGTTTGAAAATTTGATGTTCCACATTTTAATGTTGTTGCTTCAAATCTGAATCTGTTTATGGTATTGTGTAATGATTTTTACTAGCATCAATACTCAATTTTTCTTCTAAATAGATTTAAGACCAATCACTTGTAACCTGAGTATAGGCATTTGCAAATTCTGCATGAATGTGAAATCTCCAATCTGTCAAATCATCCATTTTGCAAACTTTGGCTAGTATCTGGTTTCAAGGCTTGGACAAATCAATTGCAAACAGGGCATAATGACCTAACCTTTCAGAAGCAATGACTTGCATTTTCAGCATTCTTGATGGTAGATGTCACACATTCCTGATGCTGGTATTTCAGGTTAGAAGCCAATTGTGGCGAATTCTGTTTGTTTAATGACATGAACATACCTTTAAACCAGTGTTATCGGTATTGGACCAGATCCAGCTGATCTGACTGGTTTGAAGGCAAAATCGATCCAACCAGGATTTGAATTTAAAATAAAATAAAATAAAATAAATAAAATAAAATTCTGTTTAGTGGTTTATCTTCAACTCAACCCTAGGTCCTCTTAAAAGCTATTTAAAGAGATTGCCCCTACCTCTATGTCACTCACTATTCATTTGAGCATGTTGAAGTTTTTGAGCTGAGTGTCTTGAGTGGTTTTGGAGCAAAATGGTGGAATGACAAGGTTTATGTGCAGTACAACCTTAGGTTGAGGCGTAACCAATTGCTAAACATGACCCTGAATCAAGCAACATAATTTTGGGTGACTGAGATCAATCATTAGAGTAGATTGTGGAGAGTCAAGAACCAACATTGGACAATGAAGACCTTTCTTGGATGGACTTGGAGCCACTTCCACAAAGAGAGGTATCAACCTTCAGGGCAAGGGGATTCAAGCTAGAATCCCACTGGGAGTCTAATCACTGAGAGTTTGAGGATGCAGAGGATGAGGATTTTGATGATGGTCATTAGTAGTATTATCCCTATTTTTGGACTCTAGAGGTCATTCAGAGCATGTTTGTTGATGTTTTTGATTCAGAGATGTATTGCACTAAGTGCTATTTTGGTTATATGCGCTCTTAGTTTTAATTCCTAACCCCAGCAATACGGTAATACTAATTTTTACCTAGCATATTTTCTTGGTATAAAATAAGATCTATTGAATAAAAAACATGACTAAGATTTTAACACGTAAATAAAATATAACAACGTTAGAAACAACAATCTCAATCGCATATGCACATAATTTCTGCTCTTCAAATTCTGCTATTTCATTAATTAAAGTCTATGATATACAAGGGCTCCATTCGTGAGATAATGGCCCTCCAAGGAAACATAAATACAACAATAAACTTGGAAATGATCTAGCTGATCAAACCCTTTTCCGATCTATCCTCGTTCTTGCTGGTTGATCTCGATCCTTGCCTTGCTTCCCCTTGCACTCTTCCTCAAACTTTACATTCTTGGATGTGTTGAAAATGTAACTAGTATCGGTCTTCATAATTGTTGTCTTGCTCATGACATGAAGTAATTCATATGTATTTGTAAAAAGAAGAAAAGAAAAATTATTGTAAAGATAAAATAAAAAATATTTTTATAAAGCACGAGTCTCATGCTCATTTCTATTATATGTCAAAGCACCCACTGTGTGCTTCTAGGGTTGTGTAATGATTCATTGTCCTTGTCATTATATCCTAGACCCTTATTGGTTTTTTTATATGAAAGAAATAAATTTGATGTAATTTGGTCATGTAAACCTCCTCCACCAAGTCGGCCTCATTAGGAAGCCTCAACCACTATATAGTAGTGCATTCGGCCTATTGTAACACATTCAAGCAAGGAAGTTCGATTTGCAATTGCAAAGAGTGCGAAGGCCAAGGAAAAGGAAGAGAAAAGACTTGTAGAAGAAATGAAAACCCTAGCGAAGAAAAGAAGGCTGATTTTTCTCATGTTTTGGCTCACATGTGCAAGAATTTTGAGTTGCATGAGGGCCAAGAGTTGCAGGTTTGCAGTAGAGGCCGAAAATTTGATGCAGGAGGCTGAAATATGAAGTTTTAATGAACTTTAAGAAGGTTGACTTGTGTTGACTTTTGGAGAACTTGACTAGTTTTCTTGGAAGGTTGACTTGGTGGATCGGAGGAGGTCTTTGTCTTGATCAAAGGGTCTTGGTTGTCTCATTTGATTTGGTTCTTTAAGAAGAGAAGAGAATTTTTGGGTTTTACCCTAGAAGAGGGGTTTTTCCCTGGCTGAGAGCCTACGTCCCGTCTCTTTGTTGTTTTGATCTTCATGCATTTATGTTTTGATAGTTGCTTGATGATAAGAAGATAAAAGAAGACATAAAAGAAGATAATAAGAATACTAAGAAATCACAAGTAATTATCAAGATAGGAAAATCTTTCTACCTTTCTGATTTTCTAACATGGTATCAGAGCTAAGGTGAAGTAGAAGAGGTAAAAGGAAGCTTGAAGATCAATAGCTCTCATAATGAGAAGTTTTCAACGTGGATCATAATGAGGAAGGAAGTTTTAAGAGATCTTATAGAAGTCTCGACCCATCAAGCTTGAACAAATTGTCTTGTGGCTGTAAATTTCGAGACTCCATCAAAGAGTAACTGGATCACAAGTCTTTTGATGTTGTTGAGAAAGTATTCTGAGGAAGGAAGTAAAGGGCTCTACGGTTCTGATGTGAGTTTTCAATCAAGGGACAATTATCTCTACAAGGATATTTCTGTGGTGAGATGGCCGAGTTATTTAAGGTATTGCCTATGGGCCTGTTTTATGTAGACTAGTTTATTTGAGAATGAGTGTGGTATTGCAAGTTGAGTAAGGAGAAATTTGGGTTGTGGAGCTATGTTGTTGTATAACTATGTTGCCATGTTAGTACAAACTAGAGTTGAAAATTATAAAATTGTGGATATTGTGCAAATTGCTACTGAGCTGCCCAAATTGAGCAACTGATGAATTTAGATGCCCATTGCTGTAATTTATCCATATGTGAAAGATGTATTGAGTTAAAAGTATGGGAATGCTATAAAGTAAGGACTCGATATTTGTGTGTGAGGAGTTGAGTAACCAATATTGAGAGAATCATGAAAGAGGAGCCACGTAGGAGCAAAGTAGAGGAGGAGTTGGAGCCGTGTAAGTAACAATTGTAGACAAGGAACTTGTGATAGCTGCGATACTAGGACTACCAAAGTCGTTGAATGCCTTTGCAATTGAGATTAGTAGTTGGAAGGAATCTCCACCTTTTGAAGAATTATGAACTTGTACTCAAGAAGAAGCATCAGGGAAAGATTAATTTCTCTAAAGTGGAATGTTATGAATATCATAAGCTTGGTCTCTATAGAAGTCAATGACCTGATAACCCTGAGAACAAGAAGAGAGAAAAGAGGACCAAGCTATAGTTGCAGTTGATGATGATCCACCAAAGAAGACCAAGACAAAGGACTCAGAGGTCAAAGGCTTAGTCTATTAATTCTTTAGGGATGTTATCCCTTGCATATCCCTTTGTTTATAGTTTAGGTTGTTGTTCTTTAGGTCATGTAGAATTTTCTCCTATGATTGTCTTTAGGATCTATCTTTCTTTTGATTCCTAGAGTTTATAGATCTAATATGCTTTGTTAGAAAGTTCTCAGGTTGTTTTGATAAGTTGAAGAAATCCATCAAAATGCCTAGATTGATGCAAGATCAAGAGGGAGCTTCTACTTTCTCAAAAAGATAAATATTCTTTGTTTTTTCATTGCTTTGTTGATTTCCTCTATATATCTAGCTTTATTTTTGTTACTTGATTATAATCCTTTCCCTTGTATTTCCCTTGGAAGAAATATTTGAAGGAATACTCTAAAAAAAGATTGTGGCTAGATTCAGAGGGAGCCTTCAAAGGGAGATTAGTGAGAAGCCTTGTTGCAAAGGGAGCCTTTCATGGTTTGTAGTAGAAGCAACTCAAGGTATGTTTAAAGTTATTTGGCATGTCTCCATCATGTAAGAAAGTACTATTACCTACCACTTCGTGGGTGATATCCCTAGGAGATTTTTTTCTCCATGGTGGACCTCAATCGGCAATCAGCAACCCCTTGCAACCTTCTTCTAGTTCGTTGTGCCATTTCTACGCGACCTGAGCTAGCCATGTGGTCCCTCACCCATTTGTATTGATCGTATGTTTGAAGGTGGGCATCTCGAATCTAAAGGTATCTCCTGTCATTTGGTAATTGAGTATTGGGTTTACTTATCATGGATACTTTTGGGCATGGATTGATGGGGGGATTTGGCGGAAAGAGTGGGCTCAGTTTGTGCTCCTGCCCCCTTGATCTCTTTTGGGTGTTACCCTTGCATCTTAGTCTCGTGGGATCTCCTTTATTGATCATGTGGTTCTAGGATGGTACTACTTGGGAAACACTGACTTTGGATGCGTGGTCCCACTCCTTTATCTGCATATATTACTCCCCTTCCACTCATTATACCCCCTTTCGTCATTTCTCCCACTTGTGTCCACATAGCCTCCACTGGTCCACATAGGGTCAACCTCCCTATCCCCTTGCCCCCACTTGGGGTCAGGCTTGGAATGATGCCTCAGAGGTTGAAGCGGCTAAAAGAAAAAGAAAAAGCATAATTGGCCACAATTAACAGGAAATTGTACCACAAAATGCAAAAGATGACTGGGACAAAAATAATTAGCATGTGGGCAAAAGTCAATACATGAGCTTTGCCCCATACCCATGGCCATAACCTTGGTTCCATAGGCCCGAGATTAGCCTCCTTCGTCATTCAGGAACCCATGATTGTCCCAATCCCTGGAGGGAAATGAACCGCCCTACTTTAAAGGGGTAATCACTGCTATATTTGACACATCATGCTCTTATCCTTAAGCCCCGAGCAGTTAATTAAAGAAAATTCATAAAAGGCAGAAGAAATATAAAGAAGGGTGGAAAAATAAAGATCGGGGCATCTCATGTACCACGATTGCTCCCTCCTACACATTATATACCTTGGTGTGGGCTTCCCGTTATCTGGTTGCCCCTATGCCCAAAATGTGGCCCAGGATTACCTCTCTCATTCCCTACTCCATTTCACTTATTTATCACTTGCCACCCCCATTGGAGGGATGTACCTTGGAAATACTATCCCCTTTAAGGGCTGAAACCACTAAATAATGTACTTGACTAAGACCATTTGGAGCATGGAGACACTAACACATGCCAAAGTCCACTACGGAAGGGCATGCCATCGTGAAGTACCCATTTTGTTATCCATGATTTGTAATCTCTTTTACACGATTACTCTAACGACTGGTTGTACTAGAAGCCTAGGGGACACATTGGATTTTATATAAGATTGCAGGCGGTTTCCATTTGGGTTTGGTCTCCCTATATGGGGTCCTAGCCCATAGAGGGTTACATTGGCACATATAGGGTGCACGTAGAGAGCCATGGGCCTCCACAACAACATGCAACACTCCACGGATCCCCATCGATGTTCAAAGACTACTAGTGATCCACTTTTGGGATGATGATGATGTGCTTGGTACATTATGCCCAACATGCCCCATAGGAGCCCCACACTCTTGGCAGGTGTCCCAGGACTTGTAGGATGTCATGGTAGCGTTCATTCCATCACTCGAGCCCTTGCAAAGGATCTATAGGCATCTTCAACTCATATGGAGACCCATGGGGTTATTGATGTGCCCCCACACCCACTAGGAGCACCACAGGTCTACTACTTGGATAACAAGTGGCCACCCCCTTGTCCATCATATTTTGAGGAGTTTATTCATCATTATGGCACTTCTAGATATTATTAGGCCTTTGGAGGGTCCCACAACATGTACATATTTTGACCTCCTGAGATGCCTATTTTTCCATTTATGAGCTAGTTTGGTGAGCTTGTCCCCAATAGGGGTTATATTTGCACATTATTTTATTAGTAGGGGTTATTGTAGGCTTATAGGTTAATTCGAACTCCTAAAATGGGTTAAATTGATGTTAGATACATTCATTTGTATCATCACTTGTTTTGGGATCTCTCCCTTTTAAGAGAAACTCACATTTTTTCCTTGGTGGATATTTTTAGATAGTGGATGAATTTTGATGTATGGATTTGGGCTATTTCTATCTTGGAGCTTCTTATGTGCAAATTGATGCCGGTTGGATATACTCTTTAACTCTCTAACACTATAAGTGCAAATTTGATGCAATTTTCTTGTTGCTGCATACTACTGGATTTCACTATAATTAGGGCCAATTGATGCATGATGGAAGTGTGGAATTATGTGTCTATTTAGCTTATTCTATGTATGGGCCATTGTTAGATGAATTAAATGTCTTAGAGATAATTTTTTCACAATAAGCTTGCATCATATGTATGAAGTATAAATGCTTGAAGGTCACTTTTCTTATCTTTCCCTTCACATTGGATGAAGTTGACTTTTTGGGCCTCCTTGAACAAGAAACCAAATTCTTATTCATTGTCATCCTTGACTCCATATCCCTAAGTGAATTAGGCGCTGGTCCCTCACAAAAGTGTGGTCACTTTCCCCTATTTTTAGACCTTTTCCCCTTTTCCCCAGGTCTAGCCCCGTTAGGGAATCTAGCCACTGGAAAACTTCGATCTCCTGGAGGCAACTGCGCTGGTGGGTCCCCTTGCTCTCCTCTGAATTTGGGCTAGTTTCGACGGTGGAATCTCCCAATACATCAAGCTCTAGATCTAGGAACAAGCTTTGCCTTTTGTTTCCCAAGGCTAGCACCTGGTAGGATCAATTTGACCCTATGAAACCGGATTCGTCCTCCCCCCTCCACATGTTCTGAATCCATCGAATCAGACACGATTCATACGGATTCGTGTCCACTTGAGCGAATCCGATCGTGTCCATACAGGACACGATCGTGTCCCGATCTGCCAGACACGATCCACGTGAAAAGGCGTCCCAAGGTTAAAAAAAACCGATTTATCTCTTGTTTGTTGTGAGTTGAGAGAGGAGCAATGAGCAAGGAGTAGCAAGGAGAAAGGGAATGTTTTCAAGGAGATTCAAGCAACCGATAGGTGCATTGTCTCTCTATTTTTTTACATTTGCTTTGCATGTGCATATGTTTTACAAATTTGGGCATTTTTTGTTTATTTTTTACAGCATTCATGGCTCAATCAAGGGCAGCAAGGAAGGGGTAAAGAAAGGGGAAGAATGTCCCCATTGGAGATGCCCTTCCTGCCCCTATTTCATCAGGGTTTACAAGTATTCCATCTATTGGAAGTGGGGTTACAATAGTAGCTTCAAATGTTGAGGGAAGACAACAACCTCAAGACCACAAATATCCATTGTGGAAATATGTCACAATAGAGGCAGGGCCAGGCAACAAGATGAAGGGAGGAGGCAATGTTGTGTAGAAATGCAGTTATGGCCACAACCATTTCATGAGCACATGTTACCATGTGAAAGCTCATTTGTTGGCTTTACCAAGTTGTGGAATTTCAGCTTGTACATAAGTGTCTTTAGCAAAGAGGAAGGAAATGGAAAGAGAGGCATTTGTTGGTGTGGCAAATGTGGCTGCGAAAGCAAAACAAAACAAGAATGATGACCCCCTTCCATTCTCGAGGAAAAGTAGCAACAAGTTCCCATTTGAGAGTTCTAGTGGGGGACAAGCAGCAAAAAGAAAGACAACTGCACTTGGTCCAATGGACAAGATTTTCCAGAAAATGAAGCGGGAAGAGCTTGATCTCACCGTTGCATTTTTTTCTACCATAACTTCATATCCTTTGATGTTGCACGGTCACCTCTATTTATTGAGATGTGCCAAAGCTCTAAGTCAAGGGGCTCCATCAGGGTATGTGCCTCCTGGGTCAGAGAAGCTTAAAACCACATTGTTGATGAAGGCAAAGAAAGAGGTGGGCAAAATGCTTGAGCCTATTAAATCAACATGGCCAACATCTGGGGTTAGCATTGTTTCTGATGGATGGACAGATCCAGCACGACACCCACTCATCAACTTCATGGTGTCTTCCTTGAATGGTCCAGTTCTCTTGAAATCAGTGGATGCACTTCGACAATACAAGGATGCACAATATATGGGTGAGTTGTTTATTAAAGTTATTGAACATGTAGGTGTTGGTTCTTGTGTGCAAATCAATACAGATAATGCACCTGTTTGCAAAGTTGCTAGCATGATTGTGGAAGCTCAATATCCACAAGTATTTTGGACATCTTGCATTGTCCATTCATTGAACTTAGCACTAAAATCTATTGCCTCTGATGTGCTTTGGATTGGAAGCATTATTATTGAGGATGCACGACATATTCATAACTTTTTACAAAACCATACAAATGCCCTCACTATCTACAAGGAGTACACTAATCTATCGTTGTTTAAGATTGTGGATACACGGTTTGCCTCTTCATTCATCATGTTGAAGAGTTTGAGGGAGGTCAAGACCGCTCTTGGGGCCATGGTTATTTCAGAGTTTTGGTCTTTTTGGAGAAAGAGAGATCAAGCAACCTCAAAAAGAGTGAAGGACACAGTGTTGGATGATGCTTGGTGGGAGTGGGTAGATCTACTTATTCAGATCATGGACCCTATCATTTCCTTGCTTTGATTTGCAGATACAGACCAACCCATCCTAGGAGAGGTTTATGAGGGATGGGATTCCATGATTGAGTTTGTGAGGAACATTATTTTATAGAGTGAGTGCCCTGAGTATGAGACATCACTAGAGGCCTTCTTCACCAACATACATGATATTCTTGTCAGTAGATGGGACAAGAATTGCAGACCTTTACATTGTTTGGCTCACTCCTTGAGCCCAAAATACTACAACCATGAGTAGCTGAATGGTGGACCGTGGAACTTCCTGCAGATTCCCTCCTCACATGGATGGTGAAATTTCACAGGGGAGGAAAGATGCATTCAGGAGGATTTTTCAGGTTAGGGCACCCCTTGATGAGGTGGAGGATTCCTTTGCAGATTTTTCCACTGGCACTGGGCTATTTGCAGGCTATGATGTGATTAGAGACAGGGTGGCTAAGAAGCCCTATTCTTAGTGGGAAATTGATGGGGCAACAAGCCCTCCTCTACAACAGTTAGCAATGAGGCTCCTCTCTCAGGTGACTTCATCCTCTTGTTGCGAGAGGAATTGGAGCACATATGGGAATTTGTATAGTGTGAAGAAGAGCAGGCTTGAGCAGTCCAGGGCAGAGACAATGGTGTATGTGCACACCAACCTTCGTCTTATTTACAGACAGAGGGATGAGTGGTTGAAGGGAAAGGCAAAAATGTGGGATGTCTCTCCTGATGATATGTGTTTGGGCAACAATGTTGACTTGACATTGGCCAACTTGGATCTCAATGAGCCAGTGCTAGAGCTTGTCACATTTGATGATGGTGATACTGTAGAGGGGTCATCCTCCACACCAACAAATGCAGATTTGACATTGGATACGGAGGAGGATGCAACAGAGGAGAGTCGTGGTGACCACGATGATGAGGACAATGATGCTGATTGCGATGATGAGGATTGATGACTCGTGAGCTACCTACTGCCTTGAGGCTTGTAGACTTGTAGTTGTTTTGTATTTTCTATTTCTATTTGGCATGCCATTTTCAATTGGCATTGTACTACATATGTAGCACATTTTGATTTTGATGACTTAATGAGAAAACTACAGTATCCTTTCTTTCTCCTATTGGATCTTTGATGAACATGTCTATTACTTTGTATGATTGTATGATGTATCTTTGTAAAGCTTACATTTAGATGAAGATCTATGTTTGAATCAATGAGTTTGTGTAAGAAATATATATATATATATATATATATATATATATATATATAACGTGTCCAAACGTGTCCTGTTCCAGGGGGTCACCATGTTCGTGTCTGACACTTGAATCCACGCGTCCTTCGTGTCTCATGTCAGGTGACTTAGATTTAACCTTTTGAAGTAAAATTTATTGTTTGATCCTTTTCCCTCACCTCGTCCAGGATAGGAGCATCATTGGTTGCTATATTCAATCCCTGAAACTGGGCTGGGTCCACTTGGTTCTATGTGGTCCCATTTCTTGTTAAATATTATTCATCGAGGAATATTTGGAATCCAAGTTCTTATAGGATTTTAGGGATCGAGAAGTACCTTTGCAAGTTGTACCCTCCAAACCTCACCCCTCTTCCCTTAGAAGATCAAGTTGCTTGCTTAAAAGGCAAGCAAGTCTCATTCTTTATTCTATCCCGGGGAAAGAGTTTAAGGGGTCACCTCTTATCCATTCATTGATAGATCCTTTATAGGTTGCTTCCCAAATCATCGAGACTCCTCCCATCGATGAAAGTCCGTAAAGAGAAGGGAGCCTTAGCTGTGGTGAAAGTGGGCTAAGTATCCATCGTTGCCCTTGACCTAGCAGTTGCTCTTATAGGAACCCATCTTAGGTCTTTTGCTGGTTTATGTGGTAACATTTATGGGGCCGTTGCCTGACACAAGACATGTGTTTTGTTCCCCATACGACATATTGACATATCATTATTGGCGACTCCATTGGAAGAACAAAGCCCTAGTTCTTCATTGAAATTTAAGGTCAATGCTTGTAGGGTGAAGCAAGTATTTTCTAGGCATCTTCAAATTCACCTCATCGACTCCTATGTATTTGTCATGTATATCTCAAATAGGTTCTCTTTCTTTGATAAATTTTCCGTTAAGGACATCGCTAGCATCCCACGACACCCCAATCATGTCATAGGAAGGATGGTACTTGGGGTACTCATATTTGATGGTAACCCAAGTTTCGCAATTGACCATGTGGAAAGATTTAATGCACATACTTCAAAGGAGAAAGTGGTCCACCAGGATGTCCTTATGTTGTTATTATTTTGTTTCCTCTATGGTCATAACTCATGGTTGCAAAATCATGAACCTACGAGCATCTCATCTATTGAGGAGTTTGTTGATGGCTTTCTTAGACATTTTCAAGTATGCCCTGCATTGAGCATTCAAGAGGAAGCCTTCATCGAGCATCATCAAGACCTTGCGAACCTAAGTGATAAATGGGAAGATGAGTCCTCCTTTGGTCCACATGATGAAAAGAATGATTTTGAGAACACATGTGATGGGAAGGATGAGTCCATGGAAAGTGAAGTTGAGACTAACCTTTCCTTTCTCAAGGATATTACTCTCGATGAATCTCCTTTTGAGATCCTTGAGGAAGGTGATCCCATTAGTCCCTTAGAAGATGACATTGAAGATTACTTCCACATTGAAAAGGGTAAATGGGAAATTGTTGGTCCCCAATTTGATTGTGCTCCAATTTATGACACCGACAAGGAAGATGAGGTTGAAAGTGGTACCCCCTCTCTCTCAGGTATTATTTATGTTGACATATCCATCGACACCCTTGAGAAGAAGGATCATGATTTTCCCTTTCATGAAAAGGATGATTTTGAGGAAAAAATCTTTGAATATAATACTTCACCTTCCCTTCTACCTCATCCTCATGTTCATCACCTAAAGTCTTCCACAAGTAATTCCATTGCCCCTTTTCAAATGACCTCGAGTGACTGTGAGCCCTTTCCTCCTTCCGAGTATGGTGTCGAGGAAGAGCCCCTCATTGAATATATTCTGTCTTCTTGGGTACCCCCTTAGGATCATGACCAATTTATAATCTCCCCTATTCGGTGTGATCGTCATGGGCTACTTGCTTGTGTTTTTTCATCTCACCAGTCTCCCTTTCCTACTAATCATAACCCTTTTGAGGCAATAAAATATGACATGAATGATAATGAAAATAATATGCCCGAGGTTTCCATCCATAAAATTTTTATGAGCCTAATCATTGACATCTCTATATTTTGGTTAGAAGAGAGGATCTCATGGACTATGTTACATCCTTTTCGTACCTCTTCTCATGTGATCATCCATGTGTGTACATCATATTTTCCCACCTCCCACCCACTTCATCCTCCATATAATTGCATCCGCATTCACTTTGGGATTTGCTACATGAGTAATCATACTAGATGACAGACATATTGATATGATGATATGTTGGTTGCACTAGCTTTATGATTGCACTTAGTATTAGCATTGTACACTACGCATGTTGGGTAGGATGCATTGCATGCTGATTTTTTGCATTAGAACTAATGTCATATGATATTTTTCATGATAGATTATATGCATTCGAAATAAATTTGCATATTTTTTATTTACTAGTTGGTTTTATGGGCTGACATTAAACATGGGTGATCATTAGACACCGTGGAAAAACATGCTACCTCGTGAGTTTGGTCATTGACATGTACAAATAACAGGTCTACGGTGACCAAGAGATTGTTGGAGTTCTCGTGACCTCCCATTCGAGTAGCCTTGCCCACTTCTTCGAGAGATCACGTCCTAGTTGGAGCCAAATGTTACCTACCACTTCGTGGGTGATATCCCTAGGAGAAATTTTTCTCCATGATGGACCTCAGCCGACAACAAACAACCCCTTGCATTTTTCCCACGTGCTAATTATTTTTGTCCAGACTATCTTTTGCAGTTAATTAAAGAAAATTCATAAAAGGTAAAAGGCATATAAAGAAGGGTGGAAAAATCAAGGCGGGCACCTCATGTACCACGATTGCTCCCTCCTACACATTATATACCCTGGTGTGGGCTTCCCCTTATCTGGTTGCCCCTATGGCCCAATATGTGGCCCAATATTGCCCCTCTCATTCCCTACTCCATTTCACTTATTTATCACTTGCCACCCCCATTGGAGGGATGTACCTTGGAGATACTATCCCCTTTAAGGGTTGAAACCACTTAATAGGGTAATTGGCTAACCCCCTTTGGAGCATGGAGACACTAGCACATGCCAAAGTCCACTACGGAAGGGAATGCCATCGTGAAGTGCACATTTTGTTATCCATGATTTGTAAGCTCTTTTACACGATTACCCTAATAACTGGTTGTACTGGAATCCTAGGGGACACATTGGATCTTATATAGGATTGCAGGTGGTTTCCATTTGGTTTGGTCTCCCTATATGGGGTCTTCTCCCAAAGGGTTATATTGGCACATATATGGTGTGCGTAGAGAGCCATGGGCCTCCACATCAGCAGACAACACTCCACGGATCCCCATTGATGTTCAGAGACTACTAGCGATCCGCTTTTGGGATGATGATGATGTGCTTGGTACATTATGCCCAACAGGCCCCACAGGAGCCCCACACTCTTAGTAGGTGTCCCAGGACTTGTAGGATGTCATGGTAGCGTTCATTCCATCACTCAAGCCCTTGCAGAGGGTCTACAGGCATCTTCAACTCATATGGAGACCCATGGAGTCATTTATGTGCCCCACAGGTCTACTACTTGGAGAACAAGGGGCCACCCCCTTGTCCATCGTATTTTGAGGAGTTTATTCATCATTATGGGACTTCTGGATATTATTAGACCTTTGGAGGGTCCCACGACATGTGCATATTATTATTTGACCTCCTGAGTGGCCTATTTTTCCATTTATGAGCTAGTTTAATGGGCTTGTCACCAATAGGGGTTTTATTTGCACATTATTTTATTAGTAGGGGCTAATGCATGCTCATAGGCTAATTCAAACTCCTAAAAGGGTAATAAATTGATGTTAGCTACATTCATTTGTATCATCACTTATTTTCGGATCTCTCTCTTTTAAGAGAAACTCACATATTTTCCGTGGTGGAGATTTTTGGACAATGGATGAATTTTGTTGTATGGATTTGGGCTATTTCTATCTTGGAGCTTCTTATGTGCAGATTGATGCCGGTTGGATATACTCTCTAACACTATAAGTGCAATTTGATGCTATTTTCTTGTTGCTGCATACTACTGGATTTCAATATAATTAGGGCTAATTGCTGCATGATGGAAATGTGGAATTATGTGTCTATTTAGCTTATTCTACGTATGAGCCATTGTTAGATGAATGAAATGTCCTACATATCATTTTTTCTCGGTAAACTTGCATCATTTGTATGAAGTATAAATGCTTGAAGGTCTCTTTTCTTATCTTTCCCTTAACATTGGGCGAAGCTGACTTTTTGGGCCTCCTTGAACGAGAAACTGAATTCTTATTCATTATCATCCTTGACTTCATATGCCCAAATGAATTAGGCACTGGTCCCTCACAAAAGGGTGGTCACTTTCCCCTATTTTTAGATGTTTCCCCTTTGCCCTAGGTCTAGCCCCATTAGGTTGCCTAGGGTAGCAAATTCCCAGGAATCTAGCCACTGGAAAACTTCGATCTCCTAGAGGCAACTGCGCTAGTGGGTCCCCTTGCGCTAGTGGGTCCCCTCCGAATTTGTGCCAGTTCCGACAGTGGAATCTCCCAGTACATCAAGCCCTAGCTCTAGGACTAAGTTTTGGCCCGTGTTTCCCAATTCTAGCACCTGGCAGGATCAATTTTACCTTTTGAAGTAAAATTTCTTGTTTGATCCTTTCCGCTCACCTCGTCTAGGATAGGAGCATCATTGATTGCTATATTCCATCCCCGAACCTTCCCCGTACCTGGGCTGGGTACACTTGGTCCCGTGTGGTCCCATTTCTTTTTAAAGTTTATTCATCAAGGACTATTTGGGAATCCAAGTTCTTATAGGATTTTAGGGATCGTGAAGTACCTCTGCAAGTTGTACCCTTCATCCTCACCCCTCTTCCCCTAGAAGATAAAGTACCTTGCTTAAAAGGCAAACAAATCTCATTCTTTATTCTATCCTAGGGGAAGGGTTTAAGGGGTCACCTCTGATCCATTCATCGATAGATCCTTTATAGGTGGCTTCCCAAATCATCGGGACTCCTCGCATCTGTGAAAGTCCATAAAGAGCAGGGAGCCTTAGCTGTGGTCTAAGTCTCTGTCACTGCCCTTGACTTAGTAGTTGCCCTTATAGGAACCCCTCTTACGTCTTCTGCTGGTTTGAGTGGTAACATGCATGATCATCTTGTTTTTAAATTTTTCTTTATAATAATAACCTTCACATATCTATGGTTTTGTTATAGAATCATAAAGATTCTTATATCGTTAGGCTAATTGATTTCTAGATTAAAATCAACCCTTGTAGTATTATCCTTTGATATTTGTTCACTTTAGTAAAATCTTAACTTTTTAAAGTTTTATGACAAAACCCTAGTAGAGGTTGATATAAGATCCTAGGGCATGAAAGTGAAACCCTAGGTGTAAATGCTTTCGCTATGGTTGAAATCCTAACATGGTTTAATTGTTGGATATCTAAGGTTTGATATTGAAGTTTTGATAACACTAGATGCTCTCATTGTAACCTGAGATTGATAAAGTTTACTTCATACTCCTGTACATATATATTTGTGCCTGTTTGTACTTGTTGATGAGATTTATAGGAACATAGTTTTCAGAAGGTTGTAAAAATTTATGCCTGCCTGATATTTGATGATGACCTTGTAATGATGTTGAGCATGATGGAAAGATGGAGTTGCAAGAACCCTAATGACATTGAAGTTTACTTCGTTGATTAAAAGATGGTGACCTTGTTGCCATGTGAAGATAAAGAATGATGCTCTTGAAGGTCGAAGTTCTTCTTTGATATGATGATGCAAAAAGAAAAGAGCCTGTGTAGCTGGAAGAATAAAGTTGTTGATGATGGACTTATCCCCTTGGTTGAGAAGAAGCTTGGATAAAAGAAAGTATATCCTCCATAGTTGAGAGGAAGGACATGATGTACCGTAAATATCATGAAGAAAGGATGAGATTGGAAAATAGCTAAAGCACTATTAATGGTTATTTTTGTTTGATGAGTGGTGAACAGAGACATGATTGTTTTGAGAAGTGCTGAGGTTGAGTTTGGTGTTGCTTGAGAAGTGGGAAAAGGAAGCTTCCGACGAGATTTGATGACTTGAGCAACATCAGAATGGTTGAGGACCCCAAATTTTATGCTAGCATATTAATAGTAAGAACCAATATATTTGAAGTTTGATATTGGTTGGGGTCGTGGAGCTACAATATGTTCTAATGGATGAACAAGTAGTTGATGTGTTGATCTCTCCCTGAGAAGTTTGAATATTTGATAAGCATGCTTGGATTGATGGATATCTCTGATTTGGCTAAGTGGGAGAGATGAATACCTTAGGCTACGTGCCTATATGATGGTACTTGGGAGGACATCTTGGCCTAGTTGGTATTGAGATCTTCATTATAGTTTTTGGCCTTTATGATGTCTAGATCCTTTTGTGGGAGGGTATCTTGGTCTTGATGACATGGAGCTCCGTTTTTGATATCTTCACCTTGATGATACCTAGATCCCTGTGAGGGTTGGTGTCTTGGCATGGAGGCCTAGATGGTATCTATATCCATTTGGATTGATACCAGGGATGTACCCTGATGGTACCTATAGTGGCAAGTTGCCTTGACGACACCTTAGTCCCTGTTAAGTTGGTGTCTTGGCAGGTAGCCTTGATGACACTTGGGTCGATACCTTGGTAGTTTTTGTCCTTGATGATATCTAGCATTGTATATGCTGTTGTACTCTTCTTGGAACACTTCAAATTGAGGTCATCCTTTTACCAGTTGAAAATTATGAATACCTCCCTAGTTAAGAGGGAGTGTTGAAAATGTAACTAGTATCGGTCTTCATAATTGTTATCTTGCTCATGACATGATGTAATTCATATGTATTTGTAAAAATAAGAAAAGAAAAATTATTGGAAAGATAAAAGAAAAATTATTTTTATAAAGCATGAGTTTCATGCTCATTTCTATTATAGGTCAAAACACCCATTGTGTGCTTCTAGGTTTGTGTCATGAGTCATTGTCCTTGTCATTATATCCTAGAACCTTATTGGGCTTTTTATATCAAAGAAATAAAATTATGTTTATGTAAACCTCCTCCACCAAGTCGGCCTCATTTGGGAGCCTTAACCACTACATATAGTATTGCATTCAACCTATTGTGACACATTCAAGCAAGGAAGTTTGATCTGCATTTGCACGGAGTGCGAAGGCATGGAAAAGGAAGGGAAAATACTTGTAGAAGAAAGGAAAACCCTAGCGAAGGAAGGAGGAATCCTAGCAAAGAAAGGAAGGCTGATTTTTCTCTTGTTTTGGCTCACACGTGCGAGAATTCTGAGTTGCATGAGGGCCGAGAGTTGCAAGTCTGTAGTAGAGGCCAAAATTCTGATGCTAGAAGTCGAAATTTGAAGTTTGACTGAACTTGAAGAAGGTTGACTTGTGATGAATTTTGGAGAATTTGAGTAGAGTTTGACTAGCATTCTTGGGAGGCTGACTTGGTGGATTGGAGGAGTTCTTTGTTTTGGTCAAAGGGTCTTGGTTGTCTCATTTGATTTGGTTCTTGAAGAAGATAAGATAATTTTTGGGTTTTCCCCTAGAAGAGGGGTTTTGCCTTGGCTGAGAGCCTACATCCTGTCTCCTTGTTGTTTTGATCTTCATGCATTTATGTTTTGATAGTTTCTTGATGATAATAAGATAAAAGAAGACATAAACGGAGATAATAAGAATACTAAGAAATCACAAGTAATTATCAAGATAAGAAAATCTTTCTGCCTTTTTTATTTTCATTAGATTAACTCACTTTATCTTATAGAAGTCAATTACTATAATAATTAAAGTAATTTCTATAGTTAAGGATCAATTAGGTGACTTCTACACATCTAGACTCTTAAACCTGTGTAAAAGTACTTGTTTGAGCTACTGTCATCAACACTCCCTCTCATTGAGGAAGGAAATCCTTATATTGCCTCCTAGAGCTGGCTACCCCTTGGGTCTTGGAACAATCCCATGCATAATCCTTCATCATGGCTTTTGTCCAAACCTCTGATCCACTGCCTCTTCGGCGATGCTACTCATCAATGACATGCAAACTTCTTTGAAGTTTTGCTCTCCCTGAATCTGCTCTCAGGAGCCTCCACATTCTCCTAAGCATCCATCAATGTTTGCTCAAACAACCTAGGTCTCTTGACAAAACTGGAAGGGACTATTGACTCCTCCCCATTTGAAGTTTGACTCCCTGAACTGGAATCCTCTGCATGCTACTCTACCTTTAGAGCTTCCTTGCACCTCGTTGTCTCTCATTGTTGATGGTAACTCATGAGACTTCCTAGATGCCAAGTTCTGATTGAAATTAACGCCTCTTCTCACATATGTCTCCATTTCCGCTAGTATGAAGATTTTGTAAGCTTTTGAGTTCTTGCTATTCCCAACAAATATGAGATTCTGTACTAAAGGCTCCCACTTTTACCTCTTCTTCAAAGGAACATGTATGTATACTGGACAACCAAAAAACCTCAAGTGTTCTATCTTTGGCTTCATCCTTGTGAATGCCTCCTTAGTAGTCTTGTCCCACAATATCCTGTGAGGACTCTTGTTTTACACATATACTACATTGTTACATGCTTCTGCCCAAAGAAGCATAAACAACTCCTAGTCATGTAACATAGATTTGTTGAATTGATGATGGACCGATTCTTTCTCTTTGCAACCCCATTATATTAAGGGTTGTACGAGACTATCATCTCCCTCTTGATCCTAGCCTCCTTTTAGAAATCCTTGGACTTGTTTGAGTTGTACTCTCCCCCATTATTTGACTTCAAGAACTTGATCTCCTTGCTTGTCTGTTCTGCACCTAGGCCTTGAACTCTCGGAACTGACTAAAGACCTCATCCTTGGTCTTCATGAAGAAGATGCATGTTTTCTTATAATAGTCATCGTTAAATGTGACATTTTACTGTGCTCCTTGTATTGATGGCACTGACATTAATCCACATAAATGTAAGTGAATGAGATCCAAGATCCCCTTGGACCTACTCTTGTTGCTCGGAAAAGAACCTTTGTCATTTTTGCAACGTGCAAACCTTTTGCAATGCCCCATTGTTCAACATTGAAATGTGGGAGACTAGTGATAATCTTCATTAGGATTGGCAACACCCTGTAGTGCAAGTACCCCATCCTCTTGTGCCATAGCTCACACAATTTGTCACTATCATGCACTAATGCTTGAATAGGTTTTCTTGTCAAGCTGTATAAGTTGTTGTATTTAACTCCAGTGGCCACTACTGTCTTTGGGATACAAATGTACATTTGCGCATTCCTAAACATGACCTCATGTCCTCTGTTCATAATCACCGAGATTGAGAGCAAGTTCTTCTTCTTCAGTGCTAGTACAAATGGCACGTCCTTGGCTTCCAATGTCCCTCTTCGCTCTAGCTGAAACCTAATGATTCCAACACCCTTCACTACATTCCTAACATCATTACCGAGCTCCGCATGTAAATTTGAGTCTCTCTCTCTCTCTCTCTCTCTCAGAATTCTAAATAGCTCCCATGCCTGTCATATGACATGATGCACCACTATCTTGGTACCAAGCACCCTTGGTGATGGTGCTGGTAGATAAACAAGAGACAAATGAGAAGTCCTTCTTGGAATTCATTGTGAACTCATCAAGCTGAGCCTTTGCTGATGTTGCGATCACCCCTTCCCCTTCTTCTTCCCCAGTCACTATGATGCATAGTGCCCATTCTTGTGGCAAGTGAACCATTTGAGCTTGCTCAAGTCCTTCTTCTTCCCTAACTGAGAGGTTGACCCCTTATTGTTACCCTTTGAACCTTTCCCTTTCCCCTTATTGGCCATACTGACTAGGGCCAGGGTCTCCTCTCCATTTCCTTTTTTGCTAGCCTTAGACTCCTCCCATGTCTCTTCTTAGATGCAATCATCCCAAAGCCTCTCCCAATTGGGAAGTTTCTCTTGAGTGTAGATTCCATTTACAAACAGTTACCATGACTTGGGAAAATCATTCAGTGGCAAGTTACAGGTTCTATGTCTTCCACTTTCTTCCCAATTGCTACAAGATGATCCCATGTTTGGGTGATCCTCATGAAGTAACTAGTGACATTATCAAACCTTGACATTTGAATGGATTTGAGCTTGTTTCTCAAGATCATCTTCCCGTTCGTGTTGTTACTTTGGAATAGGTTGGTTGACTACAGCCTTGAACATCTCCCACACTATCTTCTTCTCTACTAAGTGAGCGATCAAGTGATTCTGCAAGAGATCCATGATGACACATTGAGATTTAGTGTCCTTTTCATGGGATGCAAACTACGTTGGATCTGTTGACGATTGGTTCTCGTTGTCAACAATCTCCCAAAGGCCATTTATTTCAGCAACAAGGTAACCCTTGCCTTCTAGGGCAGATAGTTAGATGTTCCATCCAACCTATCCTGAAATCTCAAACTAGTTGCTTCCATCTCTGGATCTGATAAGTACTGGCTTATGGTAAGTCCTTCTAGCATCCACAAGAAAAATAAAGGATGTTCGTTTATAGATTTGCTAAGGTCTCATCTGGATCTATGTTTCGATCCCTTGAAATGCCCACAAAATTATTTTCTGCCAAACTACTAGTATGGTATCCCTTCTCCTTTTGAAGAGTTAGCTAATCATTGTTGACATTGTTCGTCGTACTTGCTGTCAATATGCTGCTACAACTAGGATTTCTTCGCTGCACTTGTTGTCTATATAGTCCTCTACACTGTACGACCGATAACAAATCTTTGCGCTAGCTCCTGTACACACGATGTACGACTGCATATGGCCTGTACTTCTCGCAGTGACTTGGCTCTTGTACCCTGCGCAAATTCCCTGTAGCTGGCCTGCATCTCTGTGGCTGTATACGTTGGTGGTTGCATATCTTTCCTTGGTTACCGATGGCTGTTACTGCTCAATTTAGCAGCGTTGGCTAGGATCAACCAAGACTGCTACATGGTAAGCATTATTAGGAGTACGCTCAATGTCACCTCAACATATTCTTCTCGCTTTAGGCCAACTCCCAGTAAATGCCATGGGCGATGTCCCTACACAACAACTCAACCAACAAATAAGTAGAGCAGTGTCAAAATCAAGTAGATGGAAAAGGTTGAAGTTAGTATGATAACAAAAAATCTGATCCAATCATTGATATAACAACCAATTAATAATATAGACTAGCAATGGAAAATAACTCAATATGCTAGAAAAATGAGCTCAAAACACCACAAATTGAGTATAATAACCTCTTACCACAATAGAATGCTAAATAGAGCTGTTATACTTGTTCTATGTGGCTGTAAGAAGACAAAAGACATGCTTTTCAAACCTGTACTTAAATATTTCTAGAAGGTGCAATAGGCCGACAAGCATAGGGTCACTTTAGGGGCTTGAAACTAACCTTTAGTGAACCTAAAACTTAAGGAACTTTGTTAGAGATGTTAGTACTATTAAGGAGTTTTCGAATGAGCACAAGAACAATAGTTTCGGACAGGTAGTCTGAAAGATATTAAATTTGCAATATGACTACCTAGAAATGAGCCCACAAGAGTGATGGCTGAAAATTGACTTATCCAGAAATAATAATTGGACCTGCAAGACTTTTTGGACAACCAATATATGTTCTAATATAAATAATAATTATTCAGTGAAAAGATTTTTTAGATTAGTTTAAATGGATACAAAGGATTTAACTTTCATTTTCATGTATCCCATGGCAATGGTTTGTCTTTGACACTTCTAATTGTTGTAGATTATTTCCACGACATGTAATTAGCTTCAAACCACTTGAG
This sequence comes from Pinus albicaulis, assembly GCA_034641835.2. Classification (NCBI taxonomy): domain Eukaryota; kingdom Viridiplantae; phylum Streptophyta; class Pinopsida; order Pinales; family Pinaceae; genus Pinus; species Pinus albicaulis. The sequence goes on from CM076576.1 coordinate 676,312,077, forward strand.
AATATGATTAGTACAACAATATAATGCAAATTGAAGGAAGGCGTACAACCTTAGGGCTTATTTAAATCACAAGTTTTGTGGGGATTTTGCCAAAAATATAACCAATGAATAAAATGTAAACCACAACTGAGTGAAGATATTCACTAATAAATATTTTTAGGGTGTTTTATAGAATATAATTTTGATTTCTGGGATATGAATTTTTTAGGGCCTTTTTATGTTATAGACTAACTACAAATTTACAAAAAATACAAGGAAAATTGAGATAAAATTTTGTAAGAAAGATGATTGCAAATTGTTGAAATAAGGATATGATCCTTCTTCCTTAAGAGTCAAGTGACAAGGATAGGGAATTGTGTCCTCTCTTGACTTGGTATCTCAAGACTTGAGGTTTTGGAATGCTAGGTGGAACGGGGGTTTTCATTATCTCAGTCGAATGGGATGATACAAGGCATAGGCTATTGAACAATGTCATTCCATCATCACTATGTTACATGCTCATATGCACATGGCAGGGAATTAGGACTTCATTTCTCAATGGAGGAAGCACTCGAAGTTCAGAAGTCAGCAGGGCACCTATGCCCATTTTCTCTCTCCTCTCTCTACATTTTCTCTCTATTAAATTCCGCAACTCCTATGGGGGAATTGTAATAAAATTCGTTAGCACGATGAAATTTGTAACAGGCTTAGATGACTTGGGACTTGACCAATTATTTTTCGCTCTTCAACGATAAATAATTAGTTGAGTTTTTTCACTCAATACATTCAAAGCTATAATGCAGTTTAATGACTGGGCCTTGGGTGTGTCCTAATGCCTAGGGTCATTGTATATTACCATGCTAGGTCATATCTAGGGTCGTATGGAATTTGATTAGGTTTTTATAGGATTTTTTAAAATTATTAAAAATTCTCGCAGGACGAGATTTTTAATTAATTTCTATGTTAAATTGTAAATAAGTGATCCTAGAAGATGTTGGGGACGTGTAAGTACTCAAAATTCATGCTTTCCATTTCAACATTCTCCTAAGGTATGCTTTGGGGGTCAAAAAAATCAATGACACTGCATGATAATCCACTTTTCCTAAGTCAGTGGCATCAAGTGGCAAGAAATTATAAAAAGTTAATAATGGGAGGCATAATAAAAGCATGTCCCAAGTCAAAGGGGACAAAAAAAATGATGTGGAAAAATAAGTTGAGTTAAAAGGTGATTGGGCAGCCACATAAGGCCCACGAATAGTGGGGGACATAACTGCCACCTAGAGGTCAAGTCGACAGTCAACCAAGGGGGCCTAAATTACCCACTCAACAGTTCGAATTGCACTTTCCTTCTCCACAGATTTTTCTATCAGTTAATGAGGGACAACACTGCCACATGGGATTGATTTTGACCCTGACTAAATTTCACTTGTCCCCCACTTAAACTCACGTTGGCACAAATATCAATTAGTGGAGATATGCTTAGCTAGCTTAAACTAATACACTAACAGCCTACACTACTGTCCGCACAGGCCTGGAAATCAGCTAAGTTAACAGTTGTTGGCACCTGAGTTTGGGTGGAGATCTGATTGAGGTAAACAACAGTCTTCAAGGGGATTTGTTCCCCCTCACATCCAGATTTCCATCACACATCAACCAACAAGGAATACACTGCCACAGTAAGAGGATCAATACAGGCCTTGAGGAGGATATTCGCTGCACTATCTAAGATTTTTTGTTCCCACTTCACAGTCACATCAGCCAGTCTTGGAGATTCGACTTCCTTGGGATTATCTCCTCATCTGCATTGATATTTGCTCCCATTTTTTGTATAAATAAGCCTGTTGGGCTCATTCTCTTCCATGGTTGGAAGCTTTGGCTTGGGTCTACTATGCTCAAATATTTCCTCACAAATTATCAATAAAAGTACGAAGGCTTTGGAGGTCAAGTAGTGCGGATCTTGTCTTGTCTATGGTTGAGGTAACATGGTATTAATTCTTTGATTTATTTGATTTCAATCTTGTATGCTTAGGCCCCGTATAGGGACAATATTGTTTAAGGGGACTGAATAGTAAGTTTTTGCTATTCATTTTGTAAATTTTGCAACTTGATTTAACCGTTGTGTGTACTTGTGAATAGCACACTTTGGTTATCTCTTTTGCGAAATTTAACACCTATTGGCTAACAAGTTGGTGGAGAAGATCTTGTGGTTTAAGTTGTAGGTTACTTTCAAGACACCAAGGCAGACTGGTCTCACTCATTTGAACACTTCTAAGGGGCTGCCATACATTGATTTTAGAAGGAGACTTTGAGAGGGCTTTGAGGCCCCAAGATTGGCTTCTTTCCGTCATACAAATTCCAAAAAAAAAATTGGTTATTTATCTGTGTTTATTATTGAAAATCCGAGCAATAGGCTCCAATGTTAGACCACTGTCTCAATAGTGGTCCTTTTTGCTCCAAGCTTGGTTCCCTTTGAGTAAATTAGAAGTAGTTTATCATTGACTCAATTCCATAGATTTTAGTACATGCTAATTTTTTGCACATCTCTTCAAGTTTTTAAACAGATAGTTTTTGAGTTGCCTTTTCGCTATCTTGTGGGTAGGTTTGAGGTCTGTTGACAGTCCATTGAGGACCCCCCTTGAGGCTGATCTATAAGGCAGTGAAGACAATCCTCTTTAACTGTTCTTTTTGGCTGAGTTTTGGGATACACTTCGAATATCCCAAACTTGTTGATGAATGAACAGCCTTGACTTTCTACTCTGCTCATTTTTGGGGGGCATCTTAGGACAAGAAGGATGCGGCATTGAATGCCAAGATACAAGTTTCAAAAATGTCACCAAATATTCAACATTGAAGTCCTTCTTGCCTCCACCTGAAATCCTTTAAGAATTTTCCGTTTGTAACACTCTTGTTGTAACATCCCCCATTGGTTATAAGAGAGTTTTAGGCAGATTTTAATTTTTGTTTTCTAACTCTTGTATCTCTCTGCAAGAGGAGATCATTTGTAGCATTTACCTTTTGCAATAACTTTAGTACTTGTAACATTTTGGAAACAATGTCATTTCCTCTTTGAGGGAATCACTTGTAAACTCTTTTCAAAGATCACTTTCTATCGCTCACTCATATAATGGGTATCAAATCTTAATAAAAAACATTTTCTTCTTTGGAGCTAGGGATTTTTCCCTTAGGCATCCCACCCGTTCCCTTTTTCGGGAAGGTGTCTCCATGCGTTGCTTTATTGTTTCCATTTTGGTTTTGATTTCTTAACTAAACAAGATTAGATTAACACATAGTGCATCTATGTTCTCACAAATTTCATTTCATGCAATTTACTTTAATGTGTTTATCTTAATCATGCAACATCTCTATTTGAATAAGTTTCATTTGTTTGGTTAGATTAATTTTGCTAATTCCATTTGCATGTATCCTTTTCATGCAATTGTCTATTTCTTGCAATTTGTGGACTTATTTCCTCTTGCAACTTCTTGCAATTTGTGGACTTATTTCCTATTGCAACTTTCTTGCAATTTAATTGATCTATTAATCAATTCCTATTAAGTTGCTTGGCCTTTACTTGCAAGTATTATCTATTTTGCAAGCAATCTTTCATTAGCAAATTGACATCTTTTGCACTAACAATTTACCTCCAACTTTAGTTGGTTTAAGTAGACATTAGTGACCCTCCATCCCCTATTGCTTCCGTACTCTGAGATCTGGGCCCGGGCAAGGGTAAGCTCTAGGGAAGGGAATTGTTTTAAAAATTGCTTTAGATCCTAGGACTAACCCAACTTAAAACATACCAAGATAATTTCACTACACTACAAAACAGGCTGGATATTTGGGTTTGTGTTTCATATGCTCTCATTTGGCAAGTGCTATCTTTTTTTGAAGCAATCCTTATTTACTTCAAGCATCAAATTGTTCATTTGTTTCATTCTCAAGCATCTTCCAAGTTGTTGTACTTGCTAAATATCATTTTCCATTTTACTTTGGAAACACTTATCTTTTGTGGCATTTTTAGTTCTAGCTTTTCTTTTTAAGCTTTCCTTTTTAGAATCATTTTTTTTTTTGCTAAATTGTGCTAATTCTATTATATAAACATAAAGTTACAAAACTGCCACGGTTCAGCTGTGGTAGCCTGAAACCGGGCTTGAAGTCCAAGTTCTATCCATATGACGAACTGCCCAGAGTGGGAAACCAGTTCCTTTAGAAGTAGTTACACCGCCCTTTAGATGGGAAACCGGTGGAGAGTCTATTACATTCAGCATAAAAAAACTACAGAAAGACAGTACTAGCATGCAGCTTTTGCTGCTGTAGACAACAAAAAAATCAGTGTTTCTTGCAAAAAAGTCAAGTGAAGAAACCATATTGAGCCTAGACATAGCAGAGTCATTGCATGTGGGTTGGAACAGGCGGCTCCTCCTCAATGCGACAACCGTATTGTTCCTCAGGCTCTTCATCAGCGCTCTGAGCTTCTTCTCTGCCTAAAAGGTTCGCTTCCACCTGCATGTGAAGATGTTCCAGGGAGGGAGAAGCAGTAACAAGGGGGTCGCCTGGACCTGCAGTGGGAATAGCAGAAGGGTTGGGGATGGGATCGAGAGGAGAAGGCGTAGGTTCAGACACCGGAGGAGAATAAATGGTGGATTCTTCACGCAGGGTTATAGTAATGTAGGTAGTGATGGTGGGGTGATTGAAGGCACTATCAAAGCGAAGCTCGGCTCTTTGCGAGGTTTGCCTTAGAATGTGGCTGCCGGAGTGATGAGGGACAGAGAAAGCAGGGCTCGGGGGCACGGCCAGAGTAGGAGCGGAGGGATGGTTGCCTTGGGCGTGGCCAGGAGGGACATTGTGGTCCTGAGCATGCCGCCTTTTAGTTTGCTCAGTGAAGGGATCTTCGCCAGAACTGATAGGTGGTCGTTCACTCGCAGACCTTCCACGAGTAGCTCCTCGTCGGCATGTCATACGCTGCCTAAGCCTGGGCATGGTATTCGCAGCAGCGTGAACAGGCAACTGACAGGAGGGCGAAGCTTGAACAGGGGCTAAACCACCGTGGGCGCTGGGAGAGACCTGCAAATTGGAATTGGAAAGACAGAAGTTGCTATGCAAATAATGATATCTAGGGATAGTTTCCATGCAACTGAGCAGCGAGCATCGTCGTCCAGTGATTGTGCGGGTACAAGGCGTTGCACAATCCTTAGGGCAAACACTGCGAAAGCGCTGCAAAGATCGACTGACAGGGCTTGAATGTTCTGGAGAACTCGAGATATCATCCATATTGTGTCGACTGTTCGGACCAAGAGAGAGAAAGAGTCGACGCTGTGGAGTAATTGCTCTGAGCCAATGCGTATTGATGACAGTATTAATGGCGCCATGGGGGGCCATGTGGCCACCCCATGCGAAGCGCTTTGGGAGGTGGCTAGGGACATATGTCCCGTCAAACCCATTAAGCATCCGCATCTGGAATCCTTTTTAGAATCATTATCTTTACTTGGAATATCTATTTAGCAAGTACTTATATTTTGGCACTAGTCTTACTTTGATTATCTTGCAATATTCAGACTTGTTGATGTATATGCTCATGAATGTGAGTTGATGCTATATAGTGAATTGTATCTTTATCATCATTACTTAACTCCTAGAACTTAAGTTATATAGTTGAGCCTTAGATATCTTAAAGGGTCCACCCCCCTTGGCTTCACTAGGTGTAAGCCTAGATGTAGGAGTTGAGAATTGAGTGACAACCTCAACTTGAGACTTTCCCCAAAGGCCACACCAAGTGGAATTAAGGATTTTCTTCATGATAATCCCAAGTGTGGATTAGGTGAGGTAAAGGATAATAATTTCATTGTTGCTATTGATCAAGTATGGCCAAAAAATGTGGTACATGTTATCATAGATAGTGCACCAATTTGCAAAGTTGCAGGATTTGATTATTGAGAGTACAATCATATGTTTTGAACTCCTTGCATTCTTCATAATCTAAATATGATTTTAGAAGAGATTGAGGCTAAAACATAATTGATTAATGAGGTCATATGGCAAGGGAAGATTATAAAATTCATCACCAACCACCTACAATCTCGAAAATACTCCAGATTGGATTTGTCTAAAGTTGTTGAGACAAGACATGCCTCAAACTTTATCATGTTGCGTCACCTTGTTGAATTCAAGCTTACATTGCTAAGTGCGTTGGTGGGTGCAAATTGGATTGAGTGGAGATAGTAAAATTTAGAGAGGGCAAGATTGGTGCGAAGTGTGTTGATTGATGAAGATTGGTGGAGCAAGATTGACTTCTTGCTCAAGTTCACATTACTTGCATTCGATTATCTCCGAGATGTAGACACAAACAAACCGTTCTCGGGAGAGGTTTATGATGGCATGCACATTGTGGTTGAAAACTTTGTGCAAATTATTATACAAGAGGCTCTGAATCTTCCTTCTGTTGATTTTGATTTTGCAGAGCATGGGAAGTCCATCATTGTTACAAGGTGGAATGGATTTAACACTCAATTGCACACTTTGACATATGCTCTAAATCGAAAATTTTATGATGAACATTTCATTGCTCAAATCAATGGGAAGAGGAAGGCACCACATAAGGACAAGGAGGTGGCCAATGGAGTGAAGGAAGCTTTTTAGAGGTTGTTTCTTACTTCTTTACAAACTAATGCAAGGGAGGAATTTGCTTGTGTGTCTACTAGATTAGAGGATTTTGCAGAAATATTAGCTTTAAATGAGAGAATGACCATGAACCCAGTTAAATGGTGGACTTGCCATGGGGAAATTGTGTTTATTGGCAAAGTCTTGCTACTCACTTTTTATCACAGGTGGCAAACTCTTCATCGGTATAATAAAATTGGGGTACCTATAGTTTCATTTATTATGTGGAGCACAAAAGGTTGGGATTGTAGAGGGATGAGAATCTTTTATATTTGCAATCAATCATATGCCTTGTGTCTCGTAGGGGTGAAGAATCTATAAGTGGGCCTCAAAAAGATCGGGTGGAAGCAAAATTCCTAGACTTGGATCTCTCTCTTATTGCTCTTGGTATTGGTGGCGATGCAACCATAACTAGAGTTGCCTCTTCTTCCAATCCACACTCTTGTTTTGTCGAACAAACATCTTGTTCTACTTTTGTTGATGAGGGTGAGAATTTTATGATATGTAATTGTACTTATAGCACATATAGCCTCATGTATAAAGGCTGAGTTTGGTATGTTGGATAAATAGCTTCATCTATAAAGGCTAATTTTAGATTTTGCATCATGTAGTCATCCGTGAGAGTTAATATGGACTTGGATTTTCTTCTAAAATGTCATTTATGTGTCAATTCTTTCTAATCTTGCAAGATAATGGTCTCTCTTTCTCTCTCTCTCTCTATATATATATTATGATGCTTCCATTTTTTTTTTGGGGGGGCAGGGGGTGGGGGGGGGGGCAGGGGGTGCGGGGCACGTTTCCAACCATACCCATTTTGGAAACTTCTAGATGTTTCAACCTTTTGTGCAAATAAGGTTTTGAATTATAGTGTATGGACCCCTGTGAGCTACATCTATCCTTGTCCCTTACTGCGTCATCTCATGATCATAATCACCAAGTTAAAGTTGAAACTTTCCTAGAACAATGATCAATGAGATAATTTTTCCATTCTCATTTTGGCGAGAGACCACTGAGACATACTTGTTCTAGTATTCAGCATAGGGTGAGATTGATTTCCAATGCAAATTGAGTAAAAATATTGTCAAATTGGCGTGCTTTATTAGCGACTCATTGACCTCAAATGTTAGGACTACCTCAATGAGTGGCACCTTCTCCCTAGGATAATCCATCGTAGCTTTAGTTTGGATGATTCCCTAGAAGACATCCGTAGGCTGTACTTTCTTTGTGGTCAGTGACGATGTTAGCTCCTCCTCTGATTTTGGTGCAGATTCAGGCTTCTTCTCCCATGTTTTTGTCAAGGGTTTAGAAGTTGGGATTACCCCTCTTCAATATTTATTTTTAATCCTGCTTATTTTGCATCTAGGGTAGATGCCATTGACACCCCTGCATGGCCACTATGACATATTGTACTTTCTAGTTTCATTGACGTATTTTGGTCAATTGTGGACATTAATTTAATTTCATTCCTTCTTTCTATCTCATAGCCGTCAACAACATTCTCACACCGTTGACCTCTCTTTGAAGGCACATTATCAAGAAGAAATAGTGGATGGATTGCAATTTGCAACAAGTTGCAACACAAGTTCAAATTCCATGACAAAGTTTTGTTGTATTTTTACAAGAAAATGTTGAAGTCTCTTAAGAAGATTGAGCATCGAGATATATAGGTGGCTGATAATGCTTTTCAATTGGAGAAACTTTCTCATCTTGCTTTTCATATTTCTGTTGAACTTTTGAATTTCTCAAATTGTACAAGGACGCAGCCTTGGAGAGAGAGGCACTAATAATCCATACTTAGTCTTTGCAGGTTATTCCTGTTTTCCTGCCTTTTGTTTAGGTTGATATCTTGTGGCGAAAAGGTCATCTTTTTGATGAGGCCTGGTGGATGATCATTAACAGAAGTAGAAACTTTTTCTCTTACATTTTAGATGCATTGTGGACCAATTTTTCTTGTGAAGGGATGAATTGTTATGGTTAATTATGTAATATGGTGGGGTTATAATTATATTGTAAGGTTAATGCCCTAATGGAGCACATCTGTTCATCACACCTTCAACTATGAACTTTTCAGAAAATTTTCTTTCTGCAGTTAAGAGTTGCTTTTGGCAGTCTCACATCACTATTTTGTGACTTATTGTACTTTCTATTTCCATTGACGTTAATGAATTTCTTTCTCTACTGAATCTGTGAACCTAGAAATATGTCAAATCTGATGTAATCTGCATCAAAGGACTTATAGATTCTTGTTGCATACTCAATAATAACAGAAGAAAGGTTGCAAGAGGATAATGCTGCAGCTATACCCATGTATGCCGAATGGTTTTTCATTTTTTTTGGGAATAGTAATGTTGCATTATTCCTTACTAGGCAGTGGCTTTGCAAATATGTAACATGTATTATCCCGTGCATCGAAATAATCTAATGTTCAATAAAAGTCCATCTTGCATTGTAACAAAAGGATGCAAAAGAGTAATGCCGCAGAGCATAGTCTGGAGGTTCATCGTTGGTGTTTATTTTTCTTAGACGTGTCAGATTTTTTTCTAGATATTTACTATCAGAATATACAGTAAATATCTTACAAACAAAAGTTTTGCTGCTTAGTTTTGGGTTTGGGCTATGTTTGCATTTGATGTGATTTTGTCTTTTGTTAATAGTATTATGAGCATTCTGTGTGATGTTGCACATTTCTCTTTGCCAATTATCTTTTCATTCTGTGTTTGCAGAAGCTGCTCAAGAATGCAAAAGTGTTCTAGACACAATTGAAACAGCTCTTCCTCAGGGCATGCCTGAGTTGTTGGGAGACAACAAACTGCAAGAGACAGTTGGCAAGGCTGTTGAGCTTCTACCAGAACTGTGGAAGCAAGCAGGTCTCCAGCATGAAGCAATGGCTGCATATAGACGGGCTCTTCTTAGTCAATGGCACCTTGATGCAGATTGTTGCGCAAGAATACAAAAGCAATTTGCTATTTTGTTACTTTATGGGGGGGTTGAGGCAGGTGCACCTAGTTTAGCTGCTCAGATTGATGGTTCATTTGTACCAAAGAATAATACAGAGGAGGCTATTCTATTGCTTATGATTCTCCTAAGAAAATGTTGTTTACACAAAATTGCGTGGGATCCTACAGTCATGGATCACCTTACTTTTGCACTTTCTCTTTCTGGACAATCCCTTGTATTAGCAAAGCAAGTTGAAGAGGTCTTACCTGGAATTTATGCAAGGTCTGATCGATGGAATGATCTGGCTCTTTGTTATAGTGGTGCAAGGCAAAATCTGGTTGCATTAAATCTTCTAAGAAAGTCATTGAGCAAATCAGAAAAGCCAAATGATTTATCAGCTTTGTTATTAGCAGCGAAGATTTGTACTGAAGATTTCCATCTTGCTTCTGAAGGAGTGGAATATGCAAGAAGAGCTGTGGAGAATGCCAAAGGGGAGTTTGAACACTTGAAGGGCATTGCATATCGTTTATTAGGTCTTGCCTTGGAAAGGAAAACTAAAGCTTCATCCTCAGACTCAGAAAGAACCCGTCTACGGAGTGAAGCTTTGAAATTCTTAGAGGAAGCTATCATTTGGGAAAAACAAAACCCAGACTGGATCTTTGAATTGGGTCTTGAGCATGCTGAAAATCGTAATCTGAATCTGGCTCTATGCTATGTAAAAGAATATCTGGACTTAACTGCTGGCTCATTATTGAAAGGATGGAGGCTTTTGGCACTAATTTTATCAGCTCAGAAACGTTATTCTGAAGCAGAAACTGTCCTTGATGCTGCTTTAGATGAAACAGGAAAATGGGAACAAGGAGTGTTGTTGAGAACAAAGGCAAAACTGCAGATTGCACAGTCATCGCCAATGAATGCCATTGAAACGTACAGGCTTCTTCTTGCTTTGGTTCAAGCACAAAGGAAGAGCTTTGGAGCTGGAAAATGTACTCCAAAGGTATGATTTTGATATGTATTTGTAGATTATAGATTTTTGCTGCCATGCTTGCTTTAGTTTACATATTCTGTGCATGATTGGGAGAGTTTCCAATCAAGGTAGTAGAGTAAGTCAAAATATATGCGGCACTTGGCTTCAGGAAGTGTACCTCAAAAGTGAAAAGGAAAAGAGTGCATTATTTGATATTAGGGTTATCATTGATACAGAGATTGTTTTAATTCCATGAGCATTCAATATACAGACTAGGTTTGGGAATGAAGTGCATTGGAGAATACATGCCAGCCATAACCTGCAAAGATAGAGAATATGGCCATGGAAAAACATGCTATCAAGGATGATTCCACCATGGTCGGTGCTACTTGATGTTCATTGTCATTTATCTCTGGTAATTGGGCTGACTAACTTGTTAGTTCGGCAACTTTGTTATATCTACTCTCATACAAGAATTAAAACAGAAGAAGACAGAAAGGAATACCTTGATGAAAAGAACATCTCTTCTTACAGCTTCCCACCTAGTCTCCTTATAGCTCCTTAAATAAGAAGAGGGGTGGTAAATGGTAAGCAAAGGAGTTATTAGCATGGTATTTGACCTTAAGCAACATCATCATTGTCCTTCCTCAGGATAGGGAGATCTCTGGCTTTCCCAAGGGCAAAATCTTCATCCAAAGTGAGATCATGGCTTATTTCCACTTCTCTTTGACCAGGCCTTTCAAAATTCATTGTAGCCCAAAAATGCAATGTTCCACCGAGTTTCTGGGAGGGGGAAACGCGGGAGCGGGGATACGCACAAGGGGGACGTATATAAGCAACCCCAAAATTTGGGGAAATTTCGGGGAAACGAGGGGACGTCAGAGCCATAAAAATTATAAAATTATTAAAATTTTAATATATAAAAAAAATCCCAACAATATGTTAATAACTAAATTAGTAGATAGTAAATCTTATTAATTATGAAATGCACATCTAAATATGATCATCATTTCGTATTAGACTATTGTGAAGTAAAGTTATCATTTGACATTTCTGCAACCATCAATGTAAATCTAAAAATAAATTACTAAATTGAATCTATCATTTGACATTATGCAATGTTCCATTTAAATTCATCATTTGGAAATAGGCATTAATATTATGCAAGGTACATCTAAATTAAATTCATCATTTGACAATTGAAACTATGCAATGCACATCAAAAATTAAATTCATCATATGACAATGACATTTTAAGTCTAAAACAGCCATAGAAAACTGAACTAAAAATAAACATATAAAGTAGTGAAATACAAAATTTGTTTGTTTTTTTTTTTTAATTGTTATTAGCGAAAAAATTTGGGGGACGCGTCCCTCTTGCATCCCCTCGTCCCCCCCACAAGAGAGACGCATTTCATCTCCAGAAAAACGCCCCCCTAGAGTTTCCCCAAGTTTTCCAAAAAAGGGGACGTGGGAAAAGTTTCCCAAGGAGTTTCCCCCTCGGGGGAGCGTGGGGGAGCGGGGAAGCGCGTCTCCCACCCTGGGGGACGTGTCCCCGTGGAACACTGCAAAAATGTAACTTTCTTCCTAGATGCTTCTAACTTGTTTCTTTTCTCTTTAGGGACATGAAAATACACGGGACAACCAAATATTCTAAAATGAGAAACATCAAGTTTCTCACTAGTGAAAACTTCTTCGGGTGTCTTGAAATCCAATGCTTGATGCGGGCTACTATTTTGAACATACATGGCAGTGTTGGCAACTTCTCCCCATAAGAACTTCGGTAGGCCTTGGTCATGGATTATGGCACAGGTGGCTTCTATGGTTGTTCGATTCTTCCTTTCAGCAATTCCATTTTGCTCAGGAGTATATGGAGTGGTGGTCTCCCTCTTAATGCTAGCCTCTTTGCAAAAGTCATTGAATTCATTTGATTCATATTCGGCCCCATTATCGGTCCTCAATATTTTGATCCTCTTCTCGCCTTGATTTTCCACCAAGGCTTTGAAAGAACGAAACCATTTGAACACTTCGTCCTTCTTCTTCAAGAAATAGATCCATGTTTTGCAAGAGAAGTCATCCACAAAAATTGCATAGTATAAGTATCCTCCCAATGATGTTACGGGCAACATACCAGATAGATCAGAATGGACCAATTGACTTTCACTTGAAGGGAATGGTCCCCTTGTAAGTTTCCCAGTTGCACAACCTTGATAAACACATTCCTGATTCATGTTGAACTCGGGCATACTTGTGACCATCTTTCTTACCTGGGCTTTGTAATGAAGGTGAGCAAATCTCCGATGCCATAATTCAAACTAAAGAGAAGTATCGCAAGTCAGGGCTCCCAAAGGACTTCCTTCAACTTGATAGAGACCTTCAACGCTAAATCCAAGTGTAAATGCACCTTGAGGGTTTCTTTGCCAAATACATACCTTTCCATCAATGAATGCTACCTTGAAGCCTTTATCTTCCATTGCAGAAATAGACACTAGGTTCTTCTTCAAATCAGGCACATACAATACTTCTTGTAGGTGAATTATTTGACCTTGATTCAAGTGAAGAGTGACAGTCCCTATCCCTTTCACAGGCTAGGTGGCATTGTCTCCAAGTATGATCTCCAAATTAGTCTTCTTTTCAACCAATTTTGAGAGGGCCTCTTTGTACTAGTGAAGTGCCTTGAGGCTCCACTATCAATCAACCAATGATCCAAAGTGTCTGAAGGAGAGGTAGCAGTGAGGGCGGAAATAATATAAAATTCCTTTTGTTTTTCTACAACATTACTTTCCTCATACCTGGTATTTCTCGTCCCTTTGGGAGGTCGAACATTTCCATATTGAGCAGCGAGAGCATTTCTCTTTCCTTTATTGTTGAATCTATTGTTCCTTTGATTGCCATTGCCTTTGTGGTTGTCGTCATCCCGAGGAGTATCCTTCTTGTGAGGACATTCTCTAGTGTAGTGGCCAAACCTATTGCAATTGTAGCACCTTCCTTTTCTTCCTTCTTTGAATCCCTTCTTGAATCCTTGACCGTGTTGTTTTGAACCAACATTATTCTTCAATCTTAGGATGAGCCGAGAAAGCAGTAGGTTCATTTCTATTTGAAGGCTTGTCTCTCTCCATCATCTTGGTTTCTTCTTGACTGCATCTAGCCAATAATTCATCGAAACTAGGAATCTTGTCATTGTTGAGAATGGTGGTGTTAAGCACATCCCATGCTGTTGTGAGACCTCCAAGAGCGATGAGAGTAAGCTCCCTATCAACAACAACTTCTCCAATAGATAGAAGGTCATTCTTGATTTCTATGATCCTCATGAAGTAGGATTGGATAGACTCCCCTTTGTCCATCTTGATGTCCTTCAACTTGTTCTTGAGAAAGAGAATTTGATTTGCATTGTTTACTTTGAACATCCCAATCAACTTATCATACATCTCCTTAGACGTTCCCAGATCAAAAATATACATCTCCTTAGACGTTTGCAGCAGTAGGTGCATTTGAAGGAGGCTCCACCACTTTTCCCTGCACATAGTCCATGACATCATGCTCTTCCAAAGTTAAATCCAAAGTCATCTTCCATGCATGATAGTCAGATTTGTCCTTGAGCTTGTCCTTAAATTTGAAGTAAGATGCAGTAGCCATTGAGGCTAGTCCAATAATCTTGTCCAACAGATCTTTCTTAATGATTGCTTTTCTCTCTATTGCTTGGGCTTTGTCTTTACCTAGGCTCTGGTACTATGTTAATTTTAGATAACAATGGTATGTTCTATGCTTGAAAGCAAATTACTTCAATCTTTCTTATTAGCCCAATATTAATTTCTAGATTAACAATTAGATTAACTTGATAGTAAATGCAGATAGAACATAAACAGTAAGCAAAAGACAAGCCAAGACAAGAAGACACAATGTTTGGCAGATGCCAGGGAAAAACCCCAATGCGGGGAAAACCCTTTGATCAAATCTTCTTATTATTCTTCAAAAGTTCAACATAGAGAGAGAGTAAAATATACAAAATACACTTGCCCAATCACTGTCAAAATAGTATAGTCAAACAACAGTGAATAAGATGCCCTAACCAGAAAGTTAACGCTGGTCAAAAAGGCAGAAACACTACTCCAAATCAGCTAGGTCAAACTCAGTCAATGCGGTCTCCAAAGGCTATCAAAGTAAAACCAAAACAGATTCGAAAATCACAGTCAAGTTCGGTCAACGCAGAAGTCAACGCAGTGGTCAATGCAAGTCAACTTGCTCCAAATGCCTTAGTATGTGTGCCAAAGGATGTAGCCTCAAGAGATCAAACTTCCTGCCCGAAACCGAAGTCAAATATGTGGTGTTGACCCTTGGTTAATGCTGTCCAACACTCTACAGTTTGCCCCACAAATAGATCTGCAATTTTAGCCTAAAAATTTCGGTCACCCTAGCCACATGTGTGAAGAGAGAGAAGTTGCTCCTTGTTGTACGAACCAATGAAGAGAGGAGAGAGAATGTGATGAGTGATGATGTCCAAAATGAGGAAGAGGTCTCTCATATTTATACCATTCGTTGAGAGTAGAGACACATCTATTGGTGCTTATGAGCCTACATTAGATTTTTGGATGACCTTGACAATTTGCACATGTGAGAGAGATTAAATTCAAAATCTTACTTCTTCTCATCCAAACAAGATGATCTTTAGATCAAATATTGAACCTCTCAGAAAGCTGTACGAAGCAATAAAGAGAGGAGAGAGAATGTGATGAGCGATGATGTCCAAAATGAGGAAGAGGTCTCTCATATTTATACAATTCGTTGAGAGTGGAGACATATCTATTGGGGCTTATGAGCCTACATTAGACTTCTAGCCGACCTTGACAATTTGCACATGTGTGAGAGATTAAAGTTAAAATCTCACTTCTTCTCATCCAAACAAGATGATCTTTAGATCAATTTTGCACCTCTTAGAAAGAGGGATCCAATAAAAATATCATCATCATCATATGAGCTGGCCAAGGTGGAGTTTGGCCCTAGTTTCCAATGTTAACACTCCCTCTCAACTAGGGAGAAATCCAGCTTCAATCCATCTGTTAACTTGTACCATCTCTGACATCCCTGCACTGCTCTGCTCTGCTCAACTATGAAGAAATAATGAAGAAGAATTTGATCGAGAGTGAGTCACAAGACCTTGCCACTCTCCACTGACCCAAAGTCAGTTTAGAGGTAAAAAGCTCAACCAGACTTGATCCTAGATCAAGTTGTTGGACACCATGCATCTTAGCATAAAGAGTACGACAATACACAATGTGTCCATCGGTAGTGCTATGGTCTCTATCCTCATTTCCCAACTCATTGGCCATATGAGAGGTACTTCACATGAGTCCCAGACTACATGGGTAGGATGTATGCTGGGGCATCAACAAGAGAAGGTGAACCTGCTCATATATCAAACAACAAAGGGGGTATCATAGGGGAAGGTGAACCATTCACCCTGTACACATCGCACCACCAGTGAAAGGTGAAACTCACCCTATGGTCGCTCATAGCTCCAAGAAGTACCTCCAAGCCCCCCGGAGCTCCTAGAACTCAATGTCCAACTCTAGCGGGATTCTCATAGGAGGGCTTGTCCATGACTCCAAGTCTCTCACGAATGGTTAAGAATTTGACCTTCTCAAGGGGCTTAGTGAGAATATCTGCGACCTGCTCATTAGTCCCAATGTGATGGAGCCTTATGGTGCTCCATTGTACCATATCCCGGATAAAGTGGTACTTGATATCAATATGCTTGGAGCGATCATGGAACACGAGATTCTCTGAAAGTCGAATCCCACTTTGGTTGTCGCAGTAGATCACTGTGGTATCCAACACATGCTCAAATAGCTCACTAAAGAGCTTCCTCAAACAAACAACTTCACAACTGGCCATACTTGCTGCAGTGTATTCGGCCTTGACGGTAGCTCAAAGCAAGCGATTTCTTCTTCCTGCTCATCCAGGATATCAAAGCAGAACCTAGAGAGAACCAACATCCAAATGTGCTCTTACGATCCACGACACTGCCAACCCAATCAACATTAGTATATCCATGGAGCCTCAAATTCCCGACAGTGTATCTCAATCCATAGTTAATTGTGCCCCAGAGATATCTCAAAATATTCTTGGCAACAATCCAATATATGTGATGCGGCTCGACCATAAATTGACTCAACATATTCACAACAAAGAATATGTTTGAACAAGAGTTCACTAAGAACATCAAGGCCCCCATGAGTTGACAATACTCAGAAGGATTTCCCAAATCGGGCCTAGCAACACTTATGCATAGATTCTTAAAGTTGAGTTCCATCGGAGCAATCACAGACTTGCAGTCCACCATCCCAAATATTTCAAGCAACTTCACAATATATTTTCCTTGAGAAAGGAAAATCTCACCTGGATTTTGCCAGACCTCCAAGCCTAGGAAGTAGTGCATCAACCCTAGGTCTTACATCTCGAATTCAGAAGCCAACTCCCTCTTACATTGGTGAATGAGAGGGTCTGCACCTGTCAGGAAAAGACCGTCCACATAGAGCACCAAAATGAGAGGCTTGTCATTATCAACCTTGAAGTAAAGGTTCATATCAACTTCACTTCTTGTAAATCCTAGCTTGATCAGATAACTATTGATATTTTCATACCAAGCCCTGGGGGCTTGCTTCAACCCATAGAGGGCTTTCTTCAACCTGCATACATGTGACTCTCGGTCCATAACTTCAAACCCTCCGCGTTGTTCTACATAAACTTCTTCCTTAAGCGAGCCATGTAAGAAAGCAGTTTTGACATCCATTTGATGTAGATTCCATCCTTGTGAACTTTTTGTCATTTAGGAGTCTTCATGTTTTGGGACTTCTTTATAGGGAACAAACTATCCATCACTTTCATCCTTGAGCCATGTCATCACTCCTTTTATCGGAAAGTGATCCATCAGTCCATATCTGGCTTTCCTTCATGCCAAGTTGGCTTCTTCATGCCATGTTTCCTTAACGATATTTCATCCTACTACATGGTTACCAGCAGTGGAAGACATCCACAACTCTTTCCTTGGCATGCCATGTTTCCTTTCCCTGCATAAGCCCGTCCATATATCACTCAAAATTAGGAAATGATCATTAAATCAAAACTACCTTTGTGATGGTATTTCATCATGACATCTTCCAGTTTGCATCAACGCCCTGCATACATATTGGCACATCTCCAAAAGATATCCATTCTCAAGTGTCTCCATATTTTTCAAACTTCCATCAGTCTTCATATCTTTCATGGAGATATCCTAGTCAAATCTTCTTGGTCTTTGGATGTTGATTGACTTTTCCATGGTTGCATATCCCACTATCTCTTCCTTTTCTTTCTTTACACATTTCATTCCCAAGAATTTCCAGTCAAAATTCCTCCAATTAATGTCAACCACCTCATATTACATATGAGGACATATTATGTTTATTTCATCTGGTGAATGTGTGACCCATGCATTCCTGCATCCCTTCGAGGGAGGAGATCCTTCCTTTTGATTATGCTCCGAAGATAGAGCATTGATCCATGTTACCTGCAACCATATAACATGACTCTGCAATATCGAATGTAAGCATACAAACCTCATTTTTCTTTATGTCATCTAGAATTTCTTCAGCAACTTCCTTGATTGAAAAGAGCTTCAATCCCTTGATCTGCTTTGCCTCTTATGTCATCATACCATCATCCCATGAATTCCACAAATTCGGAATTCTTGATGAAACACTTTCTTTCCCATCTTAATCGGTGAACCTTTCGATGAACATTCCATCATAGAATCTTGAGGATCTAGAGTATCCCCATCCAACAAATGTTTCCTTTTGACAGATGTATGATGGGCCTTGTACTAGATGACCTTTATTTTCTTTTCTTTTTCCATATTGCCACCTATGTTACAAATGAGGTTTCTAAGAGCTATAATCTTCCATAGTTGACTCCCATGCTTCAACCATCTTTCATGCTTCTCTATGATGATGTCGTGAGGTCTTGCTTTCAATGCTTCTATGTTGCCATGATGCATCCCATCATTTTTCTTAGTGAATCATGATAGCCATATCTTACAATAGAAGCCATAGGAACTTGAAAAGAACTTAGGTGAGGAAGACTATCTCAATCGTAGTAGAGATCTCTTACTTCCTCTTTCTTGGACTTCTTCTTTTGGTATTGTCCTTCCTAATCTTAGGACAATCTCTTTTGTAGTGCATGTTGATTTTTGTAGCATCTGAAAGTGCTCTAAGTCTCAAATTTGGTGTAGAGGCTTAGACACTAGTATTCCAGAGAACCCAAAAAGCGTTCGTGAAAATTCCACTCGGATTTTGTTTTATTTGAAAAGTTAATTATTTTAATGGGGACCCTAAGTCTAAACTTAGGGAAATTAAATAATTAAAGGATATTAAATAAAACAAAGTGTGAATCTTCTAGAGGACATGGATCAAGTCATGTTATAATCTTTGCCGTTGATTAGACATCTAATCTGGGCAGTTGATATGTCAACGAGAAGACTATAAAGGAAGGCTTGAGGGTCATTTGGAAAACACACCAAGACTGAATGTGAAAAATCCTAGATCCGGATTCCTACTGCAACAATTCTGATTTACTTCTTCTATTATGTTTCATAATTATTTCATTACTGTGAAATATCAAAGTAATTTTTGAAGCAGTCTACACAAATAATGCTGCAGAATATATCTAACTGCTGAAACAATCTGAACAAAATACAATGAAAAAATCCACATGTGACACAGTTATTTTTGGACTAAGTCCCCGGAAAAACCCAACTTGGGAAAACCGGTGCAGCAGATCTAAGGGTTTGTATTATTAAGCAACAAAATACTTGAATACAACTAGAGTGCCAACATCCGACAAACCCTTCATAGAAATCTAGACAACGAATATAATTGTGAGATATACCTCACTCTGCAAGTCTCCAGCTGTTCTAAAACAACGTTGGTGAAGCCCTCATTGGCTCTGCGTGACTGCCTATGCAGGATCTGTGTAAGCTTGCGTGGGCAAGCTTGAGGAACTGTGTCACCCCTTACTGCAATTGCTCTGGCTAATCTGAGACCGGATTTTGACCCTCCTGGCTCAGAAACCCCAACCTCTAGCTATCTACGGACCGACTCCAAGAGAAGCTGCACTGTTTCTGTGTGATTTCTTGCAGGGTCCGCGTCACCTCTTTAGAAAACTGTGCTGTCTCTCTCTGTGTCACCTCTGCCTCCCTCTTAAATACACTCTTGGTCCTCCTGACCAGTCTCTGCTTTTGCCCCTCTCTGGATCTGATTACTGAATCACAATCACTTAGCAAACCCTACCCTAGTGATTTGATTCTTGATCAAACGCTGTGTCTCCTCACACAAATTCGAAAATGCTCAAAGTCTCAAGTGTCACAATGTGTTTTCCATAGGCCCCTCACCCTTCTTCTTATATTCTTCTATTGATCCTTCAACTGCCAAGATTAAAACATTATCAAGGGCTAAGATTAACTTGGAGGTTATCCATGACTTTATCTAGAAGATTCACACTTAGTTTAATTAATACCCTTTAATTAATCAGTTTCCGTAAGTTTAGACTGAGGAAAACATTAAAAAACGATTAATTATTTTAATTAAACCATCTCTAAGTGGAATTTTCCAAAACCATTTCTGGGTTTAATGGAATACATGTGTCCTAGCCTATATACAAAGTTACAAGGCTAGAGCACATCCGATGCTACCATAAATCAACACTGCATTGATCTAAGATCGAAATTTTTAGGGCGTGGTTTGTTGAGAAATTCGAGTTAGGGATCTGAGCAGTGTGGACAGAGATAGCATCCGGGCAGGAAGAGATTTTCTCAGCCAATGGAGCATCAACGAGAGAGAGGCAGAAGAGATCTGAACAAAGCCAATGTTGAAGGAAGAGGGTTGACACAGTGACTGCGTAGGGCTCACGTAGAAGCAACACAAAGGCAGAGTAAGGGTTTTCATAATTTTGCTGGTGGATCAGTTTCAGAGGCTGAGATTCGGAAAGTGGCACCGGGACGCTGTTCCTCAGGGTCCACAGAGGCAAAACGACTTGGTTGCGAGCCAACGCTGAGCCTGGAAGGGGGTGACGTAGTGGATAAAAGTTCCAACTCTGGATCTGCGTAGAGCTTCTCCGGGGCAGTGTTTTCTTCATCTATATTAGCCGGAAATTCAGTGATTGAGTGAGGTAAATCCTCACAAATTCTTCTGCCAATATCTCTCTGTAATTGAATCACCCTAGGGGAGGTATTCAAACATTGCTATTACATAATAATAAAACCCTTAGATCTGGTGCACTGGGTTTCCTGCTTTGGGTTTTTCCGAGGACTTAGTCCAAAATAAAGGTGTCATATGTGTGAATGATTTCCTTGTTCAGTTTCCTTGTTTCAGAATCATAATTATTGTAGTGTAGGCTGCTTCAGTGATTGCTTCAGTATTTCATGAATGTATTCATAAATAATTGTGTAAAGTAAATTACATAATAGATGAAGCAGTTCGGATGGTTGCAGTAGGATTCCTTAGATTGATTGAGATCTAGGAATTTTCACAGTGCCCATATTCTTGACACCCTACATTGTATCTCAGCCATGTCTTCTTGAGAACTATTCTTCACGAACTTACCTTTCCTTATATTAAATGTTTGACCGCTTTCACTTGGTCTTGTTGTCGCCCACAGGGTACAACAAGGGCCACAACGCTGAGGGCAAAGGCTGTCACTCAAATCTTTGCCCACTTCGTTCTAGCTATCTCTTAGGCAAGCTAACGGGGGTAGTCCCTAAGGGGTGAAAGATGGATGATGAAGGAAAACTTGTTGGGAATCAACAAGTTCTAGGAGATGCATTGAGAGTTATCTTATTAACTTGACTTAAATTAAATGCAAGCGAAATTAATTGAGCAATGTTTTAGGTTATTCATTTAGATTTAGACAAATTGTATTTAAAGTTATGAGACCAGTGCCTTTATTACAATGCTTAGAAGAATAAGCTTGCGGGATTAATGGTTTATCAAGTAAACATATAACAAATGCTGCTTTAATGGATGATCAACTAGCCTATATGTAATGCAAATCTTACAACTAGTTGAAATGCAAAAGGCTTGGTTAATTATTATTTAAATGTCTATTCCAAATTTGAATTTCCCTTGAAGATCACTTGCCCAAGTTGCCGAAATTTTTCCAATACCTGAAACACAACTTTTTACCAATTTTTCTGCAAAACCCACCAATGATTAGCTTCAGAAAATTAAATATTCAGATAAAAAATGGAGCAAGGGGAATCTAGTCCAAATAGGGCTAGTGTTGGGCTGGGAGAAAGTAGATATGGGCTTAGGAGCCCCAAAACTTGAAACCCTTCTTTTGAAAAAAATTATTTTGTTTCAGATCTTCAGATTTGTTGCAAAATCTTCTATGGATGGCCCTGCAAATTTTTTGGAGACTAGATCTTACCCTAAAGGGCCTAGATTTAGCTCTAATCCTACTCTTTTCACTTGATCTTACCCGCACAAATGAAAATAAGAATACCCAAAACCCCAATATATACCAAAAAAAAAATAAATAAATTAATTCAAGCCTAAAATCCCCAATTGCAAAACCAAGATGAGATAAATAAAATAATTTACAAGTTTAAAATAAAAAATAAAATAATAACCTAAGAAATTATATATACAAGAAGGAATTTTAATATGAAATGGGTTAGTGAAATTATTTAAATAATGGAAAATACAAGGTGAAATTTAGTATATATAGACACAAATTAGAGAAACTATTTTCAAATTTTGATTGTGGGATAAAAACTTTACAAGTGAAAATTACTAGTTAAATCTAATTAAAAAAAAATTAAACTACAAAATTAAAACTTAAATCAAATAAATATTTACAATTTTGAAATCTAAAAATTATTTACAAAATAAATCTAAAGAATATTTACAAGTATGCTAAAAACCCCAAAATGTAAAATTTAAAACAAAATCCAAAACCCCAAAACATAAAATTTAAAACAAAATCCGAAACCCCAAAAGTTAGAAAATTAAAATTGAATGATTCAGATTTATACAATTAAATTACAAATCTACTAGATCTAAGGAGTAGGAGTCCAACTCCGCTCCCAGATCTGTAGATATAAGCTCTTTCTAGCCAGATCTATCTATTGAGCACAATTTATAAAAAATAATAAATATTAAAAAAATGAGGTACTAGCCCAAAAGACCTTGCAAAGATAAGTCTAGGGATTTAAATCAAGAAGGCTCTTCATAACTTATGCCTTGGGACTGCCCCAAATGCCAATCGAGGACTGCCCCAAATGCCCAATTTTTTAAATACAAATGATTTTTGCACCCTTCAGATTAAACTATCAGATTAATAGACGTAAAATAAAAATGTATTTTTTCAAGAATTAAAGATACCTGCTAACTCTATCCAATTAAAATGCTATTTTAGACCCAACAACCTATGCAAGATACCTGTGCAATAGAGTATTCCGCGAAGACTTTTAACCAATAACTTAAAATTAATATCAGCAGAACATTAAAAACAATGTTATCATAAGATGCAAAAGAGGAACACCGCCATCAATGTAAACCCCAAAGACTTTGCATTATTATTATTCCAGAAAAAAGATTACAAGAGAACTTCGAGAGAAAGTACATGACTCAAAGATCAGATCTTTTGTGTGACAAATGACCTGTAATTTATAAATATAACTCTCCAAAAGACTAGTTGGCTTGATCCCGATCAAAGTAATCTTGATCGTTGGTAAAGATTTAATTATCTTTTAATCATCATCATTGAAATATTTATTTTTTTGAGGGATTTTCGGATTTTTCTTTTAATTCCTTTTTAATTAACTCAAAATTAATTATTTTGAGTTTATTTCCTCAAAAAAATGACTTTGACTTAACCACTGAGGTCCAAGGGTCAAAAATTTCTTGAAATTTTCAATATTCCCTTGGTGGAGGACCTCCAAAAATTAATTTTTCTAGAACCCATGAATTTGTTAATTTGGAGAATTTATTTTTCCTAAGACTTAATTTTGACTCTAATAATTCAATTTCTGGCTTAGGATTTTTAATTTATTTTTGCTAGAAAATTTAATTAATTGACACGAGGGAATTAATAATTTTTTCCAACCCTTTAATATTTTAGCACCATGGCTTAAATATTATTTACAATAAGATAATTACATTCTAACCCATGAAGGGTGAACACCAGTTCGTTATAGACCCTCAATTATTTACCCAATTTTGCGACTCAAATATGATCTAGTAGACCAAGTGATTTGTAATAAAATAATCTAGCCAATTAGCTAGGATTATTCCAAAATGTCTTTTACAAAGACTCGATAAAAAACACTAGGACTCACCTAAGATCATGACGATAAAATCTGCCCTAGCTTTGGGGTGAGGGAGGAGGGAAAAACTCTGTCGATCATTTGTGTTTACAAGCACATATGAATCTGTGAAATAAAAAAACCTTCTAGGATGTAAATCGTCATCAAAATACCTAGGTTGTTACATACATTATGGTCTTACTAAGATCATTTACATTATAAACATGCAAAATGGGTTTACAACTTTGACAAATTGTCGACTGATGATGAATCCTGGATGATCTGAACACTGGAATATGATGGAATCTCTCTCCGAAAAAATGTACCGCTATAGGGTAGTTGACATAGAGTGGTCAGCATGTCCTTCATCACTTTTTGCCTTCAACTTGTCTTCTTCTATCTTGCATAGAAACCACAAGTTGTTGAATGGGATAACATTCTTATCCTTATGGGCATTTGATACAAGGTTACCTTGTTCATCAGTTAATGCAATTAGAACAATGGAGAGTATTTCTTTATCAAATATCATCTCTCCTAAAACTTGCAGTTGAGTTCTTATTTGAAATGCTTTTGAAAGATACATAGATATCCCTGCATCCTTTGACACCTTCAATTTGAATAGATTAGATCTAAGTGATATGACCTTTCTTATTGCACCTTCAGAGAATAGTTCTGCCAACTTATCATAAATCTCTTTTGATGTCTCCAACCCTGCTATATAGGGAATGAGGGGACCTTTGACAGACTTCATAAGAATCTCTTGAGCCCTTAGATCCCTTTCCATGTATTCAGATAGTGCTTGACCTTCAGATGGTTTGGAGACCTTAATATTGACATGATTGTTGACTTCATTTTCTTTGAGGACTATCTCTATCCTCCTTTTCCATGCAAGGAAGTTTGACGACCCAACAAAATTATAGATCTCCGTGCAAAACAAAGTTATTTTACTAGATTAGATTATAGAAGAAAATATACTTGTCAAGTGAAGATGAAATCTTCAACTTGATCCCTTTGATGATGATGATTGACGAAGATGTATTAGTGCCTTTTGGATGATCTTCTTCCAAATGAAATCCTTACTTCAATAAAAAGGAGATTGCCCTTTTTATGATGACAATGCCTTTTGATCTAGCTTCCTTTGGATGAATAGTCTTTAAGATAATTCAACTTCAAATTGATTGAGAGTGGATCCTAGGAATGCTTCTTTGATTGAGCTAGGGCTTTTACTTTTTTCAAGATGATGATATGATCTTGATCTTGAAGTGCTTTTGTTGGATGAATAAACTTCAAGCTAACTTGATTTGTAGATCTCTTCAACTTGAGTAGGTGTAGGGTCTTTGTGGTCTCTTGAGATGACTTGAGGATTCCAAGACTTCTTGTTGCAGTAGACTTTCTTTGATCTAGAGTTATGATGCTTCCTTTGTAGATCTTGACTTCAAGATGATCTTCGCTTTGATGCCTTCCTCGAGATTTGATCCTTGAGTGTCCCTTGATAAGATGCCGTTTCTTGACTTTGCCACCTTAGCTTTGATACCATGTTGAGAAATCTAGGGCTCTCTTCTTATGATAACTGCTTGTGAATGATTTTTACTTTCTTAGATTAAGATCTTCTTTTACCGAAGTTATTAGTGTTCTTCTTCATCAAACAACTACCAATGCATAAACCATAAAGAGACAAGAGACACAGAACATAGGCGATCAGCCAGGGCCAAAACCTCTCCCACTTGAGAGGAAAACCCAAACGAATTCTTCTTCTTATAGAGACTTCAATTGACGAATATCAAGACGAAGACCCTTGACCTATTAGCCACTCCAAGACCAAGACACAAAGATACTTCTTTGCTGCTTCTCTTCGTTGCACAAGACAACGCAAGTCAACCTTCTGCTTCTTCTGCACTTCTCGGCTACCTTGAAACTTCGACCTCTTTTCCACAGATCTGCAATTTGTACTACTGTGATTCCACACGTGTGAGGAGTAGAAACAAGTTTGGAGGTGATTCCTTCCTTCACTATACTTGGAGGCTTCTCTAGATGAACTCGGCTAGCAATAAGACTGATTTGGAGACTCAAGTTGCAGAGATCAGAAAGACCCTATGTCTCTGACACTTTCAAGGGAGGTTTGGGTTCCCTATCAAATGTCAATGTCCCCACACCAACTGCTCTAACAATGATGTCGTTTCCGAGTACTACCTCTATATCAATGCTACTCTCTGAGAGCTCTGAGAAGTACTCATGGACTCCTGTCATATGACGTGAAGCCCCACTGTGAACATACCAAATACTTGAAGATGCTCCGCTAGTGGAGGGAAATGCACACTCCCTCTCAACCTCCGTGGCAGGTGATCCTGCAATAGTGGACTCACAAGCGATGAACCCAAACTCCCAGTCAAAGCTCTTCGAAAAGTCCTCTATCTCTGCTGATGTTGCCAAGGTCTTGTCCTTTCCCTTCTTCTTCTTCTCCGGACACACAACTGCATAGTGTCCCAACTTCTGACAATTTCAACACTTCACCTTGGAATAGTCCTTCTCGTTGTTCACTTGCTGCTTACCTTTACCTTTGCCTTTGCCCCCACCACTACTTGTGGAAGCTTGCTTCTTTCCCTTGCCCTTCTTGCCTCTTACTAACAATGCTACATTGTCATTCTCCTCAACTGGTTTGGCTGCCCCAAGATGGTTCTTTCTGATTTCATTCTAAATGCAATCATCCCACCTCTCCCAAGTGGGAAGGGTCTCATGTGCAACAATCCCGCAAAATTCTACCATGTCTTGGGAAGACAATTCACTATAATCTGCACCAACTCAGTGGGTGGAATGGCCTCTCCAACAGCTGCCAACTCATCTCTCACATTAGTGATCTTTGTGAAGTATGCAGTAACACTATCGGTCTTTGCCATTTTAATGGCTTTCAGGGTTTCCCCTTGGACCATTTTTCTATTTTCATTGGTACTCTGGTAGAGATTTGTCAAAGCTGTTCACATCTCATGTGCAAGTCTCTTTCCTCTCACATGAGGAATGACATGGTCTTTAATGCCATCTAGAATCAATCTCTTTCCCTTGGCATTCTTCTTATTAAAATCTGCCTGCTGAACAGGGTCAGCAAGCACTGCTACTGGGTGCTGTGTGGTATGTATTATTATGCCCCAGACTTCTGCCTCCTCAAAGATGCTTTGGATTCTCTCCCTCCATGTACTATAGTTGCTGTGCCCATCCAACCTATCCTCCACCCTCAAGCTCAAAGACATGCTTGCTGTCCTAACAAACTGAAAATATCAATGCTGTGGTAAAGGTTCAGTTTTCTGTGCGAAATATAAGTTTGCTGTAATTTTTCATTTGCTGTCCCAAGCTGCACTTTTCAGCCACCCAAGCTCTGATACCATGTAGAAATTTTGATCCAACCCCGGTGATCAGTTTCGCCTTATTACTCTCATGTAGTTAAATGCCCATTCCCATAAACATACATTCAACAAGCTGGAAATAATAAATGTTTCTGAAAACACAAATTCTGGAAATTTCAAAGTGCTGGAAAATGCAGAAATAAAACTCAGAAATTATTTCTGCCACACACATAGAAAATGACTCATTGATTTTTGGTCAATATGACCCTGGAAAAACCCCCTACAACTCTTGGGGAAAACCAGTTCGAAAGCTCCTCTTTATTTCTGAATATTGCTTTTACAGTGAAACAAAAATACATAGAAAATTCCAGCAACCAAACAAATACAACTTATCTCGTTTTCCATGCTTAAACACCGCCTCGGAAATTGTGCAAACAGTAAAACAGGAACATCAATAAATGCTGTACAAACTTCCTTGAATTTCGTGCCTAGAAACACATCAATAAATGCTGTTGTACGACCTCCTTGATTTGCATGCAGAACAACAATAAATGTTGCTGTACTACCTCCTCGAAATGCGTGCAGGGGGACAACAATAAATGCTGTATGGATTTTGCCTTGTTTTCTGTGCACAGGGACATCAACAAACTGTACGGTTTGCCTCGAAAACTGTGCCACAAAAAGAACAAACTCCTCACCTCGAAATCTGTGCTAGTATGCTGTACGATTGCCTAGGAATGCGTGCCAACGCTTCTGTACAGAAATTGCCTTGAAAAACATGCCCAAATTTTCCTTGAACTGTGTGCCAACCTTGCTGTATGGATTTGCTGAAATGCTGCCTTGGTATGCGTGCCAAGGTTCTGCTCTCCTTCAACTCACTGCTCAGAAAATCTCCTTGCTCTCTTCTCCTCTTCTCTCAATCTGCTCATGAAAGACTCAATGACCTTTTCTCTTTTTTTCTTCCTTTAGCCTAATCCTAAGTGACTTTTGGGGAATCCCTAAATCCAGTGGCTGAGATAGCTTTAGATCTAGGGCTGAGATTAAATGTGCATTTAAATCTTAGTTTATATTTTTTAATTCACCCCACTTTAATAAAGACCCTTTTAGCTTTTTATTTCCAAAGTCACTTTTCACTTACTAATTTCACATTGATTTTATTGAAGTCACTTTAAAATTAGACTTAGTAACTTTATCACTTATAAAGTCACTTTTAAATTAGATTTGTCTTTACCACTTATAAAGTCACTTTAGGAGAAAAAGTTAAATACATTTGGACACTTTTCCCTAGGCCAAAGATCAAAGCCTTAGGGAACCACTTGTCCTCTGGTATTCAAATTTTAACATTCACTAACTCGTTGGTTAGTAGGCTGCCTTCTTGTGAACTTCACACTCTTTCTACTTCAGACCTTGACTAAATTGCTTCATCGAAATTTGCCTACTGAAATGAGGCCGAGCTACCTATTTATAGTTGTTTTCCCATGTATATAAGCCGACATGAGTTGAATGTGAGCCTACATGTCCTTTAGAGAGATTTCATTATTCCTTTTGATGATGACTTGAAGGAGGCGACTTTTCTTGGTCTTGGAGGGCTTTGTTATACATTTAATGACTTACACAAAAATGTAACATGCCCAAGAAGGGTCCATCATACATGACATTGACTCAAATTGACTTTTATGACTTGATGACAAATCCGAAATGCTCACAATGGGAGCCATCACTAAAAATAAAATTCCTTGCTCATGAAACCCATGAGACAAGCATTACAATAATAATTTTCTTTTTCTTCTTTACATCAATTACATAAAATCACAATTACACATGTCATCATGAAGATCGAACCTAGTTACACTTTTCAACACCCAAAAGTGATATTCGTTTTTAATATTTATGGAAGTGACCTTGATACATCTACATGAATATGAGAATGGCCTATTGATGTATGATATCGATGTGATGAATTACAGTGAACAGGTGACAATGATGACCGTATCATATATATATATATATATATATATATATATATATATATATATATAGGTCCTAATGAATGGTAATGGTAGTATATGGGAATGTCACTTTCATACGACAACGATATGACAATGAGATAATAGTGAAACAATGTTCTATGTGACATTGACTTGAATCTATTTAACAATGACCTAGAGATATGGCGTTGACTTTGACATAATAGTGAACCTTGACATAACAATGAGCTAGTATGACAGTGACATCTAATATGGCTGTAACCTTGTATGACTATGACAATGACCTTGTCAATGACGACTTTGATGTGTGAACAGTGCCCTTGATATGATAATGATCATGGTACTCTCGATGGCACCTTGATGTTTGACAGTAACCCTATATGACAATGATCTTGACGGTGACCTTGATGCAGTGACCCTAACATGGCAATAGATTTTGGTGAAGGACAATGTGTTCATAACTGTGATGTATGGTTTGAGGATGATATGACATAAATAGTTGAACCTTGACAACAACAATCACTGTGATGTATACCATGCTCTTATGATGGTATGATATGGTCTGTTGCTCGATTGACCCTAGGTGGCCTAATGTGATTGATGATGATATCTCATGATATTTGTACATTGTATCTCAATTGAATTTTTGATGAATATCTAATAGAAGAAGAATCTGGTTGGGTTTTCCCCCTTGGGGTTTTTCCTTGGTCTCTGATCTAAATCCTTGTGTCTCTAGTGTGCATGCTTTTCTTCTACTGTTCTGTTGCTTTGTTGATGTTATTGCTCTCTCTACATAATTGCTAATGATGATATGATGTTATGGGGTGAATGCAATGTGTAAATGATGGAAAAGTTTAAAAAAATTGCAATTAACTACAACAGAGAACAATCTAGCCCTAAAAATTAACAACAATCTTCTCAATTATCAATTATGCGACTATAACTATGAACCGCTATAAAGATGAATAATTCTCGTTCTAGCTCCCATGTTCACGGATAATAAATTCTTCAGATGAGCTTCGGTGAAGAATCCAGATGATCCCTTCTCTTTACCTTCGGTAGAAGCCTAATTAAGAGATATAAAGTAATCCCTCTTTCCGCTATCTAGGGTGTATTATTGCAACACCGAAACCAATCTGGATAGATCAGCTAAGGTGGATCTCACACCACTGAAACTACCCTCCACACGGGTTTGCACCCAAACTTCAAGCTCAAGGAGCTCTTAGATCAATTAACAAAAGAAATATCCAAATGAACATGTCTATGAGTGAGCTTCGATCCTCCTTTTAATGTCATGAGATATCAAAGTACCATGGGTCACCTTTTTCTTTTAGCAAGTGACTTTATAATTTTTTTTTAATTTTTATTTGTTTTCGTTGTCAAAATTTTAATTAATTATTCCCTGATAATTCACAATGATTTTAATTTGTAGCCCACGGGGATATGCTACCCTACTGAGACGGTCTCCATTCCCTACATCTGAAAAAATGGGAAATTCCATACTTTCTTTAAATGAAGCATTAAATGCTTGAGAAATTGGGTGATGGTGAATGAGTGGGGTAGATTTCATGCCATGCTTTTACCCATTCACTGAATATAGTCCCAACCATCTTTTGTATTTTACAGTTACATTCTCTCATTTTGGATTTATATGCTTCTATCTTTCTTTTAGTTGCATCAACTGCCAGGGCCAAGTTTTCAGGTCCTGACTCAAGGATCTGGGAGGAGATTGAGCCTTTTCTATCCAGACTTCAAGCGATCCGGGATCAGCTGACTGGTATGGGGGTGAAGATGGAGGACGATGTTTTGGTGAGGATAGCTCTAAATGCTGTCACAAATGAGTGGGAAACCTTTATCCAAAGTCTCTTGGGCCGAGCCGACCTTCCCAACTGGGACAATATGTGGGCGATCCTCCGACAAGAAGAAATCCGTCGGATCACCAAGAAACGGTTCATCATCGGGTTGAGCAAAGTAAAGAAGGAAGAAGAGGAAGGTGTAGCCTTGGCATCAAAGAGACAACAATGGAGGAAGAAGCGTGATCTATTGAAGATCAAGTGTTTCCAGTGCGACGAACTAGGACATTTCGCCAGCAATTGTCCTTAGAAGAAGAAGGACAAAGAAGCTCTTACCTCCAAGGCTGCTGTGGCGGACGATGGCTCCGAAGCTGATTTAACCATGAGCGTTCATGAACCACGAAAGTGGGGCGACATGGATCTGTAGAGAAATTATAGAGTGATGCCGGTATCCTTGAGTAGCTCAACTCTTGGATTACATCTGAGCTACGGGGGCCTCAAGACGGTGGCGGGACAAGTGGAGCGGTGGGTGCAGAGAATCACAGATGGAGCAGAGGCAAAGATGGATGCTGAGAGGAAGCAGCACAGCACAGAGGCGCTGATGTGACTTCAACAAGGTGCAGAGCAGCGCTGCAGCAGCGCAGAGGCTTCAGGATGACAACGCAGTGCAACAACATCATAAAAGACTTCAAAGCAGAGGCAACGCAGAGGAGGTCTGCTTACGTAGTGCAGAGCTGCAACTGTGCAGCAACCTCCAGTTGACAGCAAGGAGCAACAACCTATGGAGCTTCAGTAACGAGGATGCAACCCAACTGACTTGTCTGTCAAAGATTGGGCAGGAGTTTTAACTTGTTTCTCTCAGCAACTAAGTTGCAGTGCAGCAGTTGGCAACACAATGCAACAGACTGATAGGGAGCTACAATATAGATGTGGCAGTGGCGGTGGCAGCGTCATGGGCAGAAGTACGGGAGAGCAGCAGCAACGCAGTGATGAAGGGCAGCATGCCAAGCATCAACACAGAGACCCACACCAGAGATCAGTGCATAACTTCGGGTGAAGTAGTGTTGTACTAGAGCACATTCCTCGCTAAGAGGGAGTGTTGAGATTTTTGAGTGTTGGGGTAGCATCGAATGTGGTCTAGCTCTTGAACTTTGTGGAGGGACTATAGTACATGAGATCTCCAAGACTCAGAAAGGGATTCGAGAAATTTCATTCTGTTTAAGAGATAATTAATTAATCTTTTTAATTAAGGACCCTAAGTCTAACTTAGGAAAATTAAAAGATTAAAGGTAATTAATTTAAACATGTGATGAAAATGACTTAAGTCACATGGATCAAGATTTCTTTTAATCTTAGCTGTCGAATCAAGATTAGATCATGGCCATTGGTTTCCCAACGAGAAAGTATAAGGGAAAGGCTTGAGGTCAGTTGGAGAACACACACACGAAGGTAGAGCACTAAGACTACGCTGGAATTCTAGGGCGTGGTTTGTTAAGAATTTCCAGAAGTGTTTCAGTTGTAGCGAGGGGTAGTATTGGCTAAGGGGATGATATGATCCTAGAGCCAAGAGTCAGCAAGAGGCAGAGAAGCAGCAGTCAGAGCAGCGCAGAGTGAGTAGCAACTACGCAACAGCTACGTAGCACCTGTGCAGCGCAAAGGGCTTTTGTGCTACGTAGGCCCAAAAAGTGCAGCGCAGAGGCAACAAGAGGCCATCAGGGCTTACGCAGGCCCAACTAGGGCAGCGCAGGGACTGCGTCACCCAGTCTAGGGTTACATAGGCCTCTCTTGAGCAACACAGGGACATCAGAAGGCTAGCAGTGCTGACGCAGAGGGCTTCAGAGTAGTGCTGGGGTTTCTGAAGGCTGAAAAGCGCTGAGTTCTATAAATCCCATTTGAGGTTGTGAATCAGTCCAACTTTCTGTCTTCAGAATAGAGGTATTGCTGCAGATCTTATATTTCTTTGTTGGGTTAACCATGAAGGTGCCCAAATTTGCTCTACTTAGAATCTTCTTAATAATGTAAACCCTCCAGCAGCCAAAAGACCGGTTTTCCCGCATTGGGTTTTTCTGGGGACAGTTGTCCAGAAAATCTTGTGTGTCATTTTGTCTATGTGCATGTATTCAGTTTAGATCTGTACATATGTAGGCCGTTAAAGTGTTTACTTCAATGTTAATACTGAACATTTCGGATTAATAACTTTTTTAAGTAGGAGAAGTAAATCGTGATTTAACAGTAAGGTTTCTGCATAAGTAACATTTAGAAACTTTCACAGTTTGGTCCTCGGAAAAGGAAGAAGATCGAGATGTCAAAGATCCAATGCTATGGTTGTTAGGAATATGGGCATTTCAATAGAGATTGTCCTAAATTCAGGAAGGCCAACGAGAAAAGGAAAGAAGGGAATGAAGCCCATATCAACGAAGAAGTTGAAAAGCCTGAAAAGAAGAAATTGAAGGAGGAAGTGAAAGATCTCTACTATGACTGAGATAATCTCCTTCACTTGGTTCTTTTCAATTTTGTAAAAGATAGATATCATGGTAAGAAGCATTGTAAGTATGATAGGATGCATCATATTCGAACATTACATGATTATAGAAGCTTGAAAATATAGCTGAAGTAGAAATCTACATGGTTGTAGCAATCATTATGATGGAAAGGAAGTAGCTCATGATATCCTCACTAAAATCATGTTAGTATATATAGTTGGAAGAAAGTCATCTAGCATGATAGAAAAAGATCATCATACATCATCATTATTAGAAAGGAGCATTTGCAGGATGAGGGTAATTAAGATCCTCCATTGGAATCTTCATTAGAAGGTTCTCCTCTAGTTGGGAGAAGCAAGTGTCTCGCTAATGGTGTACATTCCACCTTGTTTGGGATCCATTGTTTAGAAGGATGATGGCATGGTGACAAAGGAGTGAAACATGTCAAGATGGTTGAAGTACTTTCAAGGAAGGAAAAAAAGCTGTCGAAGGAAGTCTAGATGAAGAAAAGGAGAAAAGAGGTATGTATGTACTTGATAGATTAAGTCATATTGTCATATAGTTGCGGATAGCATGATTGAATGCTCTATCTCATGAGCATGATTGAAAAAGAAGGATCTCTTCCTTTAGAAAGATGCATGAAGGCATATACCTTGAACTAGTTCACATATTGATAAGATGAAATCAACATAATATTTCCTCATATGAAATATGAGGTGGTTGTCAAGATGAAGGAACTATGTATAGAAGTTCCTGGTGAACAATATGTGAAGAAAGGAAGAAAAATTCGTGAGAGATGCAAGTATAGTCACATCAGATAAGATAAGTAATCAACATTCAATAACTAGAAGAATTGGCTATGGCATCTCCATGGAGAAGGTATGATAACCTTGATAAAGTCTGTAATAGAAGGTGACCCTTGACATTGAATATCTTGGAGATGTGTTTATGAATGTACAAGATGTTGATGTTGCAAGAAGCAAATTTCATGATGAAAGGCCATCATAAAATGTAACTTTGATTTGATGTTCATTTTTTATTTTCATACAATATCTAGTTGGGTTGAAACAGGGATACCAAAAGAGAGTTGTAGGTGTCACCTACAACTAGTACTCATGGGAATTGATGGAAGATCCCGAAAGAAACATGACTTGGAAGAGGTAGCCATATGAAGAAAAGCCAGATGTGGACTGGAAGATCACTTTCTGATGAAAAGAACGATGACTTGACTATTGGTTCAACCCTATGGTTCGTTGAAAGGAAAGTGATGGATGGCCGATTCCTTATGAAGAAGATCTAAAAAGGTGAAGGTTACATGATGAAGAAATTGAAGTTCATGACATCGAAAAGAGGAGCCATACAAGCAACTTATAGTACCATGATCTCCACCAAAGAGCAGAAAAATGCTGTTGGAAACAAGTCCCTAGTTAAGAGAGAGCTTGGACAAGTCCTTGGTTAAGTGGGAGCTTTGGTATATTCCTTTATAACAATGAGTATATCTGATAAACCCTTAGTTAAACTAAGAGGTGGGGTGAATCAGTTTAATACATTCATGGACATTTAAAACCTTTTATTCAACTCATTTACACCTTCATTTCATAAGCAACTTAATACATAATGGATCAACAAACATAACATAATGTGTGGACAACAAGTAATTAAACAGAGTAAAACATCACATCAACACTTAATCATCAAGCACATAGACATCAGATATAAGTGGAAACTCATAAAGGGAGAAAACCACATCTTATTATTGTTGTGATGCAAAGGCAAGCTCCAACTCCCTCTCACAACTGATTTTCTGTAGGCTCCAACTTACAGTAGGCTACTACCCCAAATTCTACAAGCTACAACTTGCAAGGAAGCTCCAACTCCCATCTATTTTTTGCAGGCTACAACCCACAAGAGGCTCCTACCTCAACCAGCTACAACTGGACATCTATCAAGCTACAACTTGATATGGAATCACCAACTCCTTCACACCACAATAAAATCATATGCTGATTTACCTGGATATCAGCTCTGTTTTTCTCCATCTTCAATGTTGCCCTTCCAGCCTTCAAATCTGCTTCACATCAGCTCTAGATCTGCAGAGCATATCTATCTGCTGTCACTCATTCTTCCACTCTCTAACCTCTCTAGGCATATTACAATAACATCATTTATAGAGATCACTTCATGGCTGTTTGCATTCTATATGGGAATATGAAGTGAACATGCATGACTTTTGCCTTCCACCCACTCATTTCCTCACTCAACATATTTAGGATGTTACAACAACATATACACTCGTTTCAGTATTAAATTGGAGTTTTGATTTGCCTTGGAGACTTGCCTTTGCATCACAAACGATATAAAATAATTAATACATTTACAGTTACAATCAAATATTTCACTCAACCCTTCCAGCTTCTTAGATTTGCTGTGTGTTTGTACTCTTCTGCTTGCTGTCCCGTTATCTTTTATGTTTCTGCAATTATATTCCAACTGTGCTGCATGACCGCCTTTTTGCCTGACTCGACCCATACTGTTGCACTGTTCTGAACGAGCTCTGGGTCCTTTTTCTTACCTGAGCCTTTTCTTGCTGTGTTCAGTCTTTTCTTTTGTTACCCGAGTATTTTCTTCCGCGTTCCACCTTTTCTTTTAACACACTGCCGCAACACTGTTCTGCACGGGTTCTTGGTCCTTTGACATGCGTTCAGGTCTTTCCTTTGTGACCTGTGGAGTATGGCCCATATGAACTCCCTTTTAACGCAGCGAAGTACAATATCAGAGTTTATTCCACATACATACATTAGTGATCAAACAACGCATACTTTATAACTTAACGCACATAACAGATGCAAAACAGGGGTTATCGGGTCCACAACACTTGACCAATCATAGTACATCACACTTCGCTTGCCCGCAACTTTTAACGTTTAGCACTTAAACGTATCTCCTGTCTTGTGCGATATGCAATCGCATCGCATAGCATCCAACTTACCTTACCGTGCGAACCTTAAGCACAAAAACACAAACTCTGCGATGTGCGCTAATGCGCAGTGCCGACACGTGGCTCCTCGCTTTCACCGCATTGCAACTTTCTAACCTTACCGCATTGCAAACAAATTAACATACCTTAGCGCTATCTGCTAACATTTGCGATGTGCGGGCTCGTGATTCGTTGTCTGCCGTTGATCTGCCCCTAGATCTAATGGTCCTCATCTGATCACACTTCGCACTTTATAAGATTTACTTTGTTGTTACCCTCTATTTCTTGCGATTTGCGATATTGCGCAGTGCTTACACGTGATCTTCTCCACTTCGCATCGCATACAATTTAACTTACCTTGCGATGACCTTAACACTTTCCGCTAACATTTGCGATGTGCGAACTCGCGATTCGCCGTCTGCCATTGATCTGCTACACGATCTAACGGTCCTCGCTTGTCTCCTTGCCGGTCCACTTCGCATTGCAAGTTAAATAACTTAACTTCCAAAGTCTTAATCGTAAATATTATACCCTGCGATGTGTGCTTTTGCGATTTAATCTCATCCGTTCATCTCTTGTCTTCACTTCTGCGATCTAATCTTGACCATCCGCTCATCCTTCACGTGACTCTTCTTCATCTCTTTTGCCCGCTCTGATCTCTGCCATTAAACCTTAAAACTTTGTTTCTGTGATTCGATCTTCGTCGTCCGATTACCTCCCATGGAATTCTTCTAAGTGTTCTCTGCCTTAGTCGATTTTCCTTCTTCCTACGACCATTGCTACTCGTCATCTCTGCTATCCTTCCTGAGCTTTATTCCGTTTCTAAAACGCGCTGATCTCTCCTGAGCTTGTTCGTCTATTTGTTATTCATTTGGTTTTGAGATTATTACGCTTGCTCCACGCCTTAAATGCGCCGATCTCTCCTGAGATTGTTTTGCTGCCTTTGCTCCTTTTCTGCCTTAACTGCTTCTCTACTACCTTTGCTTCTTTGCTGCCTTTGTTCCTTGTCTGCCTTTGCTTCACGAATCTGGCTTTGTGCCTTATCTGCCTTAATTGCTTTTGCTCTTTTGCTCCTTTGCTGCCTTTGTTTCACGACTTTGCCTTTGCTCCTTGTCTGCCTTAACTTCTTTTGCTCTTTTGCTGCCTTTGCTGCCTTTGCTTCTAAAGTTGCTATTCTCTGCTCCTTTGTCTTTGTTGATAGTCTAATGCTACTCCTTGCCTCTCTCTTGCTCCTCTGCCTTTATTTTATGTTTTCTTACTGCGTTATTGCGTGATCTGCTTTTTTGCCTTATTGCTGCTGCTTCTCTGCTCCTTTGCCTTAATGATAGTTCAGGTGGTGCTCCATTGTGCTCCTTTGCCATCAATGACAATATTTCCAACAATATCCTTCTTAGTTGAGAGGGAGAGATAGACACATCATTCTTGTCTTCATGTTGTGAAGAAAGAATGGAGGATTGAGTAAACATCTGAGATTGATTCCGATACTCTTTGAGGATGTGGTAGGGAATCCAATAGGTAAGAGTAGTTGAAGAGGAAATTCCTCGAGGATGTGTTATTACAAGATAGGAATTGTCCTAAAAGGACATACTTTGTGAACACCCGGTTAGGGTATGTGTGTTGAGAGACAATGATGATGGTGTTTATCAGTCATTGGTCTCGCTAGCATTGTGCTCTGATCTTGTGGAGAGATAGAGCTGTTAGTCAAGGCCATGCTATGTGACAATGCTGGTTGGTGTGATGAGATGCTCTGGCATAAGCTAGGAAAGTAGCTTATGAGATCGCTTACCAATCCGATTCTTCTTATGAGAATTCTTCAGTTTGAGAATGCATAAGTACCTTGTGTGGATTATGAATACCTCCCTATTTAAGAGGGAGTGTTGAAATATGTAAATAGGTTTGGTCTTCATAATGACATATGCAATCATGATCTTATGTATTTGTTGTAAATAGAAAAATATAATTTATTATTGTCATTCTTGAGGCATGGGTTTCATGCTCAAGGGAAATTTATTTATAGGTTAAGAACCCATTAGGTGCTTCTAGGGCTTGTCATTGAGTCTACAAGTCAATTGAGTCATTGTCATGTATGGAAGACCCTTTTGGGCATGTTACATATTGTAAAGAAAAAAGTATTTGAGTGAAAATTAGAGTCAAGGACCCTCGAAGACCTTGTCATCATGCAAAGAACAAGTCGGCCTACAAGCAACATCAAGTTTGCCTCATGGACAACTATTCAACCTCCAAGGAAGACTTTATATAAGGATGTACCGACCTCATTTGAAGATCATCAATTTAGCTCACAAGAAGTTCGAAAAAGAGGCAAGAAGAAGTCTTATATCAAGCGAAGGAGGAGACAAGAAGAGAGAAAAAGCAAAGTGTATCAAGGACTGTTTTTGGGCTTTCTTTCCTCACACGTGCGAAGTTAGGGAATCACCTTGTTGCTGTAAGGACAAATTGCAGAAGAAGCCGAAATTTGTGTGCAGTCAAGCTAGCAAGCCGAGTAATCAAGGAAGAGAAGGATGCCTTAGCGAAGAAGAAAAGAAGCTAAAGTCACCATAATTCCCACACACATGCCACCTAGTGTTTCTGCAGCAAGGGCCGAAAATTGCAAGCTAAAATTACAATCAAAGTTGCAGTTCCGAATTCTTGGTCAAAGGAGAAGTCAAGGTTGCTCCAAGGAAAGTTTGACTTTGGATGACTTGATGAGAAGGAAGCTCTTCAAAGGATAAGTATGACTTGGTCTTGGAGGGGTCTTGGTCAAGGGTTATAGGTCTTGGAATTCGTCAATTGAAGTTCGATAAGAAGAGAAGAGTTCTTGTGGGTTTTCCTCTCAACAAGAGAGGTTTTGGCCTTAGCTGATAGCCTATATCTTGTGTCCTCTTGTCGCGTTGTCTTTATTGTTTGGTAGCTGTTTAATGATAAGAAAACTAACTATAATCAAGTGAAAGAAGAAGCTAATCAAGTTAAATAAAAATACATCACAAGCAGTTATTAGAGTAAGAGAAATCACCTAATTTAGCTGCCCTAGATTTTTCAACATTATAGTCATTTCGCTGGAATGCAATGCCATTTTAGAAGAATAGAAATTATATAGAATGCGATCATTGTTAAATGTGCGAGTTCATTGTTATATGAATGCGAGC
This sequence comes from Pinus albicaulis, assembly GCA_034641835.2. NCBI lineage: Eukaryota > Viridiplantae > Streptophyta > Pinopsida > Pinales > Pinaceae > Pinus > Pinus albicaulis. The sequence continues at coordinate 676,351,669 of CM076576.1, forward strand.
CACCATTATATGAATATGTGCCAATGTAATTGTCACTTGTAATGTGATATCAACCAGAAGCGATGCTATAGAGATCGATAAAATGATGCCATTAAGTAACAATGTCACTGAGTACATATATGAGTCATAGTAGCTTCATTCCACATAGATCGATACCACATGGTGTCATTGTGTATATTTACCAATTGTAGATGCCAAATGATGTTGCTATACAGATCTATTCCAAATAATGAATATCTGTGATGCCTTTGATACATAATTGCAATACTTTTGCTCTAACGATGTCATGCCACTGAGTAACGAGCCACTATGTAAAGGATCATGATATGACTGCACTACAATGAAAGCGTTCCAATGCGAGTCACACCACAATGCTAAAGTAATGTAATTTATGTGCACTTTACGAGCACTATGTAATGCACTTACCACTGTCATAAAATAATGTGATGCCACAGATAGGTGCAATATCACGGGATCTATCGGACCACAAATATGTGATACCATTGAGGTATTCAATGCGAACCAATAGAATGAGTCATTTAATTTAATGCCATTATAGTATGAGCGATGTCAAGAGGATATTGGGCCTCTGTAATGAGCGAGCCAAATCAAATGCGATCCTCAGTTAATGGCCGAATAAGAGAATGCGAGAGCCATCATAGAGCATGAATATGAGCCCACAAACAATGAGTGGCGAATCACAGAGTATAGTGTAAACATTGTAACTAAGTGTGAATCAAGAAAAAATGATCCTTGGGAAAATAGATAATCCAACCATGAGCTACTGAGTAATTCAATATGATGCCGTGTGAGCCACCGTTTATTAATTTGAGCTACCGAGCCAATCTGAGCCTCTAAGGTTATTTCAAAGTCAAACGGACCTCTACAATTAGCAATTGTTATGAATGTGAGCTTCAAAGATTGAGATTGAGCTGTTGTAAAATAATGCGAGTTATTTGCCATACGTTCTATTCCACAAAATATATGAGCCAAGCCATTTATGAAAGATGCAGACCACAAAAGGAACAATCAAGCCACATAAATAGGGTTTACATAACAAATATAAGGATATTATATATTCCCAGAGTCGCGTTCAATCCACAACAATTTGTCAATATAAAAATTCGTCAATACTAGCCAGGATGCACCAAACTTCGATCCAAAGAGCCAACAAATTGATCTTTAGGTGTCCTACTATGAAAATTTCAAAACTGAAATCCTATTGCAACAAGTGGATATTAATTCTTCTAATTGTTAATTAACTTAACAATTTAGTTGCTACGACAAATATCGAATAAATCACGCTGCAACGTTCACAACAAAACTTCGAAAATAATATCCTTGGAAACTGAGAAATATTCTAGCACACATAAAAATTGACATAATTATTTTTGGACAAATGCACCGGAAAAACCTAATGCGGGAAAACTGGTGCAACAATTGAGGGTTTTATATTATTAAGCAAAGTTGAGGGTTTTATATTATTAAACAACATTGAATTTATTTGAATACAATCTGGATGCCGAATATTAGCTATCTTGTAGAGAAAATACTGGCAAAAATAAACTGAGGGAAATTACTCTCACTTCGAGCAATCCTGACACTTGACTGCCCCTGAAATGGAAGCATCCACCTAGCCGTACGCATCTTTTGCGCCACCTTATCGCAGTCTGCTAAACGCTCAACCCAAAACAACTGCAAGTCAAGCTGTCTTCCTTGCTGTTGACTGGAAAAACGCTTCTTCAACCCTCTGGAACCTCTGCCCGACCTCTGGAACTGAAAACATCTTCTTCCTTCAGTAAATCGAATTGCCCTCTGAAGCCTTTGTGCAACTTCAGGGAGAAATTTCGACCTCTCTACAAATGCACTCACCGGATTTGGAAATCTTGCTCTGGCTTCACTGTCCCTGCCTCCTTTTGAAGCTCGAACTCTTCCGACAACTCTGTCTAGAAAATCAAACTCTCCAAGGAAATCAAACTCCACAAGTGTGTTCTCCATCTACCCATCGACTTCTTCTTATAATCCTCTGTTGGACTTCCAACGACCAAGATTAAAACTTAATCAAGGGCCCAAATTAATTCCTTGTCAATCCGTGTGAGTTTCTAGATGATTCACTGCCCCTGAAATGCAAGTCGCCCATGTATCCCTGCACTGCTTCTATGCCATCCTAATGCAGTTTTCTACATGCTTAGACCGAAAGAACTGCAAGTCAAGTCGTCCTACTTGTTGCTGATTGGAAAAACGTTTCTTCGACCCTTTGGAACCTCTGCCCGACCTCTGGAACTGAAAACATCTTCCTTCAACAAATCGAACTGCCCTCTAAAGCCTTTGCGCTGCCTCGACTAGTTTCCTAGAGAAATTTCATCCTCTCTACAAATGCACTCACCGGATTTGGAAATCTTCCTGCGACTTCACTGACCCTGCCCCTCTCTGTCACTGCTTCCTTCTAAAGCTTGAACTCTTCTGACAACTACCTCTAGAAAATCGAACTCTCCAAGGAAATCGAACTACACAAGTATGTTTTCCATCTACCCATTGACTTCTTCTTATAATCCTCTGTTGGACTTCGAACAACCAAGATGAAAACTTAATCAAGGGCCCAAATTAAGTCCTTGTCGATCTGTGTGAGTTTCTAGATGATTCACACCTTATCTCAATTAATACTGATTAATTAACCATATTTCCTAAGTTTAGACTTCAGAAATATTAGAAAATAGGCTAATAATCTAATTGAGACACTTCTAGGTGGAATTTCCAGAAACGATTTATGGGTTATGGAGAACTCCTGTGTTTTAGCGTCTCCACATATTTTCGAGATGAGAACACCTCCGATGCTACAAAAACTAACAACTACTTCAAACCTTAGCTCTGAAATCATGTTGAGAAATTGGGAGGTTTGTAAATTAAATTAGATTTCTCTTTCTTTGATAACTGCGTGTGATTTTTGTTGGCTTCTTATTAATTTTATTATGTTCTTCTTCATCAAACAATTATCAAAACATAAATATGAAGGTCACAAGATACTAGTGAACACAAGATATAGGCTCCAAGCCAGGTCAAAACCCCTCCAAGGGGCATCTTATAGCATTAGATCAAAGTGAGATATCCAAGATCAATGAGCACAAAAAGACTTCAACCCTCTAGATGCCACGTCAAACCCTTCCTTCTGCACAACAAATTCATTAACAACAAGAGACCAACAACGGATCTTCAACAAGAGATGTGATAAGGCAGAACTTCCACACATTTGAGTTCAAGAAAAATCCTTCTTCCACTTCCGACTTCGACCTTCCTTCCTTCTGGTAAATTTCAGATCAAATCCATCGAATTTTTGTGTGTCCAAAATGAGCTCCAACTACCTTCTATTTATACTTATCCAGAGGGGTTTGAATAGACATGTATTTTGGGGTAGGGCCGACTTGGCATCTAGAGGCAGTTTTGAGCCAATTTACAATCTGAAAAATTCCTCTTGCTTTTCCTTTACAACAGATCCAAATAGGACTTTGATTATTTGATTCAATAAATCCTAGAAGCATGAAGAACATGCTTATCAAAAATAATAATTTGACTTGAGCATGAACCCCTGGCTTGAAAATAAAATGACAATGACAATTATGAAGACCGAACCTAGTTACAACTTTTTGAACTCATTACATTAAATGAAAGCTCATGATAGCAAGAATGGTTAGAGTTCCTGCTGAAATATCACCCATGTTCCTTCAAAAAGAAATCCTAGATGGGAGAGAGATCTAACTGGAGTAACCGGTGGAGAATCCTGACACAATGTTATGTTTTGATTAGCATAGGGTTGTTGGCTAGTTGACTGCACAAAGAAGAGAAAAAATTTCTCCTAGGGGTTACCCATTTTTTGGTTGGTCATAGGTCTAAAGAGTGGGGACTTGTCTTAATGTAACAATGGGCACTTGTCCTATGTGGTGCCACCCTAGTATCTTGTCGAACCTTTACAAGATTGCTAATTCGAATGGTAACAAAAACTTGTTTGAGAATCTATTTGTTGATCTAAAAGTATAGATTGAGCCATATAAACTTTTTAACTCAAATCTTGAAGTTACACTCCAATCCAACATAAACCCTAAATTCCTATCTTTATCCCTGGGTGGAAATCATTGTAGAACCCTTGGGGGGTTCGTAGCTTGTGATAATTGGGTTATATGATCCCTAAGATGTACTAGGGAAGCCTCTCTTATGTTGGATTGTGTCCATCACAAAATTGAGGGGAGTTGTTGCTAAGGTGACAATACCATTGTTGCACTTGATCTAGGTTGCCTAGTGAGACATTGTAGTATGGTTATAGATTTTGCTGTAACATTGTCAACATTTATGAAAAGGCAAGTAAATACTAATTGCAGACACGCATAAATGCTAGATGTAGTTTAAGATCAATATTTGAGTTGCATAACTAGACTAATATTGGAAGTTTTAAGGTCCAAGGTTACATGTGCATACATATTAACATGTAATGAGGACTAAGAGAATGGCTTATAGCGTGATCTTATTCCCACCCATTTTGTGGAAACATGGATACTCGTAATGTCTCTCTCTTCTTCCTTTGGTTCCCTTGGTAATATTTTAGTCATTTCAACTTGGGAATTACTAAGTTAGTTTCATAAATGAAAATAGCGGAAAAGGAGGTGAGAAAATGGAAGAAGAGCTTGGAGTATGTTCGATCGAGATTTTAAAAGAAGAAATTGTTGAACCCTTTGTCAACAAGTAAATTTCATCTGAAAACAAAGTTCTATCTAGTACACAAAACGTCTGTTCTTAATAAAATATGTATAAAAATAACACAAATAATGTAAATGACAATAATAATGACTAAGGTTTAATTAACTAATAGTTAGTAATGAAGAGTCATGTCTCTAAGAACATGACCTTTGTGAAGAGGTACCTACCTAGGTATATAAGCAGGCCCTCACCCTCATTGTAAATATCTCATATCTCATATCAATTGTATATACAATATTTAATATACAATTACTTGTCCTACAATGGATGTTCTTGTCTTCGAAGTATTCTGAAGATTTCTGCTGCATATACGAACCTTGTTCATTACATTAGTATCAGAGCTGTTCAATCCTCTGACTGTTCAACTATTATAGAGAACTAGTTTGATCCGGTTTTTGACCGAAATAAAATCGTCAACTTTGTTGCCATCATTATTGAAGCATTCACTACATGAGTTGGAATTTCTCCATTTTCGCCAATAGGCCCTTGGCCATAAAAGAAAAAAATAATTAAAAAAAAAGAGATAAAAAATGTGAGTTTAAAGGGGATTTTAAGAGATATAAAAGGTGATTTTAAGAAGGGTTATCTAAATTTATAAGAAGGGGTACTTTATAGTGAAAATTATTAAAGTGAACATTTAAAAGTTTATAGAAGGAATTATCAAATTTCTAAATTATTGAATTTCAATTAATATAGGGAAAAGTAAGTTCTAAAAGGGGCATAAAAGAATTCATCTCCACATTCAAAGTACCATTGAAAAAAAGAGACGAGAAGCATATTTAACAAAAAAATAATTTAAGAAGGCCTTTTAGATTTTACCAAAGTACCTTATACCCCAAAAGTTACGAAGTGAATATTAAGGTGTGATTTGATTCAATAAACATAAGGGTATACATTAATATGCTTTGAGTAAGCCAAACGATAAGTAAGGTATTTTTCATAAATATTATAAAATATCAAATCTCCCTTTTGAGGAAAAAGAGAGGACAAGAAAAAGGGAAAATAAAAAGGAATATTCTATTTGATATTTGGTGTATTTTTATTTAAAAAAAATACTTTTAAACCCTAAAAGCTCATCTCGGGAAAGGGAAAATGGAGACCAGTAATGAAAGGTTTCCTAAAACCTTTAGTAAATGTGTTGGTACACTATTTAAAATCAAAGAATCACTCGCAAGAAGAGATATTATAATCCCTATCAGTCCTATTGAAGAGAGTAATTATGTTAGTCCTAAATGTGCTAACCAATTAGTGATTCCTGAATCGAATATAATTGAAACAAATTTTGTTGACACGAGTGATAAACAATACGACATAAATGATCTACAACTAAGTATTTGGGATTATATTTTTATCTTGCAATTTACCGTGAAATCTTTATTTTTCAGTGTTCCATAGGGACGCATCCCCCAGGGTGGGGGACGCCCTTCCCCTCTCCCCCACGCTCCCGGGATGGGGAAACTCTTGGGGAAACGTTTCCACGCGTCCCCTTTTTTGGGGAAACTTAGGGAAACTCCGGGGGGACTTTTTCTTGGTGACGAAAAGCGTCCCTCGCATCCCTCCAATTTTTTTTGCTAATAACAATTAAAAACATAAAATATTACAAATATTAATATAATTAAAAAAAATGAAAATAAAAACAAAAGGATAAATTAAAACTTTAAAACATAATCATTCACATTTCTCATTCATTTCTCATTAACCCTATGATTTTACCTTACCACCCGACATTTTTCTTCTATTGTTGCTCAACATTTTACCTTGCTGCTTGAGATTTTCCTACTGTCATTGCTTGACATTTTGCATTTGCAATTTGTTGTGATTCAAATTTACCATAAACTGGGGACCTCAGACATTTGGAGCTGCAATTTTCATTTTGTGACTTGTAGCTGTTGGATTGGAGTTGCAATTTTCATTTTCTGACTTGCACCGGATTGGAGCTGTGATTTATTATTTAGTACTTTTTGAGAAATTTACTAGTCTTTCACTGCTTTCAAGTTTCTATGTTTACTTTTAGTTTAGTATTCTATGGCTATATTTTACTTCAGCATAATGTCATTGTTATATGATGAATTTACTTTCGATGTGCATTGTGTAATTTCAATTGTCAAATGATTAATTTAATATAGATGTACCTTGCATAATATTAATGCCCATTGCCAAATGATGAATTTAGATGGAACATTGCATAATGTCAAATGATGGATTCAATTTAGTAATTTACTTTTAGATTTACAATTTTACATTGATGATTGCTGAAATGTCAAATGATAATTATGATTCATAATAGTCGAATATGAAATGATGATCATATTTAGATGTACATTTCATAATTATTAAGAATTTCTATTTACTAACTTAGTTATTTACATATTTTTGGGATTTTATTTTTTTATTTTTATATATTAATTTATTTTTTATAATTTTAAAATTTTTATGAATCTGACGCTCTCCCGTTTCCCAGAAATTTCCCTAAATTTTGTGGTTGCTTATATACGTCCCCCTTGTGCGTATCCCTGCTCTCGCGTTTCCCTGTCCCTAATTCTAGTGATTTGATATTCCCTTATCTTGTTTGTGTCGTTTTCTTGATTTATTTAAAGTGCCTAATTTCCTTCAGCTATGGAAGTTGCATGGTTAATTTTTGGATCTTCATTCGAATCTTTTGTTGTTGGAATCTTATGTGGAAACACGAGAGGCTTGCTTTTTAATGTGCTTTTGATGATAGATTCTCAGCTTCAACATTTGGATGTAACTCACTACAGATCTGGTGAACCGTTTTGTGGCTACTTGTTTTATTGTTTTTGAAATTTCTCTATTTAGACACCTTTCGAGATCCGTACTCCATAGACATTTGTTCTCAGGAGAAATTTTATTGTGTTAAGAAATCAAGATCAGGTACTTTTTCATTCAGATGACTCAGAATGTTGAATTGTTTTCACACCGTGAATTTCAGGTTACTTGTTGTACCTTACAAGACTGCATGTGTTGTGCCCCATAGCTATAATATATATTTTGCTCAAGTGGCTTGTGTTTTTCTTCTGATAGTTGTGTTGAGTCACAATAAAATAATACCAGTACAAAGTATATTTCTAGCCAATTCTGGAAACTTATAATATTTCCTACTTTTATCAAGTAGAAATGAGGTCACGGCCTACTGATGTCAGTCAAGTATAAGTAACTACTTTAGTAACTTAGATAAAAATTAATTAAAGCATAATTAGGAGATAAATCGTGTTTTCAAAACATCAATGTCTCTGGGGCTCGGAAACTCTAGGTAGGTTGTCATTAGACTTTCTTCTCTTATAAATTATGATTTGAAGTTATTTTTGTTCCTCTCTTTTGTTTAAAAGCCATGTTTGTCATGTCCTTGCCTCTAGGATTTCTGAGTGCTACCCAAGCTCACTATTTACTTGTTATCACAGTTATGTCAATAATAATTAATTTTTCTTAATTGGGATACAAGTAGTATTTTCCAAGGCTTCATGTCTTTTGGGTTTATCAACTCTAATTTATAGTTAGTCTTTCTACTCTTCTAGATCATTAACAGAAGTTATCTCTGTTCCTCTCTTATGCTTAAATTTATAAAAAGTTAAAACCATGTGTCATTATGTACTTATTATCACATTTGTCAATAATAATTCATATTATATCTTCACTTATTTTATTATTTTGCATATTTTGAGTAATTTTGCAAATAACTGGTGCCAGATGCGTAACAGTACGCCTCCCTCATCTAGCAGAGCTCTGCGAAAGTTTGAATGTTTGGGTCATACTTTGAAGTTTGCAACTTGAATGACTTGGGAGTTGTCATTATATGGTTGCATTGTTAAATTAACTATGATCTGTTTTCTGTCATTGCAGGTTGAAAGTGAAAGGGTTTTTGAAGTTGGAGTTTGGCAAGATTTGGCTTGTCTATATTCTGGTCTCTCTCGGTGGCGAGATGCTGAAATATGTTTGGAGAAGGCTAAAGCTTTAAAAATTTATTCTGCAGAGACATCACACGCAAAAGGTAATAATTGAGGTCTTGTTCCAGATAAGGCAGAAAAGTTCCATGTTTTTGGGCACCATCTCCAACTTTTGTATTATTGTTTTATGGAGAGGATTTTGTCGCAGATCCTTGATATTCTCCGTCTTGCATACATTTTTTGCTTCTGTAACCGGTGCACATTAACTACGTCACATTGTAAAACAGCCAAAAATATTGTAGTATGTTTGGTTGTGACAAATTTAAGATAAGATAATTACATTAATTTCCAACAAATGACGACAAAAGTAGGTCAATGGGACTGCTGAGTACAATGATATCAATACAATAGGAGTACCAAAAGGGCTTTATAACGCACCCAGTCCCCTCTAAGCTTCTTTGAGGGTATGGGTGTAGATGCCCAACCTCGAAGGTTTATGGAGATCGGGTATCCAAATTTTCTCTTCTCTTAACCATCTCAAACCTTCTTTCTGAGGGCACCATTGTCTTCTTCTCGTCAAGAGCTTTGCAACAATATAAGTTTCACCAAACTCCGAGCTTGAGACACAAAACTATGGTCCTTAGAATATTTGTCATTTGTGCAATGTTAGTGTCCGTACTGCCCTTGTGTCATCATCAGAATGCACCATGTCATTGATCTGGACACCTTCGCTTGCCAGGTCATATACAGATCTAGGGTTTTTATTTAACCGCCTAGCTGCTTGTTCCAATCTTCTAGATTCCAAATCCAAGGATTGGCACTTAGTCAATAGGTCAATCATCCGGATCCGAATTCGGATGTTTCCAAAACTGCCTATTAAATGAACTTCCAGATTTCTGGATTTTTGTTACGATGAATGAGTCATTCCTCCAGAGTCTGGATATCTAGAAAATCAAAAAGTCTCATTTCAACAAAAAGTTTGATTTTTGTATTTCAGGTTTGGAACATCTGCTATCCATGCCATCTCCACGATGGAGGCCACCTTGCCTTTACCTCAGCATCATCACGCTTTTGAGCCACATCATCACCATGCCACCGTAGCACAGTCAACGCAGGCCAATCTTCTGCTCAATCATATTTTGCTAAATTCATTCATCACATCTTCTCTCTCCTATAAATGCCGCACATGTGACAGAACGAGGCCGAGTTGATTGGTGTCTGACCGAATTGCAGGATGGCAGTTTGACCACGTTTGACTGAGCTGTAGGAACTCTATTTTGGGTTGAGTTCGACCATAGTTGACAGAGCTGGAAGAGGCCAAATTTGACTGTAGATCTGATCGTAGGTCCGAGTTTGATCAGGTTGGTTTTACCGCAGAGTTGGGCAATTTGTCCAGCGTTGACTTCTGACTATTTTGGACAGTTTGATCAGCCTTGACTTGCTGGAGTTTGACAAGATTTGTCTGGTATTTTGATTTGGGTAGTGGCACATATTTTTAGAAAAATTATTGATTTGGAAACCTTGCTGAAGAATAATTTCTCCTAAGAAAAGTTGCTGGGTTTTCTCCCAAGTTTGTGTTTCCCAGGGTAAAAGTACTATCTCTGTTGTGCATGGCTGTTCTTTATGATCTTTATTATTTCAATTTTCAACTGCATTCACTGTTGAGATTTTCTGTGTATATTTGCTCAATAATATCAGTGGCATGAGATAAAATGTTTGAAGATCATTCGGTAGTAATTATCAGATTAGAAGATTAGTTTCTACTGCATGAATTATGTAGCTATAGTCAGTCTTCATAATTGATATTTTAGCCTTTCAAATATATGTAATGACAAATACAAGACATGTTCTTCATGTTGGCTTCAAGAAAGACAATTTCAATTGTTGAAATTTATTTTTTATATCCTCACAATGTCAAGTTGGCCCTCATAGAAAGCCAGTCGGCCCAACCTAGAGGACGTGTGTTGATTCTTACATGGTCTTATATACTGATAATTATTTTTGATGATTTAATCCATTTCATATTCTTAAGCATTACTTCATAATTCAATAATTATACAGAAGACATCAACCATAAAACATTTAGGACAATAAGAATATAAAGAGGCAGTCCACACAAAGAACACATAGATTTACCCTGGGAAAACCCTCATGGAGAAAAACCCAATAACCTTTGTCAATAGAGAATTCCTCAATTCAACAGAGACACATCTAAGCCAACAACTAGGTCAAACCTGTTCCGTGGTTCCTCCTAGTCAAGACATGGTATGCTCATCAAGATGATCATCCAGATCTGCCCCAGACATGCTTTCTCGACTCTCACTGGCTTGCTTTAGTCACACCTCTTTACTGTCGTTGATATGCCTCAGATAATCTTTCGCTGGCCTCATAAATATGCCATATGTTGCCTTAGAATTATACCTTGTGCTGCCTCAGAGATATGCCATGTGCTGCTTCAGAAATACGTCATACTGCCTCATACTTGCGAAGATACCTCAGGAGCTGCGAGCTCCTTCTTGACTTGATGGAGGAACGAATTGGCCATGTATATAGTTTTTCTTTTGGCCGAATGGGTGCATCCCTTGCTGGAGCCGACTTGGCTATTAGAGAAGGCCAACTTGACTAGGAGGCGGCCGACATAACCATTTGGAACCAAAACTTTTAATTTCAATAATTAAATTTTCTTTCTTTTGAAAGTCCAAATGGGACTTGACACAAAAATAATTTTCTTTTGACTTTTAGCATTTAAAATATGCTTTACAAATTCATAATGCCTCAAACATACTGTTAGAAAATTAGAAAGGCAGAAAGATTCTCTTATGTTGATAATTAGTTGTGATATTCTTGTAGTCTTATTAACTTTCTTTATGTTCTTTTATCTTCTTTTCATCAAGCAATCATCAAATCAAAACATGAAGATCAACGACACCATATACAGGGGAAAACCCAATCAAACTCTTCCATTAATAGATTCAAATCAAATTGAGACAAACCAAGACCTTAGACCTGACCCAGAAGACCTTCCTCCACCTAGTCAGCGTTCCAAGTTGATTCTGCAAACTTCAGTAGTCTTCTCTTGCCTCCATCTTCAACCCAGCAACAACACAAAATTTTCAGCCCCCAACTTCAAGATTTTTAGCCCTACTACAGATATGAAATTTCGGCCTCCCCAACAACTTCAAAATTTCGCACGTGTGAGTCAAAGAGAGAGAAAAACAACTTCTTCTTGCTTGAAAAATGTCTCCTTCTCCTTCGCTACGGGTTTCTCCTTTTTTTTGGGAATTTCACTCTTCTTTTCTGCCTCCAACTATTGCAGATTGAAATTCTTGGTTGGTCCTTCAAATGAGGTCAAGATGCTGCCTTTATATAGTGGATTCTACCTCGCAATTAGGGCGACTTGGTGGAGGAGGCCTAAAAGCGCTAATTTACATCAAAATTTTCTCTTGATAGATAAAGCCCAAGAAGGGTCTTTTACATGATGACAAGGACAAGGACTCTTGACATAAACCCTAGAAGCCTACAATGGAGGGTTTGACCTAAAATTCATTGACCCATGCATGAAACCCATGCTTTAATAAGTCAATTTCTTTTACAATAAAGTTTCTTAAACCTTTGTATTTCTTTTGATAAACATATTACAATATGACTCAAATACAATTATGAAGACTGACACTAGTTACATTATTCAACACTCCCTCTTAACTAGAGAGGTATTCATAATTACATAGATACAAAGGTACACGAAAGATCTCAAAATGATATGCTCTGTGAAGAGTCACAACACATGCAGTGCTATAGATTAGATACCTGACTAGGGTATTCTAATTGGTTGGGACTAAGGTATACTCAAGCTTTAGCCACTCTAGGTTCCATCAGGTTTTTAAGCTCTAACACCAAGCTAGGGATCTAGGTGTGTATTCAAGGTCAGAGCTCCAAGACCAACACCACCCTCCATACTTTAGGATCTAGACATCAACACATAGGCTGACCATATGTCCTCCCAGGCATCTTGTCACCCTAAGATTCTTTATCTCTCCTAATCGACAAAATCAAATATATCCACCATTCCAAGCATGTTTCAAACGTTCAATCCTTTTATGTAGATGTCCTGCACTATCACAACCCTAATCAATAATAAAACTTCAAATATATATACAATTAAACTCAAACCTTTGAGTCCTCAATCATTCTAATGTTACTTATATCATCACCAAGTTATCACATGCAACCTGTCATAAGATTTCTTCTTTCTTCATTAGCACCAAATACAACCTCAGTACTTCCCAAGTCTTTTGTTTGCAAATCCATCTCTAGTATTTTTATTCATTATTTGGTTTCATTCTTTCTTCAAGGTATTTACTATGACTGTCATAATATGTCCTTCCTCTTAACTGGGGAGCTATACCCTTTCTTCTATCCAAGCTCCCTCTCAACTCGACAGTTTCCTCCTTTTATAACAATGTAGAGACTTCAGTCTTACAAGGCTTTATTTCTTTCTTATGGCATCAAGATCATCTTGACCATCATCATTCTTATAGCTTCCTTCATCATGCTCATCATTATTATCATCTTCAACATCTTGAAGATTATGTACCTGCAAGATTTTAATAACAACTACAACCAAATACAAATATACATAATCATGAAGTTAAATATATCTAAATCATGTCATTACAATGGTGTTGAAAAAGTACCAAGGAGAGGTGTTACTAGGCTTTTATCCCTTTTAGCCTAGTGAGCACATTAATGGACTTTTGTCTAATTGACATATATGAGTTAAGGGTGGAAAGGGTACTTAGAAGTGTTGTACCATGTACTTTTTTAATATTAGTCACTTGTACTTTATAAAGTGGCTTTATGTGTAAAGTACTAAGTGTACTTTTCTAATATTAAAGTGAGTTGAAAAATCACTTTATGAGAAAAATAGAAAAAGGTACACAACTTGGAAAAAGGTAATAGGAGACTTTTAAGTGATGGGGCCAATGTATGAAGGGGGTCATTTGGGAGAAATGATCTCAACCACACATCTTTAGATTTGGAGATTAAATCTCAGCCATTGGATCCTAGGTTTAGGGATGCAATCTTTTTCAAGGAGACAAAAGAGGAAAAGGTAGGCTCATTCTTCACTTCACACTTGAGAGAGCATGAGGAGAAGAGAGGAGAGAAAACTTCAAGGAGAAATTGCAGCAGAGAAAGGACGGCTCGAATTCCAAGGAGGAGAGCTAAACTAGGGCACAATTTTCTAGGAGAAAGAGGCAACACATAAATCGAGGAACAACTTGAATTTCTAGGAAAGGCAACACGAAAATTGAGGAACACACCAGCAAACTCACAAGACAAATTTCGAGGCAGCAGGCACGAATTTCAAGGGAGTTTGTAGTGCCCGAAATTCGAGGCACAAATTTCGGGACTGCTGCTACCGGCAGTCTGAATTTTGAGGTCTGCAATGCTCTTCTGGCATGAAAATCGAGGCACAACAATCGCTCTTCTGCATAGAAATCGATGCAACAATTGGCACCGATTTCAAGGTAGAATTTGGGCACATTTTCCGAGGAGCTGGGCAGAGATAAATTACTAAATTTCTGGGCATGTAAATTTTGTGGAAATCTGAATTTTCAGTGAGCACAAATTTCCAGAATGAGTGCAATTAATGCTTCAAGAAAAAGGGAGATAAGTACTGTGTTTTATGTACTTATTTAAATTTTCTCAAGCAATAAAATCCTCCTTTGAAGACTGGCTTTCCCTACGAGGCTGTGGGGTTTTTCCGGGGTCAACTTGACCAAAAATAAGTGTCTCATATGGTTGAATGCTTGCCTCAATTTTGCATTAATTTTCAGCTGATAGCAAAGTGAAAACTAGTAGAAGTACTCTTTTAATGTTTGCAATGAATGCATACTGAAATTTATATCAGCATGACAAAACATGTGAGTTGGGCTTAAACAAACATATGTGCAAACTTGTATACTGGATTAAGGGTTGTTAAATTTGGACAACTAGGTCCAAACTCCATGTTATGATGCTCAGATTAAGAGGCTAATATTTTTGTTGGATTCCTCTTTCGGAGAGGTGTAAAATCCATATATAATATGTCTTAATCCGATGAGCAGAACATTTATTTTGAATTTATTATTCATAATAAATTATATGTGCATGTCGGCCTTAAGGTTTCACACCCCCAGCAGATGTGTCACACGCCCCAATGATGGATATAAATACAGGCAAAGTTGGAGAGCATTTCAAGATGTGTCACACGCCCCAAATGATGGATATAAATACAGGCAAAGTTGGAGAGCATTTCATTACAACACAACTCACAACATCTTCTCTCATCTGAGTTAGTACGAGCTCCTTGGAGGACGAGTTCAGCCACACGTGTGAAGGAGAAGAAGGACAAAACAGTACGGCTGAGTTGAAGGACGATTTTCTGCAGTTAGGGTTTTGCAGAAAGTTTGACTAGCGTTGACTTTGGTCAACGCATGGTCCGATTGGGCTGAAAACTTGTGGGAAGTTCGATTTTGGAAGGCCGTACTGTTTGGCACAGAAATCGAGGTCAAAGGGTTGACCAATTTGCTGATGCGTTGACTTTTAGCTTGCTGCCCTGCGTTGACTTTTTCAGGACAACGTTGACTTTTTTGGAGTTGACTTGGGTTGACTCGTTTACTGATTGGAGGACTGTTGTGACACATGCTGGGTTGGCTGACCAAGGAGACTTTGCTGGTTGAAGCATCCTTTTGACCGCCATAACGAACCACCACATTTTTCCTGTTTCTGATTTGTCTTCTGTAAGATCCACTTATATGTTCTATCTGCATTTTGCTTAACTATTTGTATGATTGCTGTGAGAAAAGTAAAATTGCTCCTAGCATAGAACATCTACAAAAATTTACATGGTATCGGAGCCGAGGTGAAGACAAACTCTATCTTTAGCAATCATCACCGGAAGAAATGGGTTCCACTAGTCTTGAATTCAAGGAGAATGACAAGCTGACTGGAAGGGATGACTTCCATGCCTGGAAGATGATATTAGATCTCAAATTGGAGGATCATGATCTCTTGGATCATGTGACAGGGAAGATTCAAGAACCTCCATCCAATGCTACCGCTGCTGTTAGAAACAAGTATAAGAAGGGTGAAATCAGAGCAAAGCTATTGATCAGGGAATCCATACATAAGAGTCTGGTTGCCTATATATCTGAACTAGGCACATCCAAGGAGATGTATGACAAATTGATCCTTATGTTCAAGGTAAACAATGTGAACCAAGTGCTATTCCTCAAGAACAAGTTGAAGAATATGAAGAAGGGCCGAGATGAGTCTATTCAAACTTTCTTTCTGAAATTGACTGAAACAAGGAACAATCTGCTAGCTATTGGGGAGACAATAGCTGATCGTGAGATGGTTCTCACCGCACTTGGAGGACTCCCATATGAATGGCAAGTATTTACAACTACCATTCTCAATAATAATACCATTCCTAACTTTGATGAGCTTCTGTCTAGATGTATGCAAGAAGAAACAAGGATGAAGGAATTCGATAATGACAGAAATGTTGCCTATGGTGCTCATACCCGAAAGAAGAACTCTGGTGGTTCTAAGGACAAAGGAAGAACAAGGACTCAAGAGAAGAAGGGAAAATGTTTCACCTGCCATAGGCCTGGTCACTATGCTAGAGAATGCCCCTTCAAGAAGGATTCTCCCGATAATGATGATAACAACAACAACCGAAGGAATGGGAATCGAAGAAATGACAAATCCAAAGGAAAGAGGAAGGCTCACTTTGGAGGAAACAATCAACCTTCTAAAAGGTCCAGAAATACCAAGTATGAGGAGTCTAATGTTGTTGATAAAAGAAATGAGTATATCCTTGTATCTGCTCTCTCAGCTGCATCTCCGCCCGACACTATGAATGTCTGGCTAATCGATAGTGGTGCCTCAAGACACATCACCGGATTCAAGGAAGCACTTTCTGACATGGTTGAAAGGGATACTAATCTAGAAATTATCCTTGGGGTTAATGCCACTTATCCTGTGAAAGGGACAGGGACTGTGACCCTCCACTTGTCTCAAGGACAAGTCCTACGTTTGCAAGATGTACTCTATGTACCTAAATTGAAGAAGAACCTTGTGTCTGTATCTGCCATGGAAGACAAAGGATTCAATGTAACTTTCTCCGATGGAAAGGTGTTCATGTGGAAGGAGAGCTTCAATGAAGCTATCTCAATTGGTTTTAGAGTTGGTACACTCTACCAGGTTGGAGGGAGTCCGTTGGGAGCTATGACTTGTGATACTATCCGACAAACCGAACTATGGCACCGAAGATTTGGACACCTTCATTACAAGGCCCTTCCCGAAGCAAGGAAGGTGGTGACAGGAATGCCTGACTTTGGAAATAATCATGAAGGTGTATGTAAGGGTTGTGCTGAAGGAAAACATACAAGGGGACCTTTCCCCTCAAGTGTCACAAAGACATCTGATATATTGCAACTGGTCCATTCTGATCTATCTGGTATGTTGCCCATGACATCCCTGGGGGGATGTTCTTACTACATGACATTTACTGATGACTTCTCTCGCAAAACCTGGATATACTTCTTGAAGAAGAAGGATGAGGCTTTCATGTGGTTCCGTACCTTCAAAGCCTTGGTGAAAAATATGACCGGAAAGAAGATCAAGATTTTGAGGACTGACAATGGCACTGAATATGAGTCAAATGAGTTCAAAGACTTTTGCAGAGAAGCTGGCATTAAGAGGGAGACTACCACTGCATATACTCCTGAGCAGAATGGTGTTGCCGAACGCAAGAATAGGACTATTGTGGAAGCTGCCCGTGCCATGCTATGTGACCAGGGTCTACCTAAGTTTCTGTGGGGAGAAGCTGCAAATACTGCTGTGTACATTCAAAACCGATGCCCTCATTCCGCTTTGGACTCCAAAACTCCCGAAGAGGTTTTCTCTGGTAAGAAACCTGATGTCTCACATTTTAGAATTTTTGGATGTCCCGTCTATTTTCATGTACCGAAAGAAAAGAGAAGTAAGCTGGATGCTACTGGGAAGAAAGGAATGTTTGTGGGCTACAGTGAGACTTCTAAGGCATATAGAGTCTATGTACTTGGTCAAAGGGAAGTAGAGATAAGCCATGATGTCACTTTTGACGAAGATGCTTCCCTAAAGAAAGGAGTAGATCTTTCTAGATCTGGAGAAAATCATGAAGAAAGGTCTGGAAATCTGGAAGAACCACAGGATGAGACTATGCCTGATATTGAAGGACCAATGGACCCTATTGATCCATCTCCTTCACTGGGAAAGAGACCATCATGGCTCAGGGACACCCTCGAAGATGCCGAGGGTCATGCTGCCCCAAGGGGGACATTCCGAGAAAGCAAGAAGCCGTGTAGATACCAAGGGTATCTAGCTGCCATGAGTACTATTGTACAATCTGAACCTGGATCTTTTGAGGAAGCCATCAAGCATCAAGTTTGGAAGGATGCTATGCATGAAGAATATGAGCCTATTATGAAGAATGATGTCTGGGATGTGGTCCCGAGACCGAAGGACAAATCTGTTGTCACCGCTAAATGGCTCTACAAAATCAAACATGGATCTGATGGGAGTGCTGAAAAGTTTAAGGCAAGGTTTGTTGCCCGTGGCTTCTCTCAAAAGGAAGGAATTGACTATGACGATATATTTGCACCTGTGGTACGATATACCACCATCCGATCAATCATAGCCCTTGCTGCTACGCAAGGATGGAGTCTTCATCAGATGGATGTCAAGACCGCTTTTCTGCATGGTGCAATAAAGGAAGAGGTGTATGTGGAACAACCTCCGGGATTTGAAGTTCAAGATCGAGACACTTATGTCTGCAGGTTGAAGAAAGCCCTCTATGGGTTAAAGCAAGCACCCAGAGCTTGGTACGAGAGGATGGATAGTTACTTGATGAAGCTGGGCTTCACTCGAAGTAATGCTGATCCGAACCTTTACTTCAAGGTTGTGCAGGGGAAGTCTCTCATTCTAGTGTCAGAGTGTGATCGACCTCTTCGACAAAGCCGACCCTCTCATTCATCAATGTAAGAGGGAGTCACGTCGAGGGGCCCGAGATGAAGGACCTAGGATTGATGCACTACTTCCTAGGCCTGGAGGTCTAGCAGAGACCTGGAGAGATTTTCCTTTCTCAAGGAAAATACATTGTGAAGCTTCTGGAAAGATTTGGTATGGTGGACCGTAAGTCCGTGTCGACACCGATGGAACTCAACTTTAAGAAGTTGAGTGGCAGCGCTGCTGGGCCTATCTTGGCCAATCCTACTGAGTATCGTCAACTCATAGGAGCTTTGATGTTCTTAGTGAACACCCGATCGGATATATGTTTTGCAGTGAACACTTTGAGTCAACAGATGGTTGAGCCTCATCATTTTCACTGGGTTGGTGCCAAGAATCTTTTGAGATATCTTCGGGGCACGATAAACCATGGGCTGAGATACACTGCCGGGAGTGTGATACTCCGTGGATATACTGATGCCGATTGGGCTGGCAGTGTGGTGGATCGTAAGAGCACATCGGGATGTTGCTTCAATCTTGGTTCTGCTTCGATCTCATGGATGAGCAGGAAGCAGAAGTCAGTGGCTTTGAGCACCGCGGAGGCCGAATACATTGCTGCAAGTATGGCCTGTTGTGAAGCAGTTTGGTTGCGTAAGCTCTTTAGTGAGCCGTTTGGACATGTGCTAGATACCACTGTGATACTCTGTGATAACCAGAGTGGGATTCGTATGACTGAGAATCCTGTGTTCCACGACCGATCCAAGCATATTGATATCAGGTACCACTTTATCCGGGATATGGTACAGCGAGGCGCCGTAAGGCTCGATCATAGAGGAACTGATGAGCAGGTCGCGGATATTCTCACTAAGCCCCTGGGGAAGGTCAAGTTCCTAACCTTCCGTGAGAGTCTTGGTGTCGTGGAAAGACCCTATGATGTGGGTCCTGTTGGACGATGAGCTCTGGGAGCTTTGGGGAGCTTTGGGGATAGCTTCTCGGAGCTATAAGCACTCATAATGCTTCTGCCCCACCCTTGTGATTATTGAGTTGGTTCGCCACTCATTTATCTGTGCCCCGTATGCATCCTACCCATTGAGTTCAGGGCTCATGGGAAGTACCTCTCATTTGGCCAATGAGGTGGGAAAAGCTAGAGACTATTAGCAAAGACCGAAGCAGAACATTTATTTTGAATTTATTATTCTTAATAAATTATATGTGCAGGTCGGCCTTAAGGTTGCACGCCCCCAGCAGATGTGTCACACGCCCCAATGATGGATATAAATACAGGCAAAGTTGGAGAGCATTTCATCACAACACAACTCACAACATCTTCTCTCATCTGAGTTAGTACGAGCTCCTTGGAGGACGAGTTCAGCCACACGTGTGAAGGAGAAGAAGGACAAAAACAGTACCGCTGAGTTGGAGGACGATTTTCTGCAGTTAGGGTTTTGCAGAAAGTTTGACCAAGATTGACTAATAACGAGTCCAATAGCTACCAAAACTCATGGGAAGTTCGATTTGAAGGCCGTACCTTATTTGGTACGGGTAAATCGAGGTCAAAAGGTTGACCAATCGTCATGACTTTAGTCACTGCCTGCGTTGACTTTTTCTGTGACATCGTTGACTTTTGAGTTGACTGGTTTGACTCATTTACCGATTGGAGGACTGCGTATTATTACGTCGGGTTATCGACCAAGGGAGACTGGCTCGTTGAAGATCCCGTTGACCGCTCAGAATCTAACCACCACATTTTTCCTGTTTCTGATTTGTCTTCTGTAAGATCCACTTATATGTTCTATCTGCATTTTGCTTAACTATTTGTATGATTGCTGTGAGAAAAGTAAAATTGCTCCTAGCATAGAACATCTACAAAAATTTACAAGGGTGCCGATCATAAATTTTCTACATGTTATCAGAGCCAAGTTGAGTCTCAAATCTTCAATTTTAGTTAGCTGATAAAGAGGGCAACAAACATTATAGTGTTCAAACAGTGAACCAATACTTTTGAAACTTTTCCAGAAACCCAAAGACTTCAGCAGTTCAGAGGGAGGAAGGTTCTAGCTTCCAGATTTGCTTCATTTTGTTGGTTGCAGGGTCATGGCTATTGGGTTGAGAGTAGAGGACAGATTGGCGGGGGCTGAAAACTTTGGCCCATGGAAGGAGAGGATTATGCTTTTACTGGAGGAGGTGAAAGTGTGGGATGTTGTTGAAGCAGCTATACAAGCACCCATTGATCCAACTTAGTTGGTGGAGTTCAACAAGAAGAATGTTAGGGCAAAGAGGGTCCTTCTAGATGCCATCAAGGGCCATTTATTCCCTCATGTTTCGGGGATGAGATATGCATATCAGATGTGGGAGTCCTTGGTCTCTTTGCACCAGAGTTCTAATTAGAACAAGAAGATGGTGTTGAGACAAAAACTACGCAACACCAAGATGACCAAGACTGACAGTGTCACCTCTTTCCTCACCAGAGTCTCACTTGTGAAGGATGAGTTAGCTGCTATTGGAGAGGTTGTTCCAGAGGAGCAATTGGTTAGGATTGCCTTAGATGAATTCACCGAGAAGTGGGATGGCTTCATCCACGACTTGGTGGTCAGAGAGCACTTTCCTGGTTGGAGGAGGATGTGGGAAGATTTCATCCAGGAGGAGATCAAGAGTGGTGGGGGAGGTGAAGAGGAGAATGTTACTCTTGCAAGTAAGGGCAAGAAGGGGTCTTCTAGTGGAGCAAAGCAGGAGAAGGGGAAGCAAAAGGCTAAGGAGAAGGACATGAACAAAGTGAAATTATTTGCTTGTGGGAAGATGGTCACTGTGCTATACAGTGTCCCAACAAGAAGGGAAGGAAGAAACAGGGAGTTGCATCTTCAACAAATGTGGATGATTTTGTGGCTATGTTTGATTCAGAGTGTGCTTTGGTGGTGAGTTTGGCCACTCTTGTCATCTTCCTATGCATGGTTCAGAAACAATGGAGCATCCTGCCATATGACTGGAGTTAGAGAGCACTTCACGAGCCTTTTAGAGGATGATATCGACTTGGAGGTTGTGCTTAGCGACAACTCCAGAGTCAAGGCGGCAGGTATGGGGACAAATTCATTTTAGAGAGAGTCATCACCTCCTCTGAAGCTGACAAATGTTCTTTATGTTCTACGGTTGAAGAAGAGTTTGATATCAGTCTCTAGTTTGGAGAACAGGAGGTATGAGGTATTGTTCCCAAAGGGACAAGTGTTGATATATCACAGGGGATCTAGTATCGAGTCTACTCGTGTGACTGGAGCTTGCAGTGGGAGACTATATAGACACATGTTTCAGCCTAAGGTAGCACAGACAAGTGACAGTGAGTTATGTGAGCTATGGCATAGAGGATGGCCCACTTGCACCATGGAGCTTTCAGGATGTTGAGGGAGATGGTTACAGGGTTTCCTGACTTCAGCACAGAGCATCATGATGTGTGCAGGGGGTGTGCTTTGGGAAAGTACACCAAGACACCTTTCCAGAGCAGTGACAACAGAGCTGTAGATATCCTTGATTTGATTCATTCTAACATATGTGGTCCTATGTCCCAGCTTCCATTGAGTGGATATGAATACTATGTGACATTCATTGATGACCACTCGAGGAGGAATTCGAAGGCCAGTCCCTAAAGTACTTCACTCTTACTTCCTCTTACTACATATTGTAAAGAAATTTTTTTACTTGAGTCAAAATAGAGTCAAAGACCCTCCAAGACCTTGTCATAGTGCTACAAACAAGTCAGCCTATTAAGGGACTCAATGAGGCCTATATA
The DNA here is from genome assembly GCA_034641835.2 of Pinus albicaulis. NCBI lineage: Eukaryota > Viridiplantae > Streptophyta > Pinopsida > Pinales > Pinaceae > Pinus > Pinus albicaulis. The sequence continues at coordinate 676,374,130 of CM076576.1, forward strand.
GAGGAGAACACAACCTCATTCAAGAAAGCATCCAACCAACTCCGAAGAAGTTTGATTAAGTGATGAACGGAAGACCTAAATCAGCGAAGAAGAAGAGGATTCTAAGGAGAAGAAAATCGTGTTTTGGGGATTGTTTTTGGGTCATTATTCTCACATGTGCGAAGGAAATTTAGGGCACATTAATATTGCAACAAGTTCAGATTGTAGCTATTAAAAGGAACCAATTCTTGGGTAAAAAAGAAGTCCCTTTGCAAGCCGAATTTCCAAGGAGAAGGAATAATCTCAGGGGAAGGAAGAAGAAGGGAAAAATCACCATATTCTCCCACATGTGCAAAAAACTTCGGTTTTTGCAATAGCCGAAATTGCAGGGTTGAAAACGAGGTCGAAGGAGAAGTTGCAGTTGTTGGAGAGCTAGTTTGACTGAACTTGACTTCGTGAAAGAGAAGCTCATCAAGAGAAGCCTGACTTGGTCTTGGTGGGGTCTTGGTCAAGGGTCATAGGTCTTGGAAATTTTCAATTGAAGTTCTATAAGAAGAGAAGAGTTCTTGCAGGTCTTCCTCTGAAGAGGAGAGGTTTTGGCCCTGGCTGATCGCCACCTATATCTTGTGTCCTCTTGTCTCATTGTTCTTTATTGTTTTGGTAACTGTTTGATCATAAGAACACAATAATAACCAAGTTAAAGAAAAAATACATCACAAGCAATTATCAAAGTTAGAGAAATCATTTAATCTATTGCCCCTAGATTTCTCAACATGGTATTAGAGCTAAGTTGAGAAGACAAGGAAAGGTAACTTGAAGAAGGAGCATCAAAAGGAGTATCAAGAAAGGTCTAGACATCAAAGAGGACATCGTACCATCAAAAAGGGAGACACAAGGGCCGAGTACAAGGAAATCATCAAGAAGTTGAACTCACTCATCATCTTGAAGGAGGAACTAAGAAGGCCTCAAAACCGTAGCTCATTCAAGGAGGGTTCTACACTCAAAGCATTCTTGGAAAGATCATACATCATTATCACAAGGAAAAGAAAGACCTCAAGGACTGTATCTCCACTCATAGAAGGACTACACATTTGTAGCATCTTGAAGTCTCCATTCCAAGGAAGTAGGAAGAGATGTTGCCATCATCATCAAAATAATCAAGGTGTTCTCCCTCTATTTGAATCAAGAATTTCATCACAAGCATATTTGAAGAAGGACATCTCTAGAAGAAGCATTGTCATCTTTAAGAAAGCAAACATTATCATCAAAATCAACAAGGCATCAAGTTGAAGATATCACCATCAGAGGAGCATCTTCACTTGACAAGTAAGTATCCTTATATCTATGACTGAATCTACTATCAAAATGACTTCATTTTGCAAGGAGAGCAATAAAGTGGTTGGGTCATCAAAATTTCCTTGCATGGAAGAAGAGGACATATTTGATCCTCATAGAAAGTGAAGTCATTGGACATGTTAGGGTTTAATTGTCGATTCGCCAAGGGAAGAAGCTCAAGCTCTAGCAAAGTATATGAATGGGGAGATAAGGGCTCAAAGAATCCTTATAGAATCAATCAAGGATTCTCTCATCCCCTATGTAGCAAAATTGGAGAAGTCAAAAGACATCTATGATAAGTTGGTAGAATTATTCTCTGTAAGCACTGTAGTAGAAGTAATATCTTTGAGAACCGAGCTTTATAAGATGAAGGTATCAAAGGAAAAAGGGATAGCCTCATATCTTATGAGGGTGTCAGGAATACGAGATCAACTACAAGAGTTGGGGGAAATAATGTTCGACAAAGAGATGACCACCGTGGTGCTCAATGCACTACCTGATGAATGGGTCAACTTTGTATCAGACATCTATGGAAAGAAGGAAGACACCCCATTCAGTGAACTCTGGTCATTGCATAAGATTGAAGAAACCAGGTTGAAGGCAAAAAGCGATGTAGGACCAATCGAACAAGTTCAAGCATTTGCTTCCATGGCTAAGAGGAAAGGAAAGTTTGGCCCTCATAAAAAGAAGAAGATCGAAATGTCAAAAATTCAATGCTATGGTTGTCAGGAATATGGGCATTTCAAGAGAGATTGTCCGAAGCTTAAGGACAACAAGAAAAGGAAAAAAAGGAATGAAGCTCATGTCACCGAAGAAGTGGAAGAACCTGAGAAGAAGAAATCAAAGAAGAAAGAAGTGAAAGATCTCTACTATGACTGAGATAATCTCCTTTGCTTAGTTCTTTTCAATTATTGTGAAAGATAACTATCATGGTAGAAAGCATTCTAAGTATGATAGGATGCATCATATTAGGAGATGGCATTGTTACCACTCAAACTAGCAGGGGGTCCTATAGGGAAACTACTAGCTCAAGGGCAACAATGGAGCGATAGCCCACTGTCACCTCAACTAAGGCTCCCTTCTCTTTATGGATTTTCACCAATGGGAAGAGACCCGGTATAATGAGGATCAAAAAGATGAATGGATCAATGATAGGATGAGAGGTGATCCTAGAAGCCTATTCACAAGAGAGGCTCAAATATTTGTCTTGCTTTCTTGGAAAGCAAGATGAAAAGCTCTCTAGGAAGGGCTTGGGAGAATTTCAAGGGCTAGGTTTCGAGTATATGACTTGTCAAGGAGATTCCTAGACCCTAAAATCCTTGTGCAAACTTGGATTCCAGGTGGTCTTTGTGGAATTATCTTCAAAAGGTTGTGGGACCACACTGGACCAAGTGGACCCAGAATTAGGTCAAGTGGCTGGAATTGATCAACCAAGGGTGTGCGTGGCCTAATTTAGGCATAGAAAGAGATTAAAGGAGAAATTTTCTTTGAATTTGATGCAATAATCCCAAGGAGGGCACTAGATAAGGGAAACCTAGGGAAAGAAACGGTCCTCAAGCTAGGGATTGCAATATCTCGAGATCCCACCGTCGGATTTGCTTCAAACTTGGAGGGCCTCTAGATCAGATTCCAACGCATTTTTGGACCAAAAATCGAAGTATTTGGATGGCTAGATTGTGAGATAAGTGATGCCCTAGGTGACCTATTACTTGTGATGTTTCTTGTTATTATGTTTCTTTATGTCATATTTTTCTTGTTCATCAAGCAATTACCAAAGCAACAACACATAAAACAATAGACACCAGATGTAGGCACTATGCCAGGGCGAAAACCCAATCAAGATAATTCTTCCTTTCAATAGTATTCTTTGAGACTCTTCACCCTGGACATATACTAGACCTTCCCTCCACACCAAGTCATCCTCCCAGATCTTCGACCCCTTTCCATTAACTTCGACTAGGCAGCAATTTCAAGTAGCAGACGACTTCCGACAGTAGCAAAAATTTGAAGACTTCGATCTCCCAATCTAGGGCATGAAACAGAGAGAGAGAGGCACCAAAATTTCGTTTTTCTTCTTCTCCCTAGACTTCCCCAAACTCGCACTTCTTTCGGCTTTCCGACAACAGACTTTGAATCCTTTCCCAGCTATAAGAGATATCGAACTTGCTGTGAGAGAGTGTCTCCAAATGAATTCGATTTCCTTCCTTTTATAGGCTCCAGGTGAGGTCAAATAGGTTTCTCTTAGGCTGACATGATCCCCTTTAGGCCGACTTGGTGTGGTCACATAATTCATATTTTACTCTATTAAACCTTTTTACATGATTCAAAAGCCCAAGAAGGATCACTTTAAATGTACAATGACTCTACTAGCTCAGAATAAATCCTAGAAGTCCTCAATGGGGACTTCGATCTAAAACATGGTGACCCAAGCATGAAACCCCTGCTTTAATAAGTCACAAAAAATTATTTTCTTTATTCTTTTGTCAAGTACATTACAAGATGAATCAAGTACATTAAATGAAGACTGAACCTAGTTACATTTTCCAACACTCCCTCTTAACTAGGGAGGTATTCATCATATACAAATACAATGGAAGATCTCATACTATATGAACAATGAAGAACTTTAGGCACCACAATGTCATGGACTAGATTCCTGACCAGGGTAATCTACCCATTGGTCTCTCAACAATTTAGGCAATGCGATGTCCCGGACTAGATTCTTGACCAGGGAAATCTATACGAGTGGGACTAAGACAGACTCAAGCTTTCAGCCCCTTTAGGTACCATCAAGCTTATTTGCTAACCATCAACCAAGGGACCTAGGTGCGTATCAATGGTCAGAGCTCTATGACCCACGCCACCTTTCCCTACTTTGGGACCTAGACATCAACAAAAAGTGTCGGCCATATGTCCTCCCAGGTAATGCTTCACTCAAAAAGCCTCAACACCCCTTGGTCCAACAGATCATGGATGACCAATCTCTCCCAATCAAACTGATTGGTAACCAACATGCTATCAATATCCTTCGAGAGTTTTACCTGTACAAACACAACCCCAATCAATAATATACTTTCACATGTACATAAACAAATATAAACCTCCGGGGTCTTTTAGACAACTTGATGTTGCTTTTCAACTTCTCATAGTAGGACTATCAACTGAATCTTTGACAAAAGATTCCTTCATCATATACTTTCCTTTTCATACTTTTCATGCAGCAACATATCCTCCGAAATTTCATTCTTCAATAAAAAACAAGCTATGCCCTCCCTCTCAACCAGGGAGCATCTTCATCCAAACTCCCTCTTAATCTTAGGGAGATCTTTTCTATTCAAGCTTCCTCAGGGAGATCGACTTCTTCTTTTCGTCATCAAAGAATCTTTCGTGGCTTCCATCCGTTTCATCACAGTTATCATCATCCTCATCATGCTTATCGCATCAACGAGCATTTCACCATATCGGAGATTGTGTACCTGCACAACTTAGGTAGCAAGTACAACCAAATCTATAGAAGCATGAAGTTAGCCATATCAGAATCACGAAAGCATTTCAACTTTATACATATCAGATACCTAAACTTAATTACAAACAAGAGACACATACTCTTCAACATCTTGCTAGGGACTTTGTCATAAACCCTAAACTACTTCATAACAACTTTCATTCTATCTAGGGTTTCAATGTCTCTTTCAAAGGTGTAACACACCTTACTACAACTTATGGCAAACCCTAGAAACAATTCAAATAAATATAAATCTATAAGGCATCTAACAACTTTCAGTATTCATATGTTAGATTTTCCACTAGAGATTTATACAAATCTTAGATTTCATACAAGAGAATCAATCAAAGACAAGCACAACTTAGTCAGTAATATGACCAACTTTCACTAGAGTTAGTTGCAAATGCAAGATTTTCAATCAACCATCAAATCCAATCAAAATTCAGATTTCATCAATCTTACACAAATCTCAAATCATCATATTGTCACCATTCATCAGAGATTTTCACTTCTACTAAGGTTCAAGTTCAAAACCCTAGAATTTCATTCTCACAACCACAACAATCATTATATAAATAGAACTCAGATTTTTATACCACACGTACTAGAGAATTTAACTACTACTAGGGTTAGCTGCAAAACCCTAGATTTCCAAATATCATCCTAGAATCTCAGACAAGGATTTATACTAAATCCTAAGACTTATGACCATTAATACGTAGGTCAACACACGTATCTAGGAATTCATAATCATGCAAAGGCATATCATATGTTCGACAACATTGATACGTTTGACATACACAGACCTAGACCAAGCTAGGATTTCAACCAAAAAGGACATATCTTCGCATACCTATGGATTCATCACCAAGCAAAGGTATTTCATCATATGTTCGACAACATTGATACGTTTGACATACACAGACCTAGACCAAGCTAGGATTTCAACCAAAAAGGACATATCTTCACATACCTATGGATTCATCACCAAGCAAAGGTATTTCATTTCATAACACATCAATAGAAAATTTGATTAGACTAGGGTTTGATCAAACAAACACACATTCCAAGGAAATCATATCTAAGACATTATAATGGTCTTGCTTACACATTCCACCAAACTTTAATGAGTTAGGATTTCAATATAGGAACATAGCAAGATTATCAACATTTCAAAGGTTCGAGATTTTAGACCTTATCATTGAACCCTTACAAGTTAGGTTTTCCTGATCATACCAAAGTCCTAAACATGACAGCATCAATAAAAACTTCAAATAGCATTTCACGATAACCCTAAGCAGTTTAGGGTTTCAAACGTTCACATTAGCATACCCTTTAGTTAGGGTTTTCTAGAACCTGTCTAGGGTTCTTGCAAAATTAATTAAGAATATGAGTGGGTTGGGTAGATTTATCAAGTGATGAATCACCCAAAATAAGAATCAATATGATTCACTATAGCTGGACACAACAATGCTAGTAATAGATTTTCAAATGAATGAACATTTATCATAAAGAAATCAATGTTTTAAAGCATACCTTTGTTTCTTGAAAAACCTTGTCTTGAGAGGTCCTCCTTCATACTCCTTGAGAATATAGTAGATATTTTTTCTAATCAAGATGAATAGAGGGAGAAAGGTGATTAGCATAATCAAAACTTAAATAAGTACATAAAACCAAAAACTGAAAGGAAATGAGCTACTTATCTTCGAGAGTTGTTGAGGCTCCCTCCAAAGCTCGAGGGACACAATAAAATGTCTATTCCAAAAATATGTTAAAAACCTATAAATCTAAAACATAAAAAATATAAAATAAGATATCTAAGGCTACAAGCAAAGGACTTAGTAGTGTAAGTCCCTAATGTCAAATTCTTCAGGTTTGACTTTCTTTGGGTCTCCTTCTTCAACAATGTTGGCTTGATCTCTTTCTCTCTTCTTGTTTCTCGGATTGTCAGGACAATCACTCCTATAGTGACCCTTTATATGGCAAAGATAACATTCTACCTTAGACATGTCAACTTTCGTTCTTGGTCCTTCGATTTTTTCCTTTATGTTGAGCAATGTAGGCATTTGATACTGCTTTAGAATTCACAACTAATGAGATCCTTAATTCTTCCTGACTACAGGCAGTCCATAGTTCTTCAAAGGTGCGAGCTTCCTTCCAACTGTTAAGTTTCGATTTTTGTAGCATCAAAAAGTGCTCCAAGTCTCAAATTTGTTGTGGAGGCTTAGACACTTGTATTCCAAAGAACCCAAAAACCGTTTGTGGAAATTCCACTCGGTTCATGTTTTATTAAAATAATTAATTATTTTAATGTGAACCCTAAGTCTAAACTTAGGGAAATGAAATAATTGAAGGGCATTAATAAAAGAGAGTGTGAATCTTCTAGAGAACGAAGATCAAGTCATGTTTTAATCTTAACCATCGATTAGACATCTAATATGGGCTGTTGATTTGTCAACGAGAAGAATATAAAAAGAAGGCTTGATGGTCGAAAATACACCGAGACATTGAATTGATCTAAGATCGAAATTTCTGGGGCATGGTTTGCTAAGAAATTCGAGCTAGAGATCTGAGCAGTGAGGGGCAGAGATAGCATCCGGAGAGAAAGTCTTTCTCAGCCGTTGGAGCATCAGTTAGAGAGAGGCAAAGGTGATCTAGCCTTGCCAACGTTGAAGGAAGGGGTTGACGCAGTGACTGCATAGACTCACACAGAAGCAGCGCAAAGGAAGAGATAGAGGCTTCAAAATTTTATTGGTGGATCAGTTTCGGAGGCCGGGATCCGGAAAGTGACATCGGGAGGCTATTCCTCAACATCCACAACGGCAAAACGACTTGGCTGGGGTTGAACGCTGAGCCTGGAAGGGGTTGATCTAGAGGCTGCAAGTTGCAGCGCTGGGACTGCGCAGAGCCTCCCCAGGGCATGTTTTTCTTCATCCGGATCAACCAAAAACTCAGTGATTGAGTGAGGTAAATCCTCACAAATTCTTCTGCCAATATTTCTCTCTGTTACTGAATTACCCTTGAGGGTATTCAGACATTGCTACTGCATAATAATAAAACACTTAGATCTGCTGCACCGGTTTTCCCGCATTGGATTTTTCCGGGGACTTAGTCCAAAATAAAGGTGTCATATGTGTGAATGATTTCCTTGTTTCTGAATCAATTTTAGTGTAGGTTGCTTCAGTAGTTTCTTCAATAATTCAAATCTAGATTAATTATGTAATGTAATTTACTTAATTGGAGAACTACACTCAGTTGTTGCAGTAGGATTCATTAGATCTGTTTGGATCTTGGAATTTTCACATTAAGTCCTGCAGCAAATGCAGCCCATGTAGGTGGAAATCCTAATAGGGCATTGATCACGAGTTCTTTGTCTAGAACAATTTCATCGATGGCCAAAATCTCATCCCTGATTCTTGCTATGTTCACAAAGAAGGAGGCCATTGTGTCTTCTTTAGTCATCTTTGTAGTCCTTAGCTCATTCTTCAGATTAGCTACTTGACCAATGTTCTTAATAGTGAATAACTTCGACAAGGCTTCATACATTTCCTGAGCATGGTCGATGTTAGCTATGAATGGGACAAAGTTGTCCTTTATTCCTTCTACCATTAGAGTCATGGCTATTAATTCTAGTTCCCTGTAATTCACTTTGACACCATTATTGGAATCCTCTGTAGGATTATTTACGTTACCTTTGACCATGTCCAATACCTTATTCTTTTCAAGGATAAGGTCAATTCTCTTCTTCTAGGACCTGTAGTTTGAGGCTCCTTCCAGTTTGTTTTCTCCCTTGATCGTGTTATGTTGAGAATTTAAGGGCTGGGGTTTAATTCAAATTCTCTTCTTGATAATTGCTTGTGAGCTTACTTATTAATCTTCTTTAACTTAGTTAATCTTTCATCAAGTCAATTACCAAAGTACTTAATCATATCTATAGACAGTTTTACTTTCACTTGAACTGAATATCTTGAAGTGTGGTTAGGAAGGTAAATCTCTGATTTACCTTCCTCAATTTATACCACTTTTAGATCAGCTAATCACTTTCTTAACATTGACAAAATTCCTTCTTGAATACTTTTGCACTGTATCCTTCTGCCCTTATCCGCTATCCAGCTCCTATACCTTTCGTAAGCTATACTACTGTACCTTTCGCAATCTACACTTCGATCTATTACTGAACTCTGTCCTTACTTCTGTTCCTTCTGCAAATTATGTTCTTTCAATGTTGTTCAACTCATACTTGACTGTAGACTTCGCCACAGACTTGACCGCAATTACTCCTGTAATGTTATATCATTGGCACATCTCCTATCTTTATACCGCACTATTTTCTCTTATATAACCCGTGATTGTTCCTTGAGATATTCGCATTAACTCAGAGTTGAATCCACAAAACTGTTTGTAACATGCAGTCTCTGCAGTGATGTACGCATTCCATTTTCTATCTTTGCTATAGTGTTTATAACTACATACCGCTGTATCCGCTGTGTTGTCCGTAATTCACTTACGGTGTCGACTGTGGCATCCGCAATATCTATATATATATATACTCTGTCTCAGCCTTATCTGGAATCTGCATTCCATTGTGGCATTCCATTGTGTGCTATCCACGTAGCTTGTTGCTTCAACTGATCCGCAAACTGGACTTATATATAGTGGTACCTATTTCTTCATTTAGGCCGACCACATAACATATATTTAGGCTGACATGAAAAACCGACTTCTTGTTGATTATTAACCACATTTATCATATATATTTTCCAACGATTAATGGTGGCAACTCCCTTCATATACAGGACTCTAATTACATCGTCAAATATGAAGACCGACCTAGTTACACTTTTCAACACTCCCTCTTAACTAGGGAGGCATTCATACAGTTACATGGTCACTTTCAAACAGAAGAATCTCATAAGAAAAATCGGATTGGTAATCGCATCTGTATAGCATCATATCAACCAGCATTGTACTAGTGCAAGGCCTTGACTAACAACCCCATCTCTTCAACGAGACACTGGGCTTCAATGTTGGCGAGACACCTGACTTATAGACACCTTCGTCATTGTCTCTCCAAGGTACACACTCCACCAGGGTGTTCCCAAAGTATGACCTTCTTGGACTATTCTTCTCTTGGGTAGCTAGCCCTCAAAGAATATCGGTCCCCGACTACTCTTATCTTGAATGCCCGATCACATTCTCAAAGAGTATTGAATGCCAGATGATTACCCAATCCTCCATTTTGTCTTCCCATGACCAGAATGATGTGTCTATCTCTCCCTCCCAGGGAGGACCTATTCCACAAGGGAATGTACTCATTCTTATACAAAGAATGTACCTAAGCTCATCCTTAGGAATTACCAAGTTTCTTCCAAGTAAGAAACTTAACATCAGGCTCCCTCTTAACCAGGGACCTCCAGCAGCAATGGTGAGACACCCAGCTGCTCATGAAGAATTCCTGTCCTCGATGTCATGGATTTCGGTATTGAGGAATCTCCATCTTTTAGCTTCATTGGGCACAAATCATCCATCACTTCCATCCCGAGTCTTGTTAGCTATCAGAGTGATTCACCAGACTTCCTTATCTAGTCCACTATTGTGCCATGTTGATTTCCTTTGAATCATCTCCCGGGATCATACATCCTTTCTCATGATTAGAAGCCCTGCACAAACTCATCCAGATAACCATTTACAAATGAACCTTTTAAAACAAAAGTTACCTCAGTAATGATCTTTCACCATGACATCTTCCTATAAGCATCAGCATCCTTCATACAAATTGACACATCTCGTAATGATATGTTTTTCCAATGGTCTTCTTCTTTACCAGACTTTCGTCAGAGTCTACATATCTTTCCAAGAGATCTCCTAGTCTCATCTTCTTGGCCTCTGGATGATAAATGCCTCTTGACATGGTTACATTTCATGATCTCTTCCTCTCTGCACATTCTTGATTCCTAGGAACGTACAACTTTTCTAGTTTCTCGTTCATATACAACCACCTCATATTCCATGAGGACATATTATGTTGATTTCATCTGTCCGTGCATTAAGAGATACTCTTCCATAGATCATAATTCTAAGTACAAAATTCCATTACCTGCAACCACATGACATGACTTCAAAACATCCAATGTCAACATATAAATATATACATACCTCATACCTTTTTCCATTGAATCATCCTGTAGCAATTTCTCAAGAATAAAGAGCTCCATTCCCTTGGCCTGCTTCATCAATATGTCATCACATTCCAGAAATATGTTTCCATGATGACCCTTGCTCTTGATGACTACTTTATATTAGTAATGTTTGTCGGAGAGGTTTTCCCGGAGCTAATTCACCAGGAGCTCTTGCCATGCTTAGATCAGGATGCTACATTGCTTCCTATCACATAACCAACAGAAGTCAATTCCTTATTCATAAGTTTGTGAGATTTTCCTTGAATATTCTTTTTATTTCTCCTATTTGAGATTTTCCCTTTAGAACCAACTTTCTTGTAATGTCCATAAGTCTCCCACTTAAACTTTCCTTTTTCTTCTGTGAATGTTTGATTATTTTATCCTTCAACATTTTTTCCCTTGATTGCCTTTTTCCATCTAGCATGGAAACCACAAGTTGAGTGAGGTAATTTTCTTTTCTATTTGTTATGTTGTTCATCTTATCATATTTTCCAGATCTCACAGTTGAGATCTTATGAATATATCGCTTCATTCTTTTGATAATTCAATTTAATGTAAATCTGGTCTAAGTGACATAACCTTTCTTTCTTCAAGGATTGTTACTATTCTTCTCATACAAGGAATCTTGGTAACCCAACGAGCTTATAGGTCTCCCTACAAAACCAAGTCATTTAACCACATTTGATTATAGAATGAAAGATACTTACTTGATTTCCTTGGTACTTTGGACTATCAATTAAGATCCCTTGAGTTTTATCTTCCATGGGGCAGGCTTTGGATTGTGATGATACAGTTCATTAAAATGCATCATACTTCAATTCTGTACATAGTGATATTATCCATCATCCCAATCTTCGTTGTTGTAAGAGTGGCATAGTTCTTTAATGATGAAACTAAAGATAGCCCAAACTATGATGATATTCAGTATGATTCTGCCTTCGATACCGCAATTATTATGATGATATCCAAACAAATGATGATTAATTCTGAGATCCTGGTTCTGTAAGTATCTTTACTGAAATCCGCATTCTATCTTAGAAAGGTGTGCCGAGAATTTCACTGAAGCATTTCTTTGTGGTTACCCGAAATGAGTTATGCAATTAAGTCGAACTTCTGTGGTGACATCGAAGCCTTTTCACTGTGATGGCAGCGAAGCCTTCTTATAGAACTTGCATAGCTGATATAGCTTGATCACCCGTTTACTGAAATGAAAATAGTCCTTCAAGATGCCTTTGAACCTTTTGACTTGAACTTCAATACAAATGTTGAACTGATCTTCAAATTGCCTTTGATCATGACCATAGCTCCGATACTATGTTGAGAATTTAAGGGCTGGACTAAGTACTTAATCATATCTATATACAGTTTTACTTTCACTTGAACTGAATATCTTGAAGTGTGGTTAGGAAGGTAAATCTCTGATTTACCTTCCTCAATTTATACCGCTTTTAGATAAGCTAATCACTTCCTTCCTCAATTTATACCGCTTTTAGATCAGCTAATCACTTTCTTAACATTGACAAAATTCCTACTTGAATACTTCTGCACTGTATCCTTCTGCCCTTATCCGCTATCCAGCTCCTGTACCTTTCGTAAGCTATACTACTGTACCTTCCGCAATCTACACTTCGATCTGTTACTGAACTTTGTCCTTACTTCTGTTCCTTCCGCAAATTATGTTCTTTCAATGTTGTTCAACTCAGACTTGACTGGAGACTTTGCCACATACTTGACTGCAATTACTCCTGTAATGTTATATCTGTTGACCATATCAGCCCCCATTAAGATTCTCGGCCGGTAACCCCGCTTTAACATGTCAAGCCCCCTCTCATGGCCTATGAAAATCATTTTCTCATATAACGTTCCCCGCCTTCAAAGTCAAATTGCATTATAAAAGGCCCAGCGATGAAAATATTAAAAGCCCAACCCTTTTGGGCCTAGCCCCTTTTCCGCCAGCCCCTTTAACTTTTTCCCCATGAAACCGAGCGCTAGGACCGAGCGCTGACCCTTAAGGCGCTAGTCGCAACCCTTCCAATCGCAATGTTTACTTGAATACCCCCGATCACTTGCATCGCAAATAACTCTGATGCGATTAATCGCACCGCTCAGATCGCATCGCACATTCCGTATTGCGATTGCGATTAATCTCTGCCCTCGATCTCCGATCGCGATTGACCCCATGGGCCCCACCACTCAACTCTTCCGCCCATTCATAAAATAAAGGGTTTTCTCTTTGTTAGCTCGAATTTTGTTATGTTTCGTTTTTCAAATGTTTTCCATATTACTGCTTCCCCAATCGCATCGAAAGTTTTATGCTGTGTCATTCCGCCCTACTCCCGTCTTCGATTGCGATTGCGATTCCATATGGGTCCCACCCATCGCCTTTCCGTCGCATTTCACCTATTTCCTTTGTATTTCCTCCATAGTCCAAATTTTCATATTTGCATTAAAGTTTAAAGGTTTGATATGTGTTATTGCCCATTTTTCATATATCATTCCACTGTTTAATCTCCGCCGTTGATCCACGCTTCCACACTATGATCGAACGATCCACGATGCATCTCTCCACCAAACCCTATTATTCGCCATATCAATGCATTTCTCACATGTATTTCATTCAAAACACTGTTCCATCACCGCCGCATTATTATTTCCTTCACCCTCCATAGCCATTCCGCCTATGCATAGCTTTCATAACCTAGTTTGTGGGTTTTGCAGGTTTACGGCGACGGAAAATAGCCATAATTCATCGCCTCCATTACAGAAGCCGAAGTACGCCCCCAAAAGACAAATTATCAGATGCAGAATTATGGAGTAAGGATCCTGGGAGATACACCGACATGACGTCCATTAAAGAGCCAGAATTTAAATCTATTGAACCCCCGGAGTCATTTAAAGCAAAGACTTTTGTAGATGGAGATATTAATGGAGCAACAGAGCAATATCAGTGAATGATCGAGAAGTTCAGCACTTGGCATTTAAGATCTTAGGCTTTAATCCAAAGTTGGAAGACAGAGGGTACAATGCACAAAAAACAAGATCCTCCAGGTTTTATTTCAATAAGATTTCCTCTCAGGAAAGGATAGAATGCTTAGATGATTTCACCTCCTTGCCTTGTTCCTGAGGAGATTGTCACCTAGAGCATTTATTTCAGAGCCGTTAGCGTAGTACCCACAAGACAACATACACCGAGCGCATGGGCGCGAATGTTTCCGCCATTTTGTTTGAATTAAGCAAATTCAATGTGCATCACCTACTCATATTTTTCAGAGTCTTCGGTTTCTCCTATAAAAACCGATAAGAAAGACATTGTAAAGGTTCCGCATTTTTGATTTAAAAATTGTGCGTTGAAAGACTTGGGTATACATTTTGTAAAAGCTCTTGTATGAAGGCTCAAAGGCCCGTAGGGTCTCAAAAGTGAGGAGGAGTTCTTATCTTGTTTTAGAGGATTCTGGTCTTTGATATTCCACAGTATGTAATCTTCTCTGTTGTGTTTAATACAACATTTCATTTTATCCATCTTCTTGTATCATGTACTGGAATGCGAGTGGCTCACTGACTTTAGGTAAGGATTTATCCTAGTTGATACCCATACTTGGATCAGTCAAGCACTTTAAATATAGCTCAGGAATGATATACTGTTTCATGTTCATTTCATCCATCTTTCTGCTATATTAGTTGCTTTGGGAGGGTGCTTTTAAAACGCCATTGTCATGTATGGATTCTTAGATTGATAAGCCCATATATGGTTCTGTTGTGTATCTGGGTATCAGCCCAAAGATAATTAATATCTTCTTATATTTCTTTCACCGCATACACCTTCTGATATTTGATTTCTGTGGCATATTACTTGAATTGGCCCTCTTTATAGTAAATTGTCTCTTAATTGTCTGATGCTTTTATATTGGAGCTTCGCATCTTGTCTCTGCAACATTACTTTCCCTGTGACAGTTTCTGTAGATTCTGGTCCCATTTAAATCAATTTCCTTGTTTTGCAAGAGATAGCAGGAGAGCCTTTGGATTGACACCCCAGTTTAGATTATATGCTCCTTGCTACAATAAGATGTCCTAGGCACTGGTCTATGGCAACTCTAGGCTGTCTCTAGGAGTGACAACAATATCATTGGCACATCTCGTATCTTTATACCGCACTATTTTCTCTTATATAACCCGTGATTGTTCCTTGAGATATTCGCATTAACTCAGAGCTGAATCCGCAAAATTGTTTGTAACATGCACTCTCTGCAAGTGCAGTGATGTACCCATTCCATTTTCTATCTCTGCTGTAGTGTTTGTAATTACATACCGCAGTATCTGCTGTGTTGTCCGCAATTCACTTACGGTGTCGACTGTGGCATCCGCAATATCTATATATATACTCTGTCTCAGCCTTATCCGGAATCTGCATTCCATTGTGTGCTATCCACGTAGCTTGTTGCTTCAACTGATCCGCAAACTGGACTTATATATAGTGGTACCTATTTCGTCATTTAGGTCGACCACATAACATATATTTAGGCTGACGTGAAAAACCGACTTCTTGTTGATTATTAACCACATTTATCATATATATTTTCCAGCGATTAATGGTGGTAACTCCCTTCATATACATGACTCTAATTACATCGTCAAATATGAAGACCGACCTAGTTACACTTTTTAACATGTTAGACGTCTTCCTAGAGTGTAGTAGATTCCTTCCCTGAGATGATCCTTTGAATGGTTCCTTGATCAAGTGCTGAAGACTGCCTTTTTCTTCCTTCTTCACCAAAGCTATGAAACCATGTTAGAAAATCATAATGGTAGAAATATTTTCTTATTCTTGATAATTACTTGTGATGTTTCTTGTTATTATGTTTCTTTATATCTTCTCTCTTTTAGTTCATCAAACAATTACCAAAGCAGTAGCACATAAAACAATAGACACCAGATGTAGGCACTATGCCAGGGAAAACCGCCCCTTGAGGGGAAAACCCAGTCAAGATAATTCTTCCTTTCAATAGTATTCTTTGAGACTCTTCACCCTAGACATATACTAGACCTTCTCTTCGCACCAAGTCAGCCTCCCAGATATTCGACCCCTTTCCAACAACTTTGACTAGGCAACAACTTCCAGCAGTGGACTGCTTCCGGCAACAACAAAACTTAGAAGACTTCGATCTCCCAATCTAGGGCACGAAACAAAGAGAGAGAGGCACCAAAATTTCATTTTTCTTCTTCTCCTTAAACTTCCCCAAACTCGCACTTCTTTCGGATTTCGGTCAATAGAATTCGAACCTTTTCCCAGCTAGAAGAGATATCGAACTTGAGTGTGCTGCAAATGAATTTGATTTCCTTCCTTTTATAGGCTCCAGGTGAGGTCGAATAGGTGTCTCTTACGCCGACATGAACCGCTTTAGGCCGACTTGGTGTGGAGGTCACATAATTCATATTTTACTCAATATTAAAACCTTTTTACATGCCTCAAAAGCCCAAGAAGGGTCACTTTAAATGTACAATGACTCTATTAATTCATAATAAATCCTAGAAGTCCACAATGGGGCATTTGACCTAAAACATGGTGACCCAAGCATGAAACCCATACTTTAATAAGTCATAGTAATAATACTAAAAATTCTTTTCTTTATTCTTTTTTCAAGTACATTTTTTTTCCTTTGGAAAAAAGTCGTAATTTTTCATTAATATGTAAGAAAAATTACATGTTACATTTTACAGATAAAAAACTAGTAATGTCCATGGTTCCTATACCAATCTCCGAAGAGTCATGTTGTTGTCAGATAATCAGCTAATAATAGTGAACCTAAATCTAATCACATATATGTACAGATATACATGGTAGCAGCCTATACAATATGCTGAAATATAAAGTGGAGAGTACTGTCATCATGACATATAAAGATCGCCAAAAATAAATATGAACAAAATTGCAGTCATGGAGTGATTGCTCCCACATCCTGTATGTCATATATGAAAGGTCAATGATAAAATTGGAACATCTGCGCCCCATCATGCTCCACTATAAGCCACCTGCCCCAATCTAACTCTGATGCTTTTTTGGAAAGTTTTTCTACCACTTTGTTCCTCTGCCTGTAAATATGAGTGACAGAGATAATGTCAAATTGTGATTTCAGTAGATGCACCTCCCTCAATAATGTAGCAAGTGTGTGTGAATGGCACTGTGATTGTAAATTGAACCAATTAATGACAATTTGTGAATCCTCAAATATTTGAATTCTGCTTTTTTCAAGTACATTATAAGATGTCTTAAGCACAAAAAATGAAGACAGAACCTAGTTACATTTTCCAACACTATGTAGGCTAAGCTTAGGAAGGAAGAGAGAAGGTGAGAAAAACATACTTTAATGTGATCACCTATGGAGGACCAGTGCCTAATCCTCTGAGGGAAATGGAGTCAAGGATATTTCAATGATTGGAATGGATTCACTTAGTCAAGGAGGCCTATAAAACAATCTTTCATGGCAATTAGGGCATGCACAATTGCTTCAAGGTCTTTATCAATATGCAATATGTGATGACTTATCAAGACAAAATTTCAACAAAATGTCTCTAGGAACATTCACTTATTCAAACTTGGCCTATGACATGATGCAACACAAATAAAAGACAAATTTCCACCATTTCACACAAGAAAGGCAACAAATTTCAGCCTAGTGTAGTGAAAATCCCTAGCAACATGCATGTGACATAAGAAAAAGACAAATTAGCATTAAAAGAGCACTTACATGAGAGAACAAGTATGTCCAATCATCATCATATGCCAATATAGAAGCTCCAAGACAAAAATGAAGAAATCCAAACATCAAAATTCATCCATCGGTCCAATTTCGTCCTCCAAAGAGAATAGCTAAAATCTTACAAGAGGGAATGATCCAATCGAAATGATGATGATCAAATGATTCCATCACACTTCTATTTATACACTTCCTAATGAATTCGATTTAGTTAATTAGGCTTAATTTAGCCCCTAGAATAAAATAATGTGTATAATAACACTAACTTTTGATTACAAGCCCCACCAAATAGCTCAATAATACATGAATAAGCCTCTTAAGAGGGTTGAAAGATCAACTGAGTGAGTCGTTGGGCCTTTGAGGAGGCCTAATGAAGTCCAAAAGGTGCCATAATGTAAGAATGGACTGCCATCATAGTGGACAAGGAGGTGGCCCCTTGTTCTCCAAGCAAAAACCTGTGGTGCTCCCAAGTGGGTGTGGGGGAACAAGGTCACCCTCATGGGTCTCCAAATGGATCGGAAATCACTGTAGACCATTTGTAAGGGCTAGAATGACGACATAAGCCCTTCCTCTATAGCAGGGAACTATCCTGTAGACCCTAGAACATCTGCCAAGTGCGTGGTGTATTTGTGGAGTTGGACGGGCATGGTCAACTAGGTGCATCATCCTCATCCAAAGGGTGGAATATGAGCAATCAATGAACACTGCTGAGGATCCATGAAGTTGTGTCGGCTATGGTGCACGCCCATGGCTCTCAACGCTCACCCTACAAGGGATAATGTGGCCCTCTAGAGGGCTAGGACCTTGTATAGGGAGACCAAGCCCCAATTGGCAATCCACTTGCAATCCTGCATAAAATCCAATGCGTCCCCTTGTCCTCCAATACAACAAATCATTAGAATAATCAAGTGAAATAACTTACAAGTCATAGAACCAGTGGGGCACTTAATGGTGGCATACCCTTCCATAGTGGGCTTTGGTATGTATAAGTGTCTCCAAGCTCAATAGGGGGTTAGCCAAGGACCCTATTAGGTGGTTTCAACCTCTAAAGGGGGTGACATATCCATGGTACATCCCACAAATGGTAGGTGGCAAATGATATAATGATGGAACAAAGTGGGAATTAGGGAAAACATCAAGACCACATATTTGCCTTGTATTGATTTTTCTTTATAACGATTCGGGGCTCCAGGGAATGTGATGCATGATGTGTAGTATGTAGTAGTGAATGCCCCCTTATGGTGGGGCGGTTCATCGCCCACCAGGGGTTGGGACAATCTTGGGTTCCTTAACGATGGAGGGGGCTCATCTAGGGCCCATAGGAACCAAGGTGATGGTGATGGATAAGGGGTAGAGCTCATGTTTGGCTTTTGCCCACGTGCTATATTTGTATGTCCTGACCATCTTTTGCATTTTGTGGTACATTTCCTGTTGAGAGTGGCCAAATTATGCTTGTTCTTTTCTTTTTAGTTGCATCAACCTCCGAGACATCGTTCTAGGCTGACCCAAGGTGTGGACAAGGGGAGGGGGAGGCTAACCCTATGTGGACCCAGTGGGCACATGTGGACTTGGATGGGAAAATAGATGAATGAGGCTAAAATAAGTGGAAGGGGAGTGATGTAGGTGGTACCTGGAAGCAGGACCACACAACCAAAATCGAGATTTTTCATGTAGTGCCAACCCAAAAGCCAAATCGTCACTAAAGGAGATCCCACAGGACTAGGATACAGGGGTAACCACAAAATCGAGTAGTGGAGACAAAAATACAAGCCTAACCTACTCTTTCCACCGAATACCCCCACCAATCCATGCCCAAAAGTACACATGGCAAGTAAGGAAAATTACTCAACTATACCAATGAAAAGCCATACCTTTGGAGTCGGGACGCCCACCTTCAAACATAGATTCATGACAAGTGGTTGAGGGACCACATGGCCAGCTCAGTTAGTGGAGAAAATGGCACATCGTGCTATCTGGTGGCTCCAAGGGGCTACTGGTTGGGGACGATCTAGGAGAAATTTTTTCAACTGTATACACTACCCATAGGTGGTGAGTAACAAGAATCATATTAGAAGCATACGATTGAAGCAAGAGCTCATGACAACATTATAGAAGCTTGAAAGATTTGAAATATGTAGGTAGGGTCGGTCTTCATAATGACATACGTAATCATGATTTTATGTATTTAATGTAAAGAGAAAAATAAATTTATTATTATTGTTCTTGAGGCATGGGTTTGATGCTCAAGGGAAATTTATTTTCAGGGAAAGCACCCATTGAGTGCTTCTAGGTCAATTGAGTCAGTGTCATGTATTGAAGACCCATTTGGGTATGTTAGATATTGTAAAGAAAATTTTTATTTAAGTCAAACTAGAGTCAAAGACCCCCTCCAATACCTTGTCATGATGCAAGTAACAAGTCAACCTATTAAGCAATGACAAGTCGGCCTAGAGACAGTGACAAGTCGGCCTACAAGCATGGAAAAAATACCTATATATAAGGGAGATTTCAACCTCACTTAGGACACTTACTCACCTCACTTAAGTTCGATCAAGAAAGTAGAAAAGGTGCGAAGAAGAGAAGAGCAAAAAGAAAGAAAAGAAGAGTTAGAACTTCGTACTGTTTTTGGGCTATTACTCTTCACACATGCGAAAGAATAAAGGCTCCTATTGTAGCAGCAAGGAACGAGTTGCAAAAGTCGAGTTAGGGCATCAAGAAGGACCCTTTGCAAGCCGAAATCAACTCAAGTGAAGAGGAAAGGAGGAAGAATCTACAATAATCTTCTCACATGCAAAATCTAGGGTTTATGCAGAAGAAACTAATGGAGGTCGAAGTTGCAGAAGAATCTGCTAGGAGGTCAAAGTTGTAGAAGATTCTGCTGGGGGTCAAAGTTATAGAAGAAGTTGCTACAGGTCGAAATTGCAGAAGTTGCTGGAAGGAAAGATCGTCAAGAAGGAAAGATTGGACTTGGTCTTGGAGGGTCTTGGTCAAGGGTCATAGGTCTTGGGATTCATCAATTGAAGTTCTATAAGAAGAGAAGAATTCCTGTGGGTTTTCCTCTCAATTGGAGAGGTTTTGGCCTTGGCTGATCTTCTATATCTTGTGTCCACTTGTCATATTGTTTGGTAGCTGTTTGATGATAAGAACACAATAATAATCAAGTTGAAGAAGAAACTAATCAACCTAAGTAAAAAAATTATCACAAGCAATTACCAAGAAGGAGAAATCACCTAACTTGTGTTGAGATTTTGTGTATTTGGGGTAGCATCAGTTGTGCTCTACGTCCCAAATTTTGAGGAAGGACTTGAGTTCACCTGATCCACAAGACCCAGAAATGGATTTGGGAAATTTCATCTGGTTTAGGAGATATTAAATTAATTAATTATTTTAATGTATTTCCTAAGTTGAAACTTAGGAAAATAAAATAATTAAAGTGAATTTAATTAAACATGTGATGAAATTGTCTTAAGTCACACGGATCAAGCTTTTTTTAATCTTAGCCATTCATTAAAGATTTAATCTTGGTTGTTGATTTGTCAACGAGAAAAGTATAAAGGAAAGGCTTGAGGTCATTTGTAAGACACACAGAAGTAGAGCACTGAAGCTAAGCTGAGGTTCTAGGGCGGGCTTGCTAAGAATTCTCAAGTGTTTCAGTTGCAGAGAGGGGAATTTAGACCAAGGGGATGATCTGATCCCGGGGTCTAGAATACACAAGAAGCAAAGAAGAGATCAGGAAAGACATCACAGAGGAAGGGAGCAACAACAGCAGTAGACGACAGCAACAGTAGCACAGATGACAACAGCAGCAGTAGCAAGGACAGCGTGATTTTTAGGAAACCCTTCAGGGGTTACACAGAGACCCATAGGGGCAGCGTAGTGACTGTGTCTAGTCTGGGGTAACGCAGTCCCTTCCAGTGATAGCGCTGAGCATTTGGAGGCCTTCAAAGGCTGATGCAGTGTCTTTCAGGGGCAGATTTGGGGTTTCTAGGCCTAGATCTGGCTGAGTTTTGTAAATCCCGTTTGAGGGAGTAGATCAGTCAGTATTGTTGGTCTTGGATCAACCAGGTGTTGCAGATCTAGAGCTTTCTCTGTAGGGTTTTTCAAATCTGGAACCAAGAGTTGTGTATTCAGAAATATTCTTAATAATAGAGCCATCCAGCAGCTAGAGACTGGGTTTCACACATTGGGTTTTTCTAGGGACAGTTTGTCCATAAATAACTGTCACTTTGTCTCTATGTGCATGTGCTTATTCTAGATTTGAATTGGTAGAGTTCTGTTATGTGTTTTGCTTTGATGTCAACTTGAATTTATTCAGTTGATAACTTGTATAAGTAGGAGAAGCTTAATCGGATTAACAGAAATAAATTCTGCATATGAATTAAGATTCAGAAATTTCTACAACTTGCAGCCTCTAGATTTCTCAACACTGTATTAGAGCTAAGGTTACAAGATAAGAAAAGGCAGTTTGAAGAAGGAGTATCGAGAAAGGTCAAGATATCAAAGAGGACATCTAAACATCAAGAAGGATACACGAGGGCCGAAGCACAGGATCATCTATGAAACATCAAGAGCATCAATCATCAAGAAAGACTGACCCTCTCTTCATCTTGAAGAAAGTAATCAAGTAGCATCAAAGAAGACCTCAAAACCCTAGTTCATTCAAAGACGGGTTTTTCAATTGAAGCATTCTTGGGAAGCTTACACATTGAACAATCTTCATCACAAAGAAAAGAAGACCTTAAGGACCTGACATCCACCCAATCAAAGAAAGACCCTACATTTGAAGCACTTTGGGAAAACCACCACATTCTACACTATCATCCGAGGAAGCAAGAAGAGGCGTTGTCATCATCAACAAGGAATCAAGGTGATCTCCCTCTCTTTAAGTCAAGGATCATTTTTGAAGAAAGACATCTTCATCAAGAAGGCATCTTCGATTATCAACATTATCAAGAAAAGCATCAAGTTGAAGATTTCGTCATCAAGGAGTATCTTCAGTTGACAAGTAAGTATCCTTATATCTATGTCTGAATCTATCAAAATGAGTTCATTTTGCAAGGAAAGCAACAAATTGGTTGGGTGATCAAACTTTCTTGCTTGGAAGATGAGGACATATTTGATCCTCATAGAAAATGAAGTTGTTGGACATGTTAAGGGTTCAATCTGTAAGCCTCCAAAGGAAGAAGCTCAAGCTCTAATTAAGTATATGAAAGGGAAAATAAGGGCTCAAAGGATTCTTATAGAAGCGTTGTCATCATCATCAAGGAATCAAGGTGATCTCCCTCTCTTTAAGTCAAGGATAATTTTTGAAGAAAAATATCTATATCAACTTATCAAGAAGGCATCTTCTATTATCAACATTATCAGGAAAATCATCAAGTTGAATATTTCGTCATCAAGTAGTATCTTCGCTTGACAAGTAAGTATCCTTATATCTATGTTTGAATCTATCAAAATGAGTTCATTTTGCAAGGAAAGCAACAAATTGGTTGGTTCATCAAACTTCCTTGCTTGGAAGAAGAGGACATAGTTGATCCTCATAGAAAATGAAGTTGTTGGACATGTTAAGGGTTCGATCAGTAAGCCTCCAAAGGAAGAAGCTCAAGCTCTAGCTAAGTATATGAAAGGGAAAATAAGGGGTCAAAGAATTCTTATAGAATTCATCAAGGATCCCCTCATACCTTATGTTGCAAAGTTGAAGACATCAAAAGAAATCTACGAGAAGTTAGTAGAGTTATTCTCTGTAAGCACCGTTGGAGAAGTCATATCTTTGAGAACCAAGCTCTATAAGATGAAGATATCAACTGAAGAAGGGATAGCCACATATCTTATGAGGGTGTTAGAAATAAGAGACCAACTACAAGAGTTGGCGGAAATAATATTTGATAAAGAAATGACCACAATTGTGCTCAATGCACTACCGGAGGAATGGGGCAAATTTGTATCAAGCATCTATGGAAAGAATGAAGCCACCCCATTCAGGGAACTTTGGTCATTATGTAAGATTGAAGAAACTAGGTTGAAGGCAAAAAATGATATGGGATCGAACTAACAAGTTCAAGCATTTGCTGCCATGGCCAAGAGAAAAGGAAAATTTGGGAAAAAGAAGAAGATCAATATGTCAAAGATCTAATGCTATGTCTGTCAGGAATATGGGCACTACAAGAGAAGTTGTCCTAAACTCGAGAAGGACAACAAGAAAAGAAGAGAAAGGAATGAAGCCCATATCACCGAAGAAGTGGAAAAACCTGAAAAGAGGAAATCAAAGGAGGAGGAAGTGAAAGATCTCTACTATGACTGAGAAATTCTCCTCTTAGTTCTTTTCAGTTTTGTAAATAATAGCTATCATGGTAGGAAGCCGTGTTAGTATGATAGGATGCATCATATTAGAAGATGGCATCATACAATTGAAGCAAGAGCTCATGACATCATTTTAAGGATAACTGAGTAGTCTACATGGTTGCAAAGTAGCTCTTGGTAACCTCATTGAAAGCATAAGTAGTACTTATGGGTAGAAGAAAGTTATCTAGCATAGAATGAGTTCATCATGCATCGTCATCATTAGGAAGGAGCATTTGCAGGATGAGGATAATTAGGATCCTCCGTTGCAATCTTCATTAGAAGGTTCACCTCTACTTGTAAGAAGCAAGTGTCTCATTGATCATTCCACCTTGTGTGGGCTCCATTGTTTAGAAGGATGATGGTATGGTGAAAAAGGAGTGGAACATGTCCAGATGATTGAAGTACTTTCAATCAAGGAAAGGAAATTGCCGAAGGAAGTCTAGATGACCAAAAGGAGAAAAGAGGTATGTATATATTTGATAAATTAAGTCATGTCATCATATAGTTGCAGATAGCATGGGTAAATGCTCTACCTCATGAGCATGATCGAAGAAAAGGGATCTCTTCCTTTGAAAAGATGCATGAAGGCATGGTTCACATATTGACAAGATGAAATCAACATAATATGTCCTCATATGGAATATGAGGTGGTTGAAAAAAATGAAGGAACTATGGATTGAAGTTCCTGGAAAGCAATATGTTAAGAAAGAAAGAAGATATCGTGAAAGATGCAACTATGATCACGTATGATATGTAATCAACATTCGATAACTAAGAGAATTAGCTAGAACATCTCCATGGAGAAGTTATGAAGACTGATAAAGTCTGCAAAGGAAGGAGACCCTTGACATTATATGTCTTCGAGATGTGTCTATGAGTGTGCAGGATGTTGATGTTGCAAGCAAGGAGATGTCATGATGAGAGGCCATCATAAAAGGTAACTTTGATTTATGTTCATTTTGATTTTTTGAACAACATCTGGTTGGGTTGATATAGGGATACTGAAAGAGAGTTGTAGATGTCACCTACAACTAGTACACATGGGAATGGATGGAAGATCCTAAAAGCAACATGACTTGGAAGAGGTAGCCGAATGAAGATAAGCCAGATGTGGACTAGAAGATCACTTTTCGATGAAAAGAAGGATGACATGACTAATATGATTCATGAAGGAAAGTGATGGATGGTCGATGCCCTATGAAAGATGAAGTCTCCATGATGAAGAAAATGTATTTCATGACACCAAAAGGAGGATCTCTACAAGCAGCTGATAGTACCATAATCTCCACCAAAGGGCTGATAGCTGCTGTTGGTAAAAAGTCCCTAGTTAAGAGGGAGCTTGGAATCAAGTCCCTTGATAAGAGGGAGCTTGGGTATATTCCTTTTATAGGAATGCGTATATCTTCCCTAGTTGAGAGGGAGGGATAGACATATAATTGTTGTTAACTTGTCTTCATATCGCGAAGAAAGAATGGAGGATTGGGTAAGCATCTGGCATCCGATACTCTTTGTGGATGAGGTAAGGTATCCAAGACAAGAGTAGTAGTAGAGGAAATTCCTTGAGGAGGTGTTATCGCAAGATAGGGATTGTCTTGAAAGGACATACTCTGTGAACACCCGGGGGGTGGGGTATGTTCCTTGAGAGACAATGATGATGGTGTCTATCAAGCATTGGTCTCGCTAGCATTGTGCTCTGATCTTGTGGAGAGATATAGCTATTAGTCAAGGCCTTGCTATGTGACAATGCTGGTTGGTATGATGCAAAGAGATGGCTTACCAATCCAACTCTTCTTATGAGAATTCTTCAGATTGAGAATGTCCAAGTACCTTGTATGAATTATGAATACCTCCCTAGTTAAGAGGGAGTGTTGAAATATGTAACTAGGTTCAATCTTCATAATGACATATGTAATCGTGATTTTATGTGTTTAATGTAAAGAGAAAAATAAATTTATTATTGTTGTTCTTGAGGCATGGGTTTCATGATCAAGGAATTTTATTTTTAGGTGAAGCACCCATTTGGTGCTTCTAGGTCAATTTAGTTAGTGTCATGTAATGAAGACCCATTTGGGCATGTTATATATCGTGAATAATTTTTTTATTTGAGTCAAACTAGAGCCAAAGACCCTCCAAGACCTTGTCATGATGCAAGTAATATAAGGGAGACTTCAACTTCACTTAGGACACTGACTCACCTCACTTAAGTTTGATCAAGAAAAGAGAAAAGGTGCCAAGAAGAGAACCACAAAAAGAAGGAAAATAAGAGTTAGAACTTCGTACCATTTTTGGGCTATTACCCTTCACAAATGCGAAATAATCAAGGCTCCTATTGCAACAACAAGGACCGAGTTGCAGAAGTCGAGTTAGGGCATCAAGAAGGAAACTTTGCAAGCCGAAATCAACTCAAGCAAAGAGGAAAGGAGGAAGAATCTATCATAACCTTCTCACGTGCAAGATCTAAGGTTTTTGCATAAGAAACTATTGGAGGTCAAAGTTGTAGAAGAATCTGCTGGGAGGTCAAAGTTGCAGAAGATTTTGCTAGGGGTCAAAGTTACATAAGAAGTTGTTGGAGGTCGAAATTGCAAAAGTTTTTGGAAGGAAAGCTTGTCAAGAAGGAAAGATTGGACTTGGTCTTGGAGGGTCTTGGTCAAGGGTCGTAGGTCTTGGAATTCGTCAATTGAAGTTCTATAAGAAGAGAAGAATTCTTGTGGGTTTTCCTCTCAATTAGAGGGATTTTGGCCTTGGATGATCGCCTATATCTTATGTCATCTCGTCTTATTGTTTGGTAGCTGTTTGATAATAAGAACACAATAATAATCAAGTTGAAGAATAAACTAATCAAGATAAGTAAAAAAATATCATAAGCAATTATCAAGAAGAGAAATCACCTAACTTGCTGCCTCTAGATTTCTCAACAGAAAGGATATCTGAAGTAGAAGTCTACATGGATGTAGCAGTCATCATAGAAAGGAAGTATCTCTTGGTAACCTCATTGAAAGTGTAAGTAGTAAAAATGGTTGAAAGAAAGTCATCTAGATAGAATATAAAAAGAATTCATCATACAACATCTTCATTAGAAAGAACTATTTGTAGGATGAGGATAATCAAGATCCTCCATTGAAATCTTCATTAGAATGTTCACTTCTACTTGGAAGAAGCAAGTGTCTTGCTGATCTTTCCACCTTGTGTGGGATCCCTTGTTTAGAAGGATGATGGTTTGGTGACAAAGGAGTGCAACATGTCAAGATGGTCGAAGTACTTTCATTCAAGGAGAGGAAGCTGCCGAAGAAAGTCTAGATGACCAAATGTAGAAAAGAGGTATATATATATTTGATAGATTAAGTCATGTCATCATATAGTTGCAGATAACATGGGTGAATGCTCTATCTTATGAGCATGATCGAAGAAGAAGGATCTCTTCCTTTAGTAAGATGCATGAAGGCATATGTCTTGAACTAGTTCACATTTTTACAAGATGAAATCAACATAATGTCCTCATATGGAATATGAGGTGGTTGAAAAAGATGGAGGAACTATGTATAAAAGATCCTGGGAGCAATATGTGAAGAAAGGAAGAGGAATTCATGAAAGATGCAACTATAGTCACATAAGATAAGTAATCAACATCTGATGACTAGAAGAATTGGCTATGACATCTCCATAGAGAAAGTATGAAAACTCTGATGAAGTTTGTAAAGAAAGGAGACCCTTGATATTGAATGTCTTGGAGATGTGTTTATGAATGTGCAGGATGTTGATGTTGCAAGCAAGCAAATGTCATGATGAAAGGCCATTATAAAAGGTAACTTTGATTTGATATTCATTTTTTATTTTTGAATAACATCTGGTTGGGTTGAAACAGGGCTACTGAAAGAAAGTTGTAGATGTCACCTACAACCAGTGCTCATGAGAATGGATGGAAGATCCTGAAAGTAACATGACTTGGAAAAGGTAGCTGGATGAAGAAAAGCCAGATGTGGACTAGAAGATCACTCTCTGATGAAGAGAAGGATGACATGACTAATGGTTCAACCGTATGGTTCGTTGTAGGAAAGTGATGAATGGTTGATGCCCTACGAGGAAAACCTAGAAGATGAAGGCTCCGTAATGATGAAGATGGAATTCATGACATGGAAAGGAGGAGCTCTATAGGCAGCTAATTCAGAATTAAGTAAGTAAAGGTTGCTTCAGTAATTGCTTCAATGTTTTTAGAATAAATCTGCAAAATAACTTGTTAAATGTAATTTACAAGTAGGAGAAGTAATTCAATTTGTTGCAGTAGGATTCCAGATCTAGGACTTGGAATTTTCACACAGACTTGTCCTTGTGTCTAGGAACTACATCCCAGACATCATTCTTCATGATTGATTCATACTCCTCATTCATCGCATCCTTCCATACTTGGTGTTTTACGACTTCTTCAAATGTACATGGCTTAGATTGAACAATAATACTCATAGCAACTAAGTGTGAAAATTTACAAACAGTTGAAGTGAGATTTATTTCTCCTACTTATTATTCCAATAAGTTATTATTAAGAAATCTTCCGGCAAATATCGAAATAATTACTACTGCAACATTCACAAATAAATATGCAGAGAAATAAACATTAGGGAACATAAGCACAAGAATCAATCACATGTACACAATTATTTTTGGACAATTGTCCTCGGAAAAACCCAATGTGGGAAAACCGGTGCAATAGATGAGAGTTTTATTAATTCTTCAACAAATGATATCTTTACAGGGAAAATATACGACAGATAAATTCTGAAACACTAGACACTGAATTTTGGGCTCACTCGGACAATTCTCTGACACCTAGAACAACCCCTGCATGCCCCTGCATCTCTCTGCGTGATTCACTGTGCAGTCCCAGCGCTGGACTGCGTGAGTTTGTGTGGAGACTGTGTTGGTTCTCTGCGCTGCAGCCTCAAGCTGTCTCCAATGACCCATTGTTGCCCTCCGACCCTGATCTCGATCACCACTGACCTCCTCCTCCTGCTTTTCCAACTTTTCGCCTTGCAACTCTCCCACTGTGATTGAATTCTACATCAGAATGGATCTCTTTCGGGTATTGAGTGTATGCCCGACTTATTTTTCAAGTGACCCTGAAGCATTCTTTTATAATCTTCCTGTTGGAGAACCAACAACCGAGATTAAAAGATTAATCAATGGCTAAGATTAAAACTTGACTTGATCCATGTTTTCTAGAAGATTCACACTCTGACTTATTAATACCTTTTAATTATTTCATTTCCCTAAGTTTAGACTTAGTGTCTTCATTAAAATAATTAAAATATTATTTTAATAAGTCATGAATTGAGTGGAATTTCCACAAACTGTTTCTGGGTTCTTTGGAATGTTGCTGTCCAAGCTTCTTTGTAAAGTTTGAGACTTGGAACACTTTCGGATGCTACAAAAATCAACACTAAGTACCCTTGATACTAGGTCGGCTTCTTACTTTGACGGAATGCCCCTCTTGGAGCAATATGTCTTTCAACATCTTTGAGAGTATCTTTCAGCCACAGGTCTTTTTCTTGAGGTAGAGGGATCACTGGGAGGTGGATCAATGGGATCCATCTAGGCTTCAACATCAGGCATTGGCTCATCTGTCAGAGGTTCATCTTGTCTTTCTACAATATCATCATTGTCCTTCCTTAGGATAGGGAGATCTCTGGCTTTTCCAAGGGAAGTATCTTCATCAAAATTGACATCAAGGCTTATTTCCACATCTCTTTGACCAGGAACGTAGATTCTATATGCCTTTGAATTTTCACTGTAGCTCACAAATGTACCTTTCTTCCCAAATGCTTCTAACTTGTTTCTTTTCTCTTTAGGCACATCAAAATACATGGGACAACAAAAAATTCTAAAATGAGAAACATCAGGTTTCTTACTAGTGAAAACTTCTTTGGGTGTCTTGAAATCCAATGCTTGATGCGGGGTCCTATTTTGAACATATGCGACAGTGTTGGCAACTTCTCCCCATAAGAACTTCGGTAGGCCTTGGTCATGGAGAATGGCACGGGTGGCTTCTATGATTGTTCAATTCTTCTTTTCAACAACTCCATCTTGTTCAGGAGTGTATGGAATGGTGGTCTCCCTCTTAATGCCAACCTCTCTGCAAAAGTTATTGAATTCATTTGATTCATATTCAGTTCCATTATCTGTCCTCAATATTTTGATCTTCTTCCCTATTTGATTTTTTACTAAGGCTTTGAAAGAAGAAAACCATTTGAACACTTCGTCCTTCTTCTTCAAGAAATAGATCCACGTTTTGGAAGAGAAGTCATCCACAAAAATTGCATAGTATGAGTATCCTCCCAATGTTGTTACACAAAACATACCAGATAGATCAGAATGGACCAATTGAAGAATGTCGGTAGTTTGACTTTCACTCGAAGGGAATGGTCCCCTTGTAAGCTTCCCAACACCACAACCCTGATAAACTCCTTCATGATTCATGTTGAACTTGGGCATACCTGTGAAGGTAAGGCTTTGTAATGAAGGTGAGCAAATCTCCGGTGCCATAATCCAGATTGAAGAGAAGCATAGCAAGTTAGAGCTCCCAAAGGACTTCCCCCAACTTGATAGAGACCTTAAACCCTAAGTCCAAGTGTAAATGCATCTTTAGGGTTTTTTTTCCAAATACGTATCTTTCCATTAATGAATGCTACCTTGAAGCCTTTATCTTCCATCGTAGAAATAAACACCAGTATGACCTTGATTTAAGTGAATAGTGACAATACCTGTCCCTTTCACCGGGTAGGTGGAATTCTCTGCAAGTATGATCTCCAAATTAGTTTTCTTTTCAATCAAATTTTGAGAGGGCCTCTTTGTACCCAGTGAAGTGCCTTGAGGCTCCACTATCAATCAATCAATGATGCAAAGTATCCGTAGGAGAGGAAGTAGATAGAGCGGAAATAAGATAAAACTCCTTTTGTTTTTCCATATCAAGCAGCGAGAGCATTTCTCTTCCCTCTATTGTTGAACCTGTTTTTCCTTTGATTGCCATTTTCTTTGAAATTGTTGTGGTTGTTGTTGTTGCTGTCGTCATCCTAAGGAGTATCCTTCTTGTGATGACATTCTCTAGCATAATGGAAAAACCTGTTGCAGTTGTAGCACCTTCCTTTTCTTCCTTCTTTGAATTCCTGCTTGAACCCTTGAGCTTGTCTCTTTGGACCAACATTGTTCTTCCTCTTTGCATGAGCACATAAAGCAGTGGGTTCATTTCCATTTGAAGGCTTATCTCTCTCCATCATCCTCGTCTCTTCTTGAGTGCATCTAGCCAATAATTCATCGAAAGTAGGAATCCTGTCATTGTTGAGAGTGGTGGTGTTAAACACATCCCATGGTCTTGTAAGAACTCCAAGAGCGATGAGAGTGAGCTCCCTGTCAACAACAACTTCTCCAATAGATAGAAGGTTCTTCTTGATTTCTGTAATCCTCATGAAGTAGGATTTGATAGACTCTCCTTTATCCATCTTGATGTCCTTCAACTTGTTCTTGAGAAAGAGGATTTTATTTGCATTGTTTACTTTGAACATTGCAATTAGCTTATCATAAATCTCCTTAGATGTTCCCAAATCAGAAATATAGGCAACCAAATGCTTTTGAATGGAGTCAATGATAATTATTTTAGCTTTGAACTCACCTTTCTTGTACCTTGTCTTTGCAGCAAGAGGTTCATCTGGAGGAGGCTCCACGACTTTTCCCTGCACATAGTCCATAACATCATTCTCTTCCAAAGTAAAGGCCAAAGTCATCTTCTATGCATGATGGTCGGATTTCTCTTTGAGCTTATCCTTGGATTTGAAGTAAGATGTAGTAGCCATTGAAGCTAGACCAATATTCTTGTCTAACAACTCTCTTTTAGTGATTTCTTTTCTCTCTCTTGCTTGTGCTTTGTCTTCACCTTGGCTTTGATTCCATGTTAATTTTAGATAACAATGGTATGTTCTATGCTTAGCACAATTGCTTCAATGCTCTTTTAACAGTCCAATGACAATTTCCAATTAAATTTTGTTAAATTTGGACAACTAGGTCCAAACTCCATGTTGTG